>JAWZYV010014840.1:0-539678 GCA_038373885.1 Cheiracanthium punctorium | reverse complement strand
ATGAACGTTTTGATCGTCCGCCCTCTTGCGGGTCGTTCAGTCGAGCGATGGCAACGGCTGCCCTTTTTCCAGCATTGGGCAATCTATCCAGCAGTTCTCGAATTCTTCCATTTTTCAACAGATGTCAGTGCTATTAAAAATAATCGTGACCATTTTTTGACGGGAAATGACGTGCTAAAAAGCAAAGGATTCTCGTGGAGCTAGGTCACCCGCCACTATATTTATAGAAATGAAATCTATTCTTCGTGACTGGCAACAGTCAAAACGTCAGAGTTTGGTGTTGCCAGAGCGGGAACACTGCGCGTTAAAGTATTAATGTAGGAAAATGACGTCTTCATAAGTCAAAATAGGATATACCACAAATTTTTATCACATCTAGAGACCCTTTTTTGACGACAGAAGGCTGTGCCGGCACAGCCAGCTGCGTCAAAAAAGGGTCTCTAGATCTGTGGCACGCGATGAACGTTTCGATCGTCCGCCCTCTTGCTGGTAGTTAAGTCGAGCGATGGCAACGGCTGCCCTTTTTTCAGCATTGGGCCATCTATCCAGCTGTTCTCGCATTCTTCCATTTTTCAGCAGATGTCAGTGCTGTTAAAAAGAATCGTGACCATTTTTTTACGGGAAATGACGTGCTAAAAAGTAAAGGATTCTCGTGGAGCTATGTCACCCGCAACTATTTTTATAGAAATCCAAGTCTATTCTTCGTGACTGGCAACAGTCAAAACGCCAGAGTTCGGTGTTCCCAGAGTAGGAACACTGCGCGTTAAAGGGGAATGTCCAAAATTTCATGGAAACCAAGAAAAATCGAACCTATCTGCTAACGAACAACATTAGGAACTGATGTGGACTTTCACATCCACGCCCTTTTAAATAAGAACATCTAATTCGATTCTGCAAGTACTTTTCGCAGAAGTCTTTATAGGCAGCCAAAAAAGGGCAGGGATTGCCGCCAGGTTGACATCGACAACTCTATTGTAGGGTTTCTACAGACTTTGGAAGTCAGTGAACATCCATGAAAGTCAGGAAAATGGCAAAATGGTCAGGGAAAATCCTTGCGGACTAACATGAGAAATCTGTAAAGTAATATAAAATGTGAAAAACTTATCGCATGATCCATTGTTTCAGAAAAGTGTACCGAACAGGCATATATAGTTCAAAAATATTTCTTGAACTGTTTTAACTGTTTTGATCACCGAACATCATTTTCATAATATCGTGGATCCTTAGGGATTCACAGACGACAGCTTGTGAACCTATGGTCTGGATCGTGTAACAGGATTCATATAGACCTGGAAAGACAGGGAAGTGAGAGAAAGTCAGGAAAGAAAAAAAGATTTTGTTCTGGGAATGTTAGGGGAATGGCAACAAAAGTCAGGAAAAATCCATGCAGGGTAACGTGGGAAACATTCACAAGCTGGGAGGAATTCTCAATCACGTGAGAATTTGTCACAAGAGTTGAGAATCACAAACGTTAATGAGTTCTTGAAAGCTAATTTATACATCATTTTACTTCTCAAGATGTTCCATGTTTCCGAAAACGTTAAAATGTGTCAGATATTTCTTTAAAACATTGCTTAAATTTGATGTACATTTTTTTGTTTTAACCAGGACTGGTTCGAAGTAACTGACGGTAACGGACTCAGACGAGAGCGGTTCGTTCTTCTCTTCAAGGGCCGAATTTTCATCACTGACCACAAGAAGGTCGGCAACCACAGGTCTATTTACCTGGTCAAACACGTACTGAAGGTGAGTTGGTAGCATTCTTATAGTCGAAAAATTTGTAAAGTCCACCCTTGATACCTTAATCATGTCTTTCTCAAATTCTATAATACAGGGGGAAAAAAAAGGGGAAAACATGTCTTTTAAATCACTAAAATATTTTCTTTCTCACTCTTAATCCAACTTCGTATATATCAGGGCACAAAGAAATATTTTGAAGTTGGCGTCAAAAGACTATTCATCTTATGGCAAAATGTATAATTTTCGTAATAGCGGAAATTGCAGTTTTTTGGCTTAACTTAATAAAAGGATAAATGTTTGCATTGAAAAGGGAAAAACTTATGCATAACATTCCTCGTAAACATTCTCATTTTATTCAGTGTGATCCATTTAAAAGAATGCACGATGTTTTTTCTTATGACTCTTAACTCGGACGGATGTGGCAATTATTCTAACAATGATGTATAATTGTTTGGCCGTAATCCCGCAAACAAACAAAAAAACTTGCTACCAAGAAAAAAATTATTTTATTGTTTTTGTTTTTATTGTATTGAAAATAACGCCTTTTTTAAGGAAAAGTATTGAATCGTTGATAAAAACTAAAACAACTTGTATCAAGCTAGCTTTTTTTGAGCCAGCTGTCGTCAAAAAAAAAAGGGTCTCTAGTTGTTTGGCCTATAATTGGCCAAACAACTAGAGACCCTCTGTGGCACGCGATGAACATTTCGATCGTCCGCCCTCTTGCTGGTAGTTAAGTCGAGCGATGGAAGCGGCTGCCCCTTTTTTAGCATTGGGAAAGGGTTGCGCAACAAAGGGTTAACAAGATACGTATCAATTAAGTCTAAAAAGAGGCCAACAAAGGCTTATATGACATATATGTATGTAAAAAATTCGTAACTTATGCTTGAAAAATGTAAAGCTTCAATTTCAGTTCACAGGCTCTTAATTTGCTGACTTCATTTGGAATGAGAGCCGATTATGAATCGGCACACTTATCGGGAGTAATGGCTCGCGGAAAACGGGGTTTCCACGATGCGCCTCTTCTAAATTTGAGAACGGGGAAGGAAATACGTCGGGAGTCTTGCCAGCGGAGAGAGTCAGCGCCTTACAAGGTCCCCCGAAAATAGAACCGAGGTGGCACGCTTCGAGCTATTCCGACTATGCCGTAAATATTCCGCGAAATTTCAATATCTCGCACTCGAGCGTGGGAATTCTTTGTTTTTTTCTTAAAACACACACCTTTTTGAAACATGAGTGGTTGCAAGCAGGACATGATTGAAACGTTGTTCATTTGAAGACAGCGGTTCTCAAACGTTTTTACTTTCCGAACATGTACCACGTAAGGAAAGTATTGTCATGATGAAAAAATTCGACTACGAGATTTGGGTGTATTTGGAGGTCTGAATTCATGGATGCTATTTTTACGAGATGTATGTATGTATGTGTGTGTGTATGTGTGTATGTGAGTGAACACGATAGCTCTTAAACGGTACATTCGATTGAGATCAAATTGAGTATATTTGTTATACTCAATTTCATCACTTTTTCTACAGGGCTACGACCAAGATTTCTTTTACATTATAGCCTATGGGGGGAAATTCTTGAAAGTGCGCTAGCGTTTAAACGGTCCGTTCGATTGAACTCCAATTGGCTATAGATGTTATAAACCACTATCGTAAGACCAGTATTGAGTTGGATGTGTATAGGACTTATAGTTTTTCTACAGGGTTACGACAAAGATTTCTTTTACATTATGGCATATAGGGAGAAATTCTTGAAAGTGCGCTAGCATTGAAACGGCGCATTCGATTCAGCTTCCATTTGGTATATATGTTTGAACGATTCATCGATTAAAACTTATTTAAATGCCTGGTCATGATCTTAATCGTAAGTGTTCGGAAAGTCGAGTGGAGTTACTCCAGGTTTTTTTTTTGTTTTGTTGTTTACTCTCACCGTCGCTTATTTTTCGATACTTACGTATTACATACCGTGGACCTTTTTTGCCATTTCTTTCCCTCCTGTCTGCGTAATGAAGCAACCATAAAGTTAAGGTGTAAGACTGCCCAAAAAATTTTTGTTTTGTGAAAAAATTTGTTCATTTTATAGGTCACATGATTAGGATTCCAAAACCGTTTTATTTTTTGTTTCTACTATAACTGGAAGCTATATTATACAAGATATAATGAACTGGAAGGATATATCAGTATTAAAATTTCAAAATGCGTTTTCTAAAAAAGTGCGTTATTCGTAAATTTTCTGCACGATGTGTCATAAAAAGGAACTGAAAAATAAACTGTTTTTTAAAAGATGAAATAGTTAAACCTTTCTAAAATATAAAAGATATTTATCGGTCTGAATGTTTAAGTGTCATTTCTCATGATATGTTTAAGATTTTGATTTGAAATTTTGTCAGGACATTTGGAACATAACTAGCACTATTAAGAAGCAGAATGCGTCTGTACTTATTTATTTATTTCATAACCATTTTTATTTTAAAGAAATGCTATTTTGAAGAAAAAAATACTGAGTTTTCGTATACAATTGAAATATTTTTATAACTACCAGAAATTTTGTAAATAGTTTGGGTCATAACACAGACTAATATGTTTTAGTTATGCACTTTATAAATACTATTAAAAATATTATTAGACTTGTTTCAGGAGGTGCGACGTAAATGCAATTTTTTACCAAAAATTCACATATATTTACCAATATTTCAAAGTCTAGGAATGTCAAAGTCATGGAATTTCATTAAAACTGCATTTAAATTTTTACTTTTATAACTATTTTAATTAAAAGAATCATTTTTCATTAAAATGTTTTTTAAAGTGCCCCGAAGGTTTGTTTTCTGCCTAAATAGATACGCAATTCTCTGTATTTAAATCGTTTTGAGTGTTACACGTTAACATGCACTTGTAACAATTTTTATAGTGCAGAAGTATACAACTTTATGCATTTTAAAGTCGACGCTTTTTATGATTTTCGCCATTGCAGACAATCTTTTTGCGTAAACCCAAGGATTCCGTCTACCCCATCCCACTTTGGAAGCCTCTTTTAAAATATCCGTGCGAAAATTTCATATTCTATTAAGCTATACCGTACATTTTTACAGACGGTCGAAGAGACTTTAAGCATCCAGTGGGTCCCCCCACCATCGCAGAGTAGATAAGGCACCGAACATGGTAAACAGCTGAAATGTGAAGATTCCGCATTCGGCCCGGCTGTCGATCTGACTGTCTGGAGTCGAGTCGGCTTTCTAAAGATGGAAGGGGTGCTAGAACCCCTTAAACCTTTGAGGCGCAACCCTTTACCAATGCTAAAAAAAGGGCAGCCGTTGCCATCGCCCGATTTAACTACCAACAAGCAATGAGGCAATGCGGCACAGCCAGCTGCGTCAAAAATGGGTCTCTAGATCTGTGGCACGCGATGAACGTTTCGATCGTCAGCCATCTTGCTGGTAGTTAAGTCGGGCGATCTCAACGGTTGCCCTTTTTTCAGCATTGGGCAATCTATCCACTGTTCTCGCATTCTTCCATTTTTCAGCAGATGTCAGTGCTGTTAAAAAATAATCTTGAACATTTTTTGACGGGAAAAGGAAGTGTTAAAATGTAAAGGATTCTCGTGGAGCTCTGTCACCCGCAGCTATTTTTATAGCTATCCAATCTATTCTTCGTGACTGGCAACAGTCAAAACGTCAGAGTTAGGTGTTCCCAGAGCGGGAACACTGCGCGTTAAAGGGTTAAAAGAGCGCAGAACAAGCTTCCCCCCCCCACTTCCCTCCTTGGCAGATGCCCCTCACGTAGGTTGCCGTTACACACAAACAAACAATGAAATATCCTGGATAAAAAATAATGGCGTCGTACAGTACATTACAGTATTTCTCCACATTGATAAGACCACGCCCCTTCATACTTTGCAAGGCAATTTTTGTGCTTAAGAGTTTTTCTAACATTTGCATAAGACATATCGATTGGTTAGCAAGAGCACTGAACAAAAGACTGATGTCAAAAAGTTAAATTAATTAAAAGCTTTGTAAAATGGCATGCGTATGAAAGATACTTATCAATACAATCATTTCGGGGGGGCTACAAACAGTCCAACACTTCTCCAGTTACAGAAAATTTTCCCCATCTGCACAGGTAGAAGGGTTGAGATCTGAAAAACTACAGCCGTATTGATATCTATTTCATAGCAATTATAAAGCACTCAAAAGAATTGCAGAGCATGATGGTCTATGGTCATTCAGAGACATTCATCTATTTGAGTCACCCTACAATAAATACGTACAAACGTTTATAACAACTTATTCTTCATTAAAAGAATTGAAGTAACATTTACAGTTCTTTTACGAGTCCTGGACATGAGCAGTGACCTAATAGCACGGAAAGTCACAATGAGGTCGCCTTGACGTCCCTGTGAGTCACATTGGTCGCAGTCACACTGGTGACCATAAGTGACGTCAACTGGAAGTCACAGTGTGACTTGCAAGTGAAAATATAGCTTGTGACTTCTTTGTGAGGTCAACGTGACAGATCGTTTGTGACGTCATGCCAGATCTTGCTACTTTTGAAAGCACCTGCGATTAAATTTTATGACTTGGCGATATTGCTACTTTCTTGCACCTTTTTTTTTGATTTTGTGAATTTTAAGTAAATTTACGAATTTCTCAAATTTTTTTTTAAATTTTAAATGAGTGGAACATTTAAGTCACAATGCTGTGAATGTTACGGCGCTGTAACGTCGCGTTGAAGTCGCAATGTCGTGCACAAGTCACAGTGTGACTTCCTGGTGACGTCACGTTGTGTCGTTGCCGCAGAAGGACATTAGACGTCAAGGCGACTCATTTGTGACTCATTCGCGACGGTCTTGCACGTCGCATTTAGGTCACGGTGCTATTAGGAGATATATACAGCTTTTAAGTGATTTCCAACATATCGCATAATTGGGCTAAAAAAATACAGTTGTGTTAAAAAATTGTTTTTATAATGATAATGCATTCCGGCATGATTTATAGATCTTGCTGTCTTTCGTCCTTGTAGCTTCCCGAGGTTGAGATTGTGGACAACGCCGACGACGACGAACTCAAGTGCCGCTTCCAGAGTCTGAGGCCGGGAGTCTCCGGTTTCCCTTTCACCCTCAAGAGCAAGACCCTGGAGCAGAAAGAAGACTGGCTGAATTCGATACAGGTCTCCTCCGCTCCGCACGGTACTGGTCTCTCTCTTGTACGATATGTCTTCCATGCGTGTGTCTGCTATCATCACATCCATTACTGCTCGGCCAGAGATGGAAGATCGGGTTTGGCGCGCTGCCAAACAAGAGGATTCTGCGATTTGTTTCACAGCGTGAAAATAGGGGGAGATACGTTCAGATGTGCAAGAAATTCTTTCGCTAGTTGAGCGGATAGGGTTGCCAATTTAGCCACTTTTTGGCTAATTTGGATTTATCATTAACTTGACGTTCACACAACAATGCGTACTTTTCCGTCCCCCCGAGAACTTCCTTTCTCCCCTTCGGCCTGTTCTATTTTTTTGGCAGCGTGCCAAAGCCGCACTTTCATCCCTGGTCGAGCAGTAGCATAAGAAGTTTTCATCCTTTATCCTAAACTAAACATCGGAGCAATAGCTCAAGTGGGCCAAGGTCTTCGCTGCCCATCCACATATTCGCGACCAAAGGGGACCCGCCCCAAGTGGTCAGCCTGGCACAAAGCCTCCAGTGTTGAGTCCCCAAGTGAGCTTGTTCCTCGTTGTATCAACCCTCTCGAGGGATGAGAGTCAACAGCTGTGAATCGATCAGTCTGTGCCCAGTCCGTGAATCGACCCCTGGCATGCCAGCACAGTGTGCTAACAACTATACCAGTGTATTTCGTTTATTTTTTCACCAGTACGCAAACCCTGTTATGGGAGTTGTACAACCAAGTTTTACAACGGGCGCTAGAGAGATTCCTGTTTTTGTGCATCTTCGACTGATATTCAATTCAATGTTGTTGTGGAATTAAGGCCAATTATCTACACGAGAGATCTATGCGTGTGGGTGGGCTGCCCTCCGTGGGGGGTCTTTCTAAGGGGTCCTAACCCGTATTTACGTTAAGTATCGGAGAAAACCACGGAAAACTTTTACACTTCGCCCGTCTACCATTTCCAGTGACATAACCACTGTGTCATGGTGAGGCATATTCAATTCAAAGTGGGATATGAGTTGAAGATTATACTACCTGTTCCGTGCACTTCTTTGGGAAGGAAGTAATGTTACGAACTTGGTGAGATATCTATTCTTCTAAGGTTAAACTTAGTCTGAAACTAATCTTGTTCGCGTTAAGAATTCTTGCATGCCGATCGGTTCATCCGATCTCTGATAGTCCCATTACATAACATAACAGTTAGTCAATATCGATGATATCGTCAAACTGGGTTCATTTTTGGTAACATATTATAGACGATATACCGGCAATAACTTTTCGCGCAGTTTTGCGGGAGGTACTCGACTGACTACTGTCGTCGACCATCAGGTCATTATGTATTAGGATTCATCCTGTCCGGTCAGAGCTTTTATATACCCTTCAAACACATTAAAAAAAATCTTGAAAATCATTTAACCTATTTGCCTCCATCCCGATAAAGATAACCAGCATTGCAATTGGGTTGGTCAAAACGTTCGTTCTATGTTTATCATCAGACTGAAATTAAAGCAATTGGACGATTTTAGAATTTGGAAAAAAAAAAAAAAGAAAAGAAAAGATGAAAATACATATAGGCAACTAACAAATGGGCTTTTATTCCAAATAAATTGTAACAGAATCATCTGATATTTATGTCCTTTAAGGCTGTTCTTCGAAAAAAAAGAACTCTGTTTTTAGTCTTGGTACACAAATTGAAATAAACTAATAGCACCAGGGTCTCCAAAAAATTCCAGAGGGTTCTTCATAAGCTGTTTTACACACTGCGAGAAGCGAAAAAGCTGTGGCTTTTGTGAAATTTTCAGAAAAAATTCTTAACAGGGATCTGAGCTACAAGATTTTTCGAAGAGGGACACGCTTTGCTAAAATGTCCGATTTTTAAGAATTTTTTCTAAAAGTTTTGAAACGGATACAGATTGACCTGTCTTCGCAGTATGTAATACAGCTTGTAAAGAGACAGTTTCAAAATTTGGAAGTGCCTGGCATAATTAGTTTATTTGTAATTATGTACCAAAATCACATGAATTTTTCGAATAACACCGTTAATTGAAATAAATAAGAGGAAGTTCGCTATTCAATAGGAACGATGTTTGATTGTATTGATTGTAACAAATAGAATTTTTAACGATTAGCTCGAATTAAAGAACACTTAAAAGTAAACCCATAATTACGATTAGCTGCAGTACCGCTGATGATCTGAAAGTCGAATCGATCTCAGCAAAAGTTTTCGCTGATTTGGCTACAATTAAGTCCGAGGCATTGTTATAACAATCTCCTGCCCGCTTCCGACGATTATTCGATTTCAAGCTTTCTAGGTTCTTATTTTGTGAAAGGTTGCTAAATCTTCAGAGACCGCGTCACTCGTCTAAAAATAATCAAATCGGTAAATTATAAGCACAGTTCAATGGGAGCCCAAGTAAGCTACTTGTGGTCTGCTCTTTCTTCTAAGGAATGTGAAGATGCTGAGTCCTGTAGCGGGAAATGCGAGACGGAAGAAGTGCGTCACGGATTATTATTGAGCTTTGCAGGTTATTATTATAGTGATAATTAGTTGTTGTTAAATGTAATAAAATGACTAAATTGTTTATTTTGGTATTCGTCAACTGACTTCCTATTCTAATATCAGATACAGTTGACCCTCGTTATCTTGACTCTAAAGTGTTGTCGTAAAGCGTTGTGTCGCTATGACCAGAGTTGCTATATGCGGAATGACGTGAAAATCCGGTGTGCATGGACTGTCCATTCTTCCCATGTTTGTAACTTTCTTTTTCTGTTTCAGCTGAAGATTTGGGAGACGATGAGCAGGAGACCGTCGAAGAACAGCAAACGAAGATCGAAGAATTCTATGAGAAACATGAAACCAAAGTAGAGGTAGTGGAGGATTTCGAAGCCTACGAGGAGATGCACACTGTCATAACCGAGAGCGTCCGCTCTGGCTCCCTCACGTCATTAGAAGGTAATTCAGTCATTTCCTATATTGGCATATTGCAGTCGGAATCGATTACTTTCCAGTGTTCCCATTTGGGGGACACTGATCTCAACCCTTTAAGGTGCAGAATCAGCTACAGTATGTTATTTTTTTGACAGTATTTTTTTAAAGAAATATACATCTTGCACTTTTTATGAAATAGAATAATATAGAAGACTATAGAAGACTGCCATCTATTAGCAGTTGGAAAACTTAAAACACTATGAAATTTTTAAAATTAGTGTTTAAAAG
This sequence comes from Cheiracanthium punctorium, assembly GCA_038373885.1. Taxonomy (NCBI): domain Eukaryota; kingdom Metazoa; phylum Arthropoda; class Arachnida; order Araneae; family Cheiracanthiidae; genus Cheiracanthium; species Cheiracanthium punctorium. The sequence continues at coordinate 529,566 of JAWZYV010014840.1, read as the reverse complement.
TTTTTTCTTTATTTTTTTTTTGTTTACTTTAAAAATGTTAAAAGGTGACATAGTGACGCTGATACTGCACCTGAGAGGCTTTCAAAACATTTGAAAGTTTTAAGCTCAATCAATAAGTCTCAGAAAAAAAAAATGTGTCATTACGTTTCGAAACTGAACAGAAATCCCGCTCAAATCATAACATAGAAATCATAAAAACTGGATGCTAAACACTTGGAAAAGAGAATAATGCTTCTTCGGTAAATGCACTATGCACTTATATTAACAGTCAACCTGTGTGTCGCATTTAACTACCAGGAAAAGTTCTTAAACACAAAAATCATCTATAAAAATGAGCAGAGAAATTATCTATTTACAGAGTTATCTATTATGGGAATTTGAAGTTTTAGATAATTTCCTGAATATTTTCTAACTTTTCTACCGCAGTTTCGATTGCCCTTTTGTTTATGCAGCTTTCTCTAGCGAAGTTCCTTAAAAATGAATTTCTGTTAACAGAGAGATGGGTAAAACAATTTCGGATAATCGAAGTTCTGCTATATTTGCTTTGCACCCGATGGCTTGTGACATGATAATATTTTGTACGTGATGCTACTTATATGGTTTGTTTTTCACATAATGTGAAATGCTCACATGTACAAAATTCATGATTTTTTTTGTTCGGTCAGGCGATATTTTGCAAAAGTAAAAAGTACAAGTTTGTGTCTGTTCTAAAAGCGCTCAGTTTTATTACTTATTATTCATCAAACTAATGATGCATCCTCTCAATGTTTAACTTTATGAATTAATTTCTAGATTTTATTAATTGGATAGCCTCGAAGTAGTAGTTCCCCATACCATAAGCAAAATGACAGTAGTGTTAAGATAACATGGCTCGAATCTCCCACTCTCATATTTTTAAAGTCTAGCTAAAATCCCTCATTATGCATTTTTGATTATTTTTGATCTTAAATATCAACTCAGTTAACTTAAATATCATTTTTACAATGGTTTGGTTACATTATAAGATATCACCAGTTTTTACAACTAACAAGGTTTTTTGCCTTTTAACTTTTTTTTAAAGAAAATCTCTCTTTTTCTTTTTACTCCATTTTTTGAAAAAAATCTCTGATATTTAAGCAATTTTTCTATAATAATTTTCAATTAACAGTACTGTTTTTACTAAATTTTGTGATCTGAATGTTGACATTTTTTAACTGCGTTAACGCAAGTCTGATATTAACTAACTAGTGCAAAATAACTATGAAAAAGACCAGTTTTTGAAATAGGGATCAACATGTGTTAGGTTACAATTCTTAATTTTCTGAAACATTTTTTGATCTCAAAATGAGGCGAATAACTTGTTAGCAGAAATTAGACGTAAACTTTTTTGTTAGTCAAGTATAGTGGAAGTGATTTCATTCGGAAAAATGATTTTTTGTACAGCGAAATTTTCTTACTTGGTACAGAAAGTAATTTTTTGTTTAAAAACCAGATAAGGGCAGTTCAAAGCGCTTCGGCGTTTAGAGCCAATTGTGCCTTTCCATGCTAAGACTCTAGTTGTGCTGTGCTTTACAATAGACGGACTGCTTTTCTGGTTAGCTAGGAGATGTGTGTAAAAATTAAATAATAATTATTTAAACCCAATTTTTTAGTGTTTTGAGAAAAAATAAGACGATCTAATAAGACGCATTAAAAAAATCAGCTTTCGCTAAATATTCCTTTTCATAACTTTTTCATCAAAAAATTGTCAAGTTTAAAAACACAGAAATTTAAATCTAATTGTACTGATATCAAATTTATTCAGAGTTTCACAGGACAGTGTTAAAACGCACTTTCAAATTACGTCACATCGCATTCTTGTTGGACAGACGTCCTAAGAAAAGAAAATATTTATTTACTAGTTTGGTGATCAAAATAAATAAAAAAATAAATAATTTTGTTAAAAACTGCACTCAGATTATTTTAGAATGGATATTTCCGTTTAAACTGCATTCAGGTTATTTTAGAATGGATATTTCCGTTTAAACTGCACCCGGATTATTTTAGAATGGATATTTCCGTTTAAACTGCACTCAGGTTATTTTAGAATGGATATTTCCGTTTAAACTGCACTCAGATTATCTTAGAATGGATATTTCCGTGTTCTGAGAGCAGGAAACTAGCCCTACTTCAGAAGCTGGTCTTTTTCTGAGCTCTTATGAGTGTGTGAAATATTAATGCTGCTGGCTGGGACTGATACTGACATGCATGTCATCGTGTAACTTGTAGATTTTCATTCTGCGTTGGACGATGAGGCATCGCTTTGTCTAACGGTCTCCGAGCTGGAGTCCGGAGGACCCGGACGACCCAGATTTGTTGTGCCCCTGAAAGCCCACACATGTGCAGGTAAGTTCGGTGTGACCCCCGAAATTCTAACCTCCCCCACATACATAAAACGTTTTTGCCCCTCACAGTGTTTATTTCACATAAAAGTGTCAAGGTGTACTACTATAATGCAGAGCAGGTATTGGCAATCTGCGGAAAATTTTGATCTAAGTTTTTGGATTTTAATGAAGTCTCGGTCCATAGATAATAGGGTGTTGTAAAAAATAATAATAATACAGTTTATGTTAGACGTTTATAAAGTTTATAATGTTAAAATTACATGAATCAGAATAACAGCATATTGCTTACTGCGCGGAATCGAATAATATTGAGTCTTTATTACCAAAAATGAGAAAATTTACAAATTTTTGAGCATGGTTTTTAAATGTTCTGGGGGGCCGCATGAAAAGCCGGGGCGGGTCTCATCCGACCCGTGGGCCGGTCATATATGATCTGAAGCGATCAGTTTCCGTTTCGAGTAACGATCCAAACGTAAAATTAATTGAAAACTTTCTCTTTTACAATTTCAGAATGTATTTTTAAAATATTCTTTTTTTTCCCCTATAATGCTATTTTTTGAAATAGTAAGCCTCAAAAAAAAAAAAAAAGTGTGTCGGTTTACTTCAACCGTTTCAAAATAAAGAGGTATATCTAGGGTTGCCAACCGTCCCGCGAGATCCGGGACGTCCCGCTTCTAGGACTTTAGAGGACACATCCCGCAAAAGGTGCGTGCGGGACGCCCAATGTCCCGCTTTTTTTGTTATGGGATAAGCAATTTTATAATTTGATAAATTATAATGATTTTAAAAGAGATTTTAAACATTAAGTTTCTTTCCTAAATAAATAGGATCTCAGCAGAAGTGATTGTATATTTCAAGCTTTTTCTTCTTAGTGTGATTTCAGTAAAAGTAGTTTAATCTGATTTGAGACTAAGTGTCTCTTATATGTATATTATCGATACGTACTTGTGGGGTGTTTTAACTATTTTTTAAAAGGCAAAGTAAAAAGGTTTTGTTTTTATTTGCGAAAGGAAATATTAATTAAATTAAATTAAATTTCAAACGATAGTACTATTAGTTTTGATTATAAAGAAGGGAGATAGGAGACTCATAATGAATGTTAATTTTCCATTAGTTTGCCTGATTGGTTGTTTTAACATCTGTTAACTATGCTGCATGTGTGGAGTAGTAAGCATAATATTCAATAACACTGTGAAAAATGTAAAAGTTAAATCTGCGTTTAATTATGTTTCTAGCCTTCCCGTAATAAATAAGATGGATTCCGCTTTTTTTAGCCCCATCCCCCATTTTAATCGCGAAAGTCCCATGAATTCGTGTTTAAAAGTTGGCAAGCCTAGACATCATACCGAGAATGAAACTAATTGAAGACGAGAAATCAATACAGTCGATTTTTTTTAAAACATACTCGTAGGGGACTTTTCTAATAGCTCGTAAAAACATTAAGTCTGTGGGAGTGTAGTCGGTACCATTAGCTCATTCGTAAACTCGCAAGTGTTCATAAAAAAGAGCTTATTTAGAGAATTTTAATAATATTGATAATCTTAATCTTATTATTTTATCTTATTAACCTTTAATCTTATTTAGATTAAATTCCTAAAATAGTTCGTAAACATACAAAACAGGATCGTGAATATGCCAACTATCAAAGTAACACTGTTGAATCTGTGAGATACCTATTGTTAAAGTTTGAAGGATTTTTTTTTTTAAAATAAAAGCAGCTCTTTAGTGGTAGTTAAACTTCGTAAATCTTTCAGTTTTTTAAAAATTTTTCATTGCCCTGCTCACGCTAGAGAATGCTAGAGATGCATTTTACAATGTACGGGGGTGGTTCAAAAAGTGAGCTAACAAGAGTCCTTCAACCAAAAAGGGTATTCACGAAATCCAAGAGAGACACAGACAGAGGAAGTCATTGGGTGAATATTATTTTTAAAAATAGCCTCCGTGGCACCGAAGTATTTGTTACATCTGTATTTCAACCTATCTAACCAGCGTTGAGGAAATCAAGGTGCTTCTTAAACGGCCTCAGGAGATGGAAGCCACTGGGTGCGAAACCTGGACAGTAGAGAGGATGTCCCAATACGCATCCTCTACCTCAAAATTCGGAAATATACAACTGTACACTAGTTCCATTCGGAGACATCTGATTGCTATGAAATTTCCTTTCCTCAGGGAGTTTGTTGTCTTACTTTTTGAACCACCTACGTATTTTCCTTTATTAAGAAAGAGATGTCCTTCTTACTAGATGCTTTTTTCTTTTGCTCTTTTTCCCGCGTGCAGAGGGCGTGGAAGTCGTCATGGAGTGCGAGGTGTGCGCCAGCCCCGACGCGACGGTCGCCTGGCTCAAGGACAATTCGCCGATGACCTCCAGCCAGAGGGCCTCCTTGCAGGCGGAAGGAGGGAAGCACAGGCTCCTTATCAAGAAGGCGGAGTGCGCCGATTCCGGACTCTATACGATCATCGCCTCCAACGTCCACGGAACCACCTCCTGCAGCGCCCCGCTCACCGTGAGTTCAGGTGAGTGTGAAAAAAAATATCATGTCTACACCACTTTTTGGAAGCATTACTATTTTACAATTTTTAAGTATCTGTTCATTTTTAGAAAAAGCGCGGATAATCTGCTCCCGTTGCTAGTGCTTTCAGTTCGTTCAACAGCGGGAGCCTGAAGCTGTAACTCAGCCGTACCTACCTAATCCAAGGGTGTTTGCTGATCAGGAAAAAGTCAGGGAACTTTATCAATCTGCGGAAATCAGTACGATGTCGGAAGTACAGAAAGTTCCGTTAAAGGCCTTATTACACGGACAAAATTTAGAGAAATTTTGGTTGCAGAAACCAGTTGCTGCCATTCATTCCCGTAAGTCAGCGAGTGCAAATGAGCACACAGGGTTGCCATAGTAAACAAACCCTGCTGTTTTCACAAACGTCTGAGATTCGCCGAATGGGCGGTTGCTAGAGCATGTCATTATAAATAACATATCGTTGATTGCTTAACGTCGTGTATCTTCGGATCGCATTGATATTTATTTTTCTTTTCTTCAATCAAGTCAATTTCCATGTCGATATTCCATTTCACGGCCTTTTTGTTTTCGCACACGCTCATCCCTTTCACTACGAACGGTATGGCTGAGGCTGACTCTTCCGCCATCTTGTGTTGTGACGTAGAAATAGGAAGCACTACGATTGGCTGGATTCCCAGCAACCTGCCATTTTTTCGGCCTCTGAACGAAAAAGTTGGAGTGGACTGTTCCCTAGGTAACCGAGGGAAATTTCTAGGAAAGAGGTTTTTGCAACGGGTTGCATCAACCAAATCCCACGAAAATTCCTTCGTATAATAAGGCCTTAAGAGTGAAACCTTGGGGACCCAATCTATCTAAAATTCACTCGAACTGGAGAGTTCTCGTGTTGAACAAGAAAATTTAATACATAACTCAACAATAGTTTATGTTCGTTCTAAATTTTATTAAGTAAATCAAACATTCCGTGTATTTATGGTTTTAGAAAGTAATTATTAAACCCCACAGTGAATAAGTAAATTATCAAGCTCACTCAATGACTGAGGGAAATTCCGTTCAGTTGGCGAACGTAGCTGTCGCTAGTCAAGCAATACTCATAATATGTGACAGTGCATCCCTCGGAAATGGAAAATGGAATCTTCCAAGGTCAAGAGTGAAATTTCCGTTCTTGTTCACTTTTACAAGTAACTTTGCTTTTGTTAGTCAATACATTCAAAGGTATGCATCATTGCAATGAAAAACTTCCAATTTTTCCCCTTGTTTAGAAACAGCCATACCTCTGAAATTCACGCGTATTTTGGACAGGTAGTTGATAATCTCTTTCTGTCTTCTCAATCACGAAGCAGACACCCTTCACGAGGTGTGTGTGTGTGTGTGTGTTTGTGTGTGGGGGAGGGGGTAAGGAATCCAGCAGCATCACTTTTGTCATTTACTCAATTTTAAAAATTCAGTTTCTGTTCACTGTAACCGACGTCATGGTCCACTAAAGCTGAAAAATGCTATGTACTTGTACATGACTAATGATTTGTATTCATTATAGACGAAAAAATCGCTGCATCCGGAATTGACTGTATTTTTACAAATTCAAGTATTCCTACACTTCTGTCAAAAAGGTGCCTAATCTGCTTCATTAACCACTGATGTCCGCCTGTTGTGAGAATTAATACCTAGCTCTCGAATATCTGCCTAATCAAGGGCGAAGTCAAGGAACTTATCAGTCTGGAATAAAAACTGGGGATTTCATAAAAATACTTGAAAATCAAGTATAGCTTTAAACGGTGTGCTGTAGATCTGCAATATTGTGACATAAAAAGTTGATCCTCAAAACGGGCTGATAGTGATGGTTTATGTTACAGGGTGGGTCGCAATTCCCTCCTAGGTTTGGAAGGTTTATAAAAAAAATCTGAAGTAACTCCACTCGACTTTCCAAACACCTACGATTAAGATCATTACCGAGCATTTAAATAAATTTTAATGGATGAATAATTTAAACATATATACCAATTTGAGGTCCATCGAATGTACCATTTAAACGCTAGCGCACTTTCAAGAATTTCCCCCATAGGCCATAATGTAAAAGAAATCTTTGTCGTAGCCCTCTAGAAAAACTATAAGCCCCATACACACCCAAATCAATACCGGTCTTGCGACGGTGGTTTATAACATATATACCCAATTTGAGCTCAATCGAATCTGCCGTTTAAATGCTAGCGCACTTTCAAGAAATCCCCCCCATAGGCCATAATGTAAAAGAAATCTTTGTCGTAGCCCTCTAGAAAAACTATAAGCCCCATACACACCCAAATCAATACCGGTCTTGCGACGGTGGTTTATGACCTATATACCCAATTTGAGCTCCATCGAATGCCCCGTAAAGGAGTTATCGTGTTCACTCACATACACACATACACACACGGACACATACATACATACATACATCTCGTAAAAATAGCATAAATGGATTCAGAAGACCTCAAAACGTGTCCATACACCCAAATCTCGAAGTCGAATTTTTTCATGATTACAACACTTTCCTTACATGGTACATGTTCAGAAAGTAAAAATATATCAGAAATACAGCAACAAAGTTGACTTTACTGCAGAAAGAAACATGACACGTTCTGTTTCACAAATAAAGAGCTTCCTCGTCATTGGATTGGACGAGGTTCTAACTACAACAATCGGTTACTTCTTTGGCCACCTCGCTCTCCGGACCAAATTCCATGCGATTTTTTTATGGGGTTACATAAAAGATCGTGTGTGCGTGCCACGCGGTTTACAAGGTTTACGCCAAAGGATCACAACCGCATTGGCTACCATGTTAAAGCGAGTGTGCAAGTGTGGGAAGAATTTGACTCTAGTCTTGATATCTGCCGCTTCACGAGAAGTTCACATACTGAGCATTTGTGAAACAAAACTTGCTGCGTTTCTTATATCCATATAAAGGCAATATTATGTATGCTGTATATATGTAATATATATATTTTATTATAATCCTTCCAAACCCGAGAGGGAATTGTGACACACTCTGCAAATGTGTCTTCATACAAAGTTATTTATTAGCACTCGGGTGCTATTTCTTCCAAGCACGGGTTTTTTGTCTACGCGGCGCACCGCGGTCACTTTTCCGTTGGATTCATGTTTTCTGCAGAGTGATTGGATATTGCTAACGGAAACATGGACTCTCCCTTGAGATGATTCTCAAATACCAGGATTCACTTGGGTCGAACGGATAGACAGTGGTTTCCAAAACAGAAAAACATCTGGCGTTAGGATTTTTATAGATGAAAACTTTATAAAAAGAATATGAAGCACTTTACCCGTGCCTACACGAGCCAGATCAAGGGTGTTCAAAGGGTCATTGCGTATCTTCAAGATGAAGTGAGATTGGCAGTTACAAGCGCAAGTCCTCGAATTTCTTATGAAGATAAATTAAGACGCTCTATTCTAAACGTTGATGAAAGAGGATGATTATAAGACTGTTTGAGTTGGAGATTTTAACGTAGAATTCAATTCCGATCCAGGATCCAATTTCACAACTGAAATGGATACTTCAGATGTTCCAATACGCACTCATCGAAAACATTTCACCACTAGGGTCCAAACAGCAATGGATGCCATTTGCAGCAACCAAATGATGCGAACAGGAGTCTATATATGAGCACTTACAGTTACCATTTTCCTCTATATGGCAGAATTTATTGAAAAGATTTAAAAAAAATCTGGAGTGACTCCACTCGACTTTCCGAACACTTCTGATTAAGATCATTACCAAGCATTTAAATAAATTTGAATCGATGAATCATTCAAACATATATACCCAATTGAAACTCAATCGAATGCACCGTTTAAACGCTTGCGCACTTTCAAGAATTTGTCCCCATATGCCATTATGCCATAATATAAAAGACATTTTCGTCGTAGCCCTGTAGAAAAACTATAAGTCTTATACACACTAAAATCAATACCGGTCTTAAGATGGTGATTTATAACATATCTACCCAATTTGAGCTCAATCAAAGGTACCGTTTAAACGCTAGCGCACTTTCAAGAATTTTCCCCGATAGGCCATAATGTAAAAGAAATCTTTGTAGTAGTTCTGTAGGAGAACTATAAGTCCTATACACACCAAAATCAATACCGGTCTTAAGATGGTGATTTATAACATATATACTCAATTTCAGCTCAATCGAAGGTACCGTTTAAACGCTAACGCACTTTCAAGAATTTTCCCCGATAGGCCATAATGTAAAAGAAATCTTTGTCGTAGCCCTGTGGAAAAACTATAAGTCCTATACACATCCAAATTAATATCGGTCTTAAGATAGCCGTTTATAACATATATACCCAATTTGAGCTCAATCGAATGCACCGTTTAAACGCTAGTGCATTTTCAAGAATTTCCTCCCATAGGCCATAATGTAAGAGAAATCTTTGTCGTAGCCCTGTAGAAAAACTATAAGTCCTATACACACCGAAATCAATACCAGTGTTGCAACCTTGGTTTATAACATATATACCCAATTTGTGCTCAATCGAATCGACCGTTTAAACGCTAGCGCACTTTCAAGAAATTCCCCCCATAGACCATAATGTAAAAGAAATCTTTGTCGTAGCCCTGTAGAAAAACTATAAGTCCTATACGCACCCAAATCAATACCGGTCTTGCGACGGTGGCGTATGACATATATATCCAATTTGAGCTCAATCGAATGCTCCGTTCAGGAGCTATCGTGTTCACTCACACACACACACACACACACACACACACACACACACACATACATACATCTCGTAAAAATAGCATAAATGGATTCAGAAGCCCCCAAAACGTGTAAAAACACCCAAATCTCGAATTCGAATTTTTTCATGATTACAATACTTTCCTTACATGGTACATGTTCGGAAAGTAAAAAAGAATTGACATTCTTCCAGCCGAGTGCGTCCATAAAATCTGGAAGAGTTTCAGTTTTTTTAACAACAGCTTTCCTGAGCATTTTTTAAACGTATTGTATAGAGTGTGCTGTTAATCTTGGATGCTTCCTTTTCAGCACTTCCGTCCCTGCCTCCCACCACTCCTGACGGATCCCTCATGCCGTACGGCCCCATCTTCAGGGAGAAACTGAGGAACACCGAGCTGCAAGTGGGCACGGACTTCAGGGTGTGTGTCATTGTGGAGGGAGAACCCAAGCCGGACATTAAATTGTAAGAAAAAATTTTGATTAAGCCCATCTTCAGTTTTTTTTTTTAACACTTTCCAACAACGATGCCAGTTTATTATCTGTCCATGCTCTTATTGCCATCGTTTACTACACTCATGTCCATAAATTAAGGATAATGAAGTTCAGGCAAAGAAAGAGAAAGAAGCAAAACAAATTCGACTTATTTGTAAAGTCTATTTATTAAACAAAAAGTAAAGAGCAAAAAAGAGGCTATATGTTTGACATAATTAATAAAAATTGCAAGTTTTACTCCCTTGACCCAATTTCAAAAAAGAACCTATTTACAAAAAACAGTATAACATGGTTAGTAGGATGGTTAATACGGAGTATGTCTCCCGGACGATGCAATACAGGCCTGACAACGCCTAGGCATGCTGAGTATCAAATGATCAATCTGATCTTGGGGAATATTACACCACTCATCAAGCAATGCACTCCGAAGTTCCGGTAGACAGGTGGGAGGGGGTTGACGGGCTGCAATTCGTCGGCCAAGCATATCCCATACATGCTCTATTGGATTCAAGTCTGGTGAGTATGCTGGCCAATGCATACGGGTGATAGCCTCCGATTGAAGGCATTCGTCTACAATGTTTGCACGGTGAGGACGGGCGTAGTCATCCATAAACACAAATTCAGCACCCATGGCGCCCCGAAACAAACGTACATGCTGTTCCAGAATGACATCCCGATTGATGTGGCCTGTCATCGTTACACTCTGAACATGCAGGTCAGTTCCGGAACCAAGAATAATTCCTCCCCAAACGAGCCATCCTGCACCACCGTAACGGTGTCTTTCAATGGTGTTCTCTTGGTGGTAACGGGTACCTGGCGCTCTCCAGATGAATGTCCGGCGAGAATCAGACTCCAAACTAAACCTGGACTCGTCGGAAAACATCACACAAGACCAGTGTTGCGTTGTCCACAATGCATGCTCTCTACTCCAGGTTAATCGCAGGCGACAGTGAGTTGGGGTAAGTGGAACACATCTGATAGGCCTACGAGCATATGGACCAATGTGCCCTAAGCGTCTGCCTTGAAACTGTCGTACCGGTAGCTGAAGAGAGCTGACGAGACAGGTCTGATGCTGTACTCCGTCTGTTTCTTCTGGCAGTAACTGCCAGAAGAATGGTCCTCATTCGGCGGTCCTCCATAGCGGTCCTCATTCGGCGTTGTAACTCGGGGGCGACCTGTGCTGTAACGTCTACTCACATTACCATCATCTTGGAATCGTTGCCAAAGCCTGGAGATGACACTCTGGGCGATTCCAAGTTCCTCGGATACTTCCAGCTGGGTACGTCCACATTCCAGTCGTCCGATAATTCTGCCACGTAAAACATCATCCAAATGCCTCCTTTGTGCCATAACTATGCGGTTTTTGCACTGAAAGGCTTTCACAGCGCTTGTGAACAATTTTACTTCTTTGCCACCATTCCTTATATACCCCTCTCTTACACTCTCGTCATTGTGACGTACCATCCACGCCATCTGGTGGTTTCCTGTAATTTGCATATTCTTCTTCAAGATGTGTGTGATCATTCCACAGGTGAAATTTTTATTTTAGAGATCAATTTCTGTGTGATTCTGAATTATCCTTAATTTATGGACATGAGTGTAAAAACTGATATATCTTATTGCTATTTATTGTACCATGTACCCTGTTGAAAAGGGTGTATAGTTATATTTGACAGGGGCATCCAAAAGAAAAATTTCCAATACAGGACGATCTGTGGGCAATTATTCTTTATATATGTTACTCCTGTGTACTGTACTAAGTACTCCATTTGATTGAAATGGGTCTATGAGCATTGATAGACTTTTTGCAAGAGTACTCAAAAAAATTCCTATACATCACGCTCTACACGCAGCCATTCTTTAAAGCGTATTTTAGAGATATTCGGCTATTTCAAACAAAGGCTCGCCATCAAAAATAGTGCATGTACCATCTGTAAATTCTTATACAGCAGTACTCGAAAATAATTCCAATGCACGACGGTCAATGGCAGTGGAGAGTCACTCCTCCATTTGAAGCACAATACTATGCGTATGTAGACGCTTATCTTGTCTGGCTTGTTTCCGTGGATTATGGGGGCCTAGGCACTTTTGCTTTTTTACAGCATTTTGTACCAACCCCAAATCCAGATTAGATTGATAGCGGCAGTACCTGCCTGGCGTATTAATTTGTACCGCATACTTCCGAAGAGTTAATTTCTACCTCATTCGGGAGCCGATAGATGGCAGCACTACCGATCGTTAGTGGGTATTATTAATTTTGAAGCAAGTACCAAGCAGAAGACCCCCAAGGCTTAGTTTTGCCATCTCGAGACCCAGATGTATCGTTTTTGTAGGGGAACTTGGAGGACAATACAACTACGACGTATTTTAACGTGCCCCAGTCGCCATTGGCGAGCACTTCCGTTGCTTCCAGGATCGAACCCGCAACCTTCCGGCTGCGAGATCGAAGCCTCTCTCAACCGGGCTACCGCGGGCCTAACGCTCCTCTTACTCATCATTGAAAAAATGGGGATGTTTTACAGGATCCTGTAAAATTACAACGAGGGTGATACACTTTGTTTCGAGTCTATTACCAAAATCGTGCCATGTTTGGTGACAATACTCCGCTTCGTATTCGCTTGTAGGGGAAAAAAAATGTGTTGGAAAGTGTTCCATTATGTACGTGTTAGGCATGACTAATTTTACTTTCTTGTTCCATCCCGTAGCTACAAGAATGATGAAGAAATCGGAACTGTGGGAAGAGTGCGGTACACCCAGGACGACAAAGAGTGTTACGAGCTCATCATAGACAACGTCATGATGGAGGATGCCGGGAAATATTCCTGCGTCGCCATGAGTTCCGCCGGACAGAACGTCACGTGCGGCGAAATCAAAGTGACAAGTTAGTGACCCGATTTCATTTTTTAAAAAAGTATATCTTACTGCCAACTCACCATAACTCGAAGTCTCATAAGTCCAATATCCGTTTAATTTGAAGCTTTCATAAAGTTCAAAGTAATTTAATATTTTTACCACACGTTCATGCCATGAAGTAGGGGTTTTTCTAAAACTTTCATTTTCATTTTATTCTCCGAAATCCTATAAAATAAGCACAAAAACCCTGTATGGCTAATAATATATTTTTCTCTTTAAAATAATGCATAACTTACCTAGTCAGCTTGTTTCGCGGAGTAAAAAGATACCTTGTCCACCAGATCACTCATTCAGGTTCCAGAATAGGGAAAGAAACTTTCTTTTCTTATTTTTATCATTTAAAACGCTCATAATGCTTTTCTTAAAAATATACTTGAAATAAAGTTTCGATTTTTTACTATTTACGTTAAAAAAATCTTAATTTTATCATGGAAGAGGTCAGAGGGCAAGTGCCGATCATTCAGACTTAGGATAACTCAAAAACTTTCTAGCCGGTTCCTTCGAACTTCCTGTAATCGCGAGTTGACTGTCATACGGAATTATCTTTCACTAACCGGTGTGGAAGACAAAACTAATAGAGGGACCACATTGCACCATTACAAAAAATCGTAACTTCTTAGATTTTGGTAGAATTGAAAGTAGAAGAGAGGTCGAAAGGAACGTCTGAATGGAAGGAAGATGATCCAATTTTTAAGGTCGAAGATGGAAAGAAAAATAATACCAAAGAGAAAATGAACCCACACATAAAATTAACTCGAAAATCGATCAATGTTGAAAGCCACCATTTTGAACATTTATTTTTACATTTGAAGTTCGTGGGAAGCCTCAGTTTCCGGTCACAGTGACGCATTATTATTATCAGCCCTATGGAACATTTCATCGAACATTAAGTTTTACGAGCAGTTACACTTATTTTTTAAGTTGGGCTTTAACCTTATTTTTCCTGCAAATGGATTCTATCTTGTAGACTGGAATATGAATTTTCTATGACAGTTCAGTACAATGTGTGTACATTTTTTTGGTGCATGGTGTATATTAGAGAGATTTGTAAAAAAATGCTTTCTTTCGAAATCGGTGTTTGTAACATGCATATGTTAAAGTATGTACATACAGCAAGGTCTCAAACTATGATTAAAAGGAATTTCCGAAAAACTCTTGAAGAAAAAAACTAATTTTTCGGGTAACATTTCTCTTGCTTAACTTTTATTCCCTATTTCGCCAGACTTTTCTATAAGCAACAAAATTCGAATTTTAAAAAACTGAAATTACAAAACCTTGTACAGATAACTTACTTACATGCCTTTATCCAATTCCTACTTAGATAAATAGACTCTTAAAGTAAAAATGACACCTATTACTGTTGATAAATCGATTTCTTTAACGTCTTCATAGCAAGAGTTGAGCTTTTTGCTATGCATGCTTTGTGTTTAGTTTTTTTATGTCTGTAGAGCAATCCTTTTTGATTCTGACGTATGGCAATGAGATGAGGCTCCTTTTGATTCCTTTCCCATGCGGAACCACAAAAATAAAATTTCAATAGATAAAAATAGTTTACTAAGAACGCACAAGAAAGCCTCCTCATTGAAAATCAAAAGTTGGGGACATGTGGTGGCACGAGATTGCCTCCGCGCACACATCGACTCGGCAACTGAAAGCCGTTCAAATGGGTACCTTTTGGCCTGGTCGGAAAACGCCTCATTCTACCACGCGGATTTCATGGGATCGAATCCGGCTCCCGCCGCACGCTCTCCCTTTCATACGTATGGGTATAGTTCCAATGAAAAAGTACAGAACGCCTTACTCTCTCAACTACACCACTGATATTATTAAAGAAAATCATAACGCAAAATAATGCGATACGAGTTATTCTTTCGGTGACTCTCACAGAAATTGCCTGTTTGGAATCGCGTCTTGCACCCATCCCTACTTTGTATCTAGCAACACTTGATAAATGGCAAACAAAAAATTCAATCACTGTAAATTGACCGCTCTTTTAAAAAGATCATGCAAATTTTGGACAGTTCTAAAAGTGCGCGAACAACTCCGAGAACTCGAAGAAATTCAGAATGTCTTTTATAATATATTCTTAGCGCTTTTTCAAGGCGTTAAAGTATAAAAATTATGAAACATTAGAACAAAATCTCTTAAACAAAGTTTGTTAAATGTCTCACAATGTGCGAAATTTTGCCATAAGGTTTCGTAATTGATTTTTTTTTTTTTTAAGTTTCAGAACTTGTATAGGTTTATTGTCTGTAAAAGTGCCAAGTACAGCTAGTGAAAAAAATATCAGTCATTTTCTTCTCTTATTTTTGAGCCTGATTAAGTTTGTTTATTTGTTTAGCTAGTGATTAGTTTGGTTTCGGACCGCTAGAAATCTCCTCATGCTACTTTACTGCCGGTCGTCACTCCAGTTCTATTAGTGTTGCTCAATAATTTAACCTAGTGACCCCATTTGCAAAACTAAATAGAATCAATAATTCTCATAGTTTTTGTTTGTTTATGAATAAAAAAAATGAATAATAATAATAAATAACATAATTTATAGAAAAGGAGACTTTGGTAGTTTCAATTTGTTACACGCGATTGATTTATTTATTGGTTGCTTTTTTATTTATTGTTAAAATTGAGTCCTGCATTAAACGCTATCCCCTCTAAGAAATAGCTGATGCAAGGCTTATTAACCAAGCACTCTAGCTTTGATTTGTTACTTGTTTTGTTTTTCCGTGGTTTTGTTGTGCATGATGGTAAATCTTCTGCAAAAACTCTTATCCCATCCAGGCACGAAAGTTTTCGTCAAGATCGAAGAGGATTTGGACAAGACCTCCACTCCCGATATACTGGACGGCAGCTTGCACTGGTGAGTAATGGATATATACTTGTTCGTTGTACCTACTTTTTTGAAGCATTTTACGTGAATGAGAGACTTACGTATACTTGATAAACTGCGTCTCGTACGGACAGACAATTTTTTGAAGTAACTATTCAAAAAATGTCGCAATAATCAAGATTGCAGGAAAAGTAATTACCGTATGAAATCCATAATATAAATTTATTACATCAAATAAATATAGTGTAAGTTTTAGATTGTTTTTATATTAAAAAACGTAGAGAACAAAATAGATTATCCCGAAAATATATCGATTCGCCGAGTATTTTGTATGTAAATCCAGCCGACCAAGTTGTATGGTGGGTAAAGAACCGTACTCCGGTTTCGGGTTCAACTCCCGGCGGCCGGGGTTCGATCCTCGACTGGGTGTGGTTGTCATTGTGTCCGTCCCTTCATAGGGGCTAACGCTGACCACCCACTGGGTGCCCCCATAATAAAATGGTCACACCTTCAGGCCGTTGTAATGGACAATGCCTAATCAGCAAGTCCCGCCCGTTATTAAAAAAAAGTATTTAAATCCAAATTTCGGATCCATTTCGTTTGAATTACCTTGAGAATCCTATCAGGCATGTTTCGAACTAGTGTTTGGGGAACCAATTTACTTTACTTCTTGCTTTTATTTCTAAATAGTCGAAAACTGACGGCCATGGGCATTGACGACCATGGTATTTCTCGTGTAAGTACTGCCGAAAGATTATCGGGCATACCATCGCCGAGTGAATAAGGTACAGAACGTGGTAGATGGTTGAAGTGTGAAGGTGATATGTTCTGGGCAGTCTATTGCATTTGATTCTGCTTAACCTATTCTTGTTGAGTGGGAGGTGTGATTCGACACATTGTCCTGTTCGAATTTTCAGTTATTCTAGCGTAAGATGTTTCCAAATGGAAGTAGATATCTTTTGAAGACATAAAAATCCTCAGAGCAACACTAAAGAAAATCAATATCCGTTGAAACAAAATGCACCCAATACCTTGAGAGAACACCATCCTTGAAATCTGAAGAACTCAGGAGGTTCTAGTCATAAATCATGCCAATAGTACCTTTACCCATCAAGACCATCCCAATTCCACTTTTCTTCGTCACTGAAGAAAATATTTGACGAACCATTCGTCTAATGCCTGCGTATTTAGCCAACAAAACACGTGGCCTCCTGAAGTGCAATTTCAGTGTAGGTGTTTCACGAATTAATGAACTTCGCTTGCCTGAATGCAACAGTGAGCTACTGCTCTCGAAATAGAAAATAGCTAAAGTCCTAGCAATTTCGTGAACAGGCTTCGTGAAACTGCTCATAATATCTAATAGTATAGTATACTGCTTGTCAGTTTCCGATAAAATATCATGAATTATTGATCTTATGCGTTTTATTTGTTTGCAATATCAAAAAATTTAATTTTGGGGCCTTTAAAGAACCGAATTTTAGCTATATCAGCTGCAGGGAATCGGATGTTGTGGGGCACTTTCCAATTATTCGCAAATTGTGGAACAAATAATCATGTTATATTTCGAAAAGGTTATGTCATGTCTACAGAACTTATGTTTCCATATGCAAATAATGAACTTTCTAAGGAGCATAAATTTTGCTAAAAATGTCTAAAAATATAGGCTTAGTAAGAAATATTTAAAAACAATTTATTTATTTATATTTCTCATGAAAATGAAATCCCATCCATTTGACACCACTAGCCTATTCCACCATACCGTATTCATTTTATAAAAGTATTAATTTTAAACTTCTTACTTGAAGATTAGAATGCTGCCTCTTTTAGGGGTTGAGTTGTATTGGTTGCCGTTTCAAACCTTATTAGCGACTAGAGACAAAGCAATTGACAGTTTATCGATATATATGACTACTATGTATTGGCCTTGATCTCTTTTGTTCCTTGCATGCAAGTTTAGAATTTTTTTCATATTTTTACAGTACTTTATTCTCAAAATAAAACTAATATCTATTCAAGGAACAAAGAAAACTCTGCAAGCAAGGAAGTTGAGGAGAGCGAACATTTCAAAGTTTCGATAGACGACACGGAAGACACTGTTGCGTTGGTGTTCCAGCACGTGACGCCAAATGATGCCGGGATGTACACGTGCGTTGCCAGCACCAGTACCGGTAAGATATCCTGCAGCGCCGAGCTGACAGTACAAGGTACGTTACATTTTGAATGATTGTAAGCGAATTCCTCTGCTGCTTAGACTTGTTCATAGCTGCTTGTCTGTAGAATTTAGATGTATAGATACAAGCGTAGCACACAAGTATATGCTTAATTAACCCTCTTACGCGCAGTGTTCTCGCTCTGGGATCACCCAACTCTGAGGTTTTGACTGTTGCCAGTCACGAAGAATAGATTGGATTTCTATAAAAATAGTTGCGGGTGACAGAGCTCAGCGAGAATTCTTTACTTTTTATGCACGTTATGTCCCGTCAAAAAATTAGTCACGATTCTTTTTAAAAGTATTGACATCTGCTGAAAAGTGGAAGAACGCGAGAACAGCTGGATAGATTGCCCAATGCTGAAAAAAGGGCAGCCGTTGCCATCGCTCGACTGAACGACCAGCAAGATGGCGGAACGATCGAAACGTTCATCGAGAGACCCTTTTTTGACGACAGCTGGCTGTGCGGCACAGCCAGCTGCGTCAAAAAAGGGTCTCTCGATGTGTGGCACGCGATGAACGTTTCGATCGTCCGCCCTCTTGCTGGTCGTTAAGTCGAGCGATGGCAACGGCTGCCCTTTTTTCAGCATTGGGAAAGGGTTGCGCCTCAAAGGGTTAAATAAAAGCTTATGACGCTAGAAATAAATTACCAACTTCCTCTGAATATCCCATAGCGATGCCCTCTGAATATCCCATAGCGATGCCTGCGATGTCAAGTCGGAAACTATTCTGTAATTTCGGGAATGTCAAGATGCATCCGTGATATATTTAATTTGAAGATCGATCAGAATAGTTTAGCCAAATGATAGCACGCAGATGATTTCTTTGAAAATATAGAAATCGTGCTTTCGTGCTCATGTCCTGTAACCACTTGACCATTACAGGAGAAATGACATCAAAAGCCACCTTTTATATTGCCTACAGATACGGCATTTCGATTTATACTGGTGAATCCAGGAATGTCGTTTGGGTTCCTCGGAAATTCAAATGATGTGCAGAAGACAGTTCTGGATATGGCTTATTTTAAAAGAAATGGATACAGTCCTTAGCATATGTTTATATTATTGAGAGCAATGTCGCTAAATCACTTCTCAACATCTGATATCCATCTTAGAATAGGCGTATCGCAAAACAGCCCGGAAGCTTTGTCTCGTCTCGCAAAATCCCTATATCGTAATGTTAAAAATGTTTGTCTCGTCTCGCAAAAATGCTGTAAATCAATGTCTCGTCTCGCAAAAATGCTGTAAATCAATGTCTCGTCTCGCATCCATCCCTATTCCCTATATCACTGTTCGAATAAAATAAACGGACGTTTTATTGAAATCTTCGTATCCATACATCTAAAGAAAGCTGCTTTTCTAACTGCATCGTAGTTTTTCTTTTAGATTGGCTTCAATTTTAAAAATATTGCTTTTTTACTGCATGAATACTGCACTTGTTTGATTGTGACGCAGAAAAATGCCCTGGCGCCTTCTTTCTATGGACGTTCAACTCTTGTTACAATTTAGGAGTCGGATTCTACCTAATTTACGGAAGAATTCTTTCTGTGCTGTGCCATTTTCTTTTCTTTGCACATCTCATTTCGACGTTATCTGTACTTAAAGATTTCTCTAATAACACTTTCAGAAATAACTTTTGTAATGTTTTGTGCTTCTTCATGCAAAGAATAGATGGCATTAGTGTCGATGCATAGAACTTACTGACTATGACGTCGATTGTTTCGATTCTGCATTAGAACTGCTTAGTATAGTTTCGTTTGTGTACGCGTGTGTATCTGCGAGTATAATTAAACAGATATGCTCCTGAAAATACTGTTAGTCGTTATGTCATCTCCATTACGTCATCTACTAATGCTTCACCAACTATTCTGGTAGTGAAATGACGGAATGAAGGTTGCTGGAGCATAAGCATGGATTCTATTTGGATTCTATTTAATTATACCCACAGATACACCACCCGTACACAAAAGTAACAAATACCACGCAGTTTTTTTACACAGAGAAATAGAATCCAAACTATCGACGTCATAGTCAATAAGTTCAACGTTTCTCGTAATGCCATCACTATTTTACATAAAGGAGCCTTAACATCAGAACCTTCAAATTAAAGTAGTATGCACAAAGTAATATTTCACTGAGAAACTTTCTTTTCTGCGAACGAATGCCATTAAAAATCTTTCATATATTTGAGTCTTTTATATTTTGAACTACTAATAACTCGAATTAAATGTATATGGGGAGTTTGAAAATGGAGTCATTTAACATTTTATCAGAAGAAAATGCAGGACGTGCTTAAATGTTCGTTTCATGTTATAATTGAAATGTAGTCGAATGCAGTTAAAAAAATTTTATGAATGAAAAAATGTAACCTTATGTGAATATTTAAAAAAAAGTAAATCAATCAATTGGACGCGTTTGAGAATGTCATTTAAAATATTTGTTGTTATTGGAAATAAATTAAAAAACAATACTGTTTTAATGACATCATTACGCGACGAATACATATACTTTAGACGGATTCTCTAATGCTCGATAGATTATACAGGCATATTTTAGATAGTTTTATTATTTTTTTAGATGCATAATTAGACAGTCAGCAGCAGTTATGAGATTTCATGTCCTTTTTACCAGACTTTTATAGGCTATACCCAAAAAAGTACCTTTTGTCGTTTCAATAAATTCCAAGAAATACAGTGAGTTTTCTTGACTTTGAATGTTGAAATCGGTTCCGTTTCACAATAATCTACAGCAAATGGTACCCATCTCGAATATACTTTATTATATCTGTACATCGGATGAACAGATAGAATGAATAAGCAACGATTTATTACAATTTAACATT
Organism: Cheiracanthium punctorium; assembly: GCA_038373885.1. Taxonomy (NCBI): domain Eukaryota; kingdom Metazoa; phylum Arthropoda; class Arachnida; order Araneae; family Cheiracanthiidae; genus Cheiracanthium; species Cheiracanthium punctorium. The sequence continues at coordinate 508,669 of JAWZYV010014840.1, read as the reverse complement.
TCGTGAATGTTTTCATGAAAAGAAACTACAAAAGAATTCGTAAAACGTAGATCAAACGAGATCCCCGACGTTTCTGGCTTCCGCTGTATGCGATTTCCCGCATCATTATTGACACTTCCATATTTTGGTAATGGAATTTCAAAGGATACTCAAAAGTCAGTACTTCCCCCCTCCCACAGTTGAGTGCAGATTTAAAGTTCTTTCAATAACTCGTCTAATTGGGGACATGACAGTTTGTTTCCTATTACGTATTATTCTGGAAAGCTCATATAATTATGTACTCTAATAAATATAGACAGATGTAGTCAGCCGGTTATTATCAAAGATTCCGTAAATGACAAGTCTGTACGAAGGGGTCTGTACGTAAGGTCTGTACGAAGAGTCCTCTCTTCCTCAACGGCCAATTTACGCAAAAACAGAAAAGCAGGAAGCATTGTTCTCGCTGTCCAGCCTTTCGGTAGGTTGCTGAAGAAGATAGGGCTCTCCTAAAAACATACGTTTGAGTGCGTTTATACAAATTATTTATTTTTAATCCACCAACTTTTTTGATTATTTTAAAATACTACAATTGAATATTATATTGATTTCACAATCCTTTCAGCTAATTTAATATATTTTTTACCATTCTCTTGTGACAGGTGGTTCGCCACGTGAACCTGAATCTCCGAAGTTGACAGCTTCTCAGACAACTGTGGAAGCCAAGGAGGGAAGCTCCGCTTTGCTGGAACTCACGGCAACTGGCTTCCCCAAGCCAATCATAACATGGTGAGTTTCTTGCCAAAGATACTTTCCCAGTGAATCTTAACTCAATTTCTTATACTCCGTTTACATTCGGCGCATTTATGAGGCAATGAGCAGGAGAAATGAAGAAAAAAAAAACAAGTTTGTGAACACCCATACCGCATATCTACTGGTCCTGCCCATTCCCACTGCCCAATATCCCATATATAATCAGACATTCCTACTTCTTTTCTCTCTGCTACTTTTTTTTCCAGGAAATACGTTTGCGGCAGCTCAAAAAGCAGAGAGGGTTTTGCATTATGCTGTACTTCCCTTCTCACTGCCTTCATAATCTCTTCAGGAAGGAGGGCGGGCAGCTGGAAGGGCAGCAAGAAAGGTTGTGGCACGAGCAGAAAAAGTGAGATGTTTACATTCTTGTTACTTCCCTTTCTCTTGCTCTTTTCCGCAGAAGTGGGCTGAGTGTAAATGGGAGCTCTCTCCAGAAGGGATTAACTAGGGCAGGTGAAATGACCGCGCGAGGAGAAATGAGTGTTTTACATTCAGCAATATGCTAATACTGGGCTTTCGGTGTAGGGATTCTGATTGACGTGTGTGTGTGAGAGAAGGAAAATATAACAGAATGTAAACATTCACTGGCTTTTGGAGCAGCTGCAGAAACATTTACTGTGCAGTGAGAAATGCTGAAATTATGTAAATGGGGTATCAGTTTCACATGATGAAAGCAAAGCTGCCTTTACGTATAATTGCGTATTTCCCCGAAAAGCTACCTAAAATGGACTCAAAAGTGTCTGTATCCTGTCTCTGGATTTTCCCAGAGATTAAATAACAGAAGTTTATGAAATCCTTGCATTTATTTTTTTAACCTTTTAAAGCAATAGTCTGGGTTACCTGAACAGATTCAAAATTTGTTTTTTTACAGAAGAACTTCCGATTCGGATGTGATTCTCGATAGGGTGGGAGCGTGAGCCAGGAAAATAAGCCTCTCTCATCTCGCAGAACAACTGAAAAATTCTGTCGCGTCTCGCCCAAATTCCTTTATAGTAAGGATAACAATGCTTGTCTTGCCTGCGCAGGACGACTGAAAAGTGTTGTCGCGTATCGTAAAATTTCGTAAGAATACGCCAAAATTCGTAAGAATTGAAAAGCTTTGTCTCGCCTCGTCTCACAATATTCTTAAAAGCTGTATCTCTTCTCGCTAAATTCCTTTATAGTAAGGATAACAATGCTTGTCTCGTCTCTCAAAGCAACTGGAAAGCTTTGTCTCGTCTTGTCCCGCAATATTCTTGATTGTTCAATTAAAATGCTTGATCAGAGGTTCTGTGAAATTTCATTGCTCACATGTCCTATTCAAGTTGCGCTTCGCTTTTTTTAAGCGATTTTTAAGAAAAATAGCTTAAATTAAATCTTAACAAATTAAATCTTTTTGAGATTAATCGCTTAATGCTTAAAAAAGCAAAGTCTTTGCTTCTTTTAACATACTTTTTCTTTGAAGTTTTTTTCGTTTCTTAAAACTTCTAAGCAAAACCTGAAAACTATTGGCATCGTAAAAGGAATGCGTCTGTCTTCGAAACGGCCGAGAATGCGATGCTGAATAGAACCTGTTCTGAAAAGTATACTCATTGCCATTTCAACACCCGTTCGTATATCTTCCAGGACCAAAGATGGCGAGGAACTGAAGCTGGGAGACAAATACGTTGTTTTGCAGGAGGACGATGAGAGCTACACCATGGCCATCAAGAACCTGTCTTCTGAGGACAGCGGAAAGTACGCAGCGGAAGCCATTAATGACCTGGGAAAAGACGAAGTGTCCTATGACCTTAAGGTCACAAGTAAGTTTGTAACTTGTACCTGTTGTTGAGTTTTCCAGAGTATTGATTACATATTGGTTTTTTATGTTGATGCTAAATAAATGCTATTAACTTTTAAATGCTTAAAACCTTTGTCGATGTTGGGAAAACAGATGTGGAATAACGTATTCTCTGTTCTGCCCTTAGGTCCTCCCAAGTTTAAAAAATCCATGAAGGACACCACTGCGATGCTGGGCGAAGATGTTGAATTTGCTGTCGAAGTTGAAGGATGTCCTGAGCCTACTGTCACATGGTAAGATCGTATTGCTTTTCGAGATAAATTTGTCGTAAAGGGCCCTGTGGTCCCACAAAAAAGTGCTTCTTACTCAAATGAAATGTTATTTATCACATTTAGACCCTTTTCTACAAAGTCGGAAGGTGAATTCGGTTTGTCTGTTCGTCCGTTCGTTTATGCTCTAAATGCCGTAAATAGGCATCGATTGCTGCAAAATCTCCCTATGTTGTACGGTATCCTGTAACTTTTTGAAAATGATGTATGTAACATTTACAGGCCTTTTACAGGAACGCTTAAAATAAATTCAATGCGTACAGTTGCGGACTGAAAACTGCACTGCCTGAAAAAAAAAGAGGGGAGAATGTGTAAATAATGTGTTTAATGTATGATGATTCTCGGAGTGTAGTCGTGTTTCAAGTTATAGGCAGGGATGAAACCGTCTCACAGGATCAACTAGTCTTTATTCTTTTTGCTCGATGCAGTTGGCGAAGCCACGGAGGATCCGAGACCTCAGGATGCGCTGCTAAAGTTTTTAAAGAAGTTTTTAAAGGTATATCACTTTCAACACGGCACCGTTGTCCCTAAAAAAAAAGCCCCCTTTTCTCTTTTTTTTAAAGAAAATAGTTCTCCCAATTGAGAAAAAAAAAATGACTTCCCGATTGGGCGAACTATTTTCTTTATGAGGGCGGAACTTTTTATTATGAAAGCTGTTACAATGCTTTTAACACTCTAGCATAAATTCGCGAAAATCGTAATTTTAGGTGACCCCATGGCCCACCTTCATGCCTGCCTAGGCACTCGATGAGTCTCTCGGACTATTGGAGTCAGGTGGCTTGCTACTGGATGAATCGCTGATTGGCCAATCTGTAATTAGGGATGGACGTGAGATGACATAAAATAGGCGTCTCTCCCGTCTCAAGTCTCGCAAAACAGCCTAAAAGCTTTGTCTCGTCTCGCAGAATCCCTATATCTTAATGATAAAAATGTTTGTCTCGTCTCGCAGCAAAGCGGTAAATCCTTCTCTGGTTTCGCAAAAGATCGTCTCGCAACAAAGCTTTAAATCCCTGTCTGGTTTCGCAAAAGATCGTCTCGAAACAAAGCTGTAAATCCCTGTCTGGTTTCACAAAAGATCGTCTCGCATCCATCCCTATCTTTAAACGTGTAGCAAGTCAACCGACTCCAATAGTTTGACAGACGTCATCGAGTGCACACAGGCCGGCCGTGTACAAGATCGGTCGTGACGTGACTTGCAAGCATTGTGTTAATAAAAGAAATTCAACAGAATTTCGAAGAATCATTTGGCAATGAGTTGATTTTACGCTTCCATTTCCAGGTCCAAAGATGGACAGCAGCTATCGGAGACGGATCGCATCAAGATTGTGTCCGACGGCAAGACCAAGAAGCTGATCATCAAGAAGGCCCAAGCGGAGGACATCGGAAATTACTCTTGCATCATCAAGAATGAGAACGGAAGCCAGGGAGCTTTTGGAGCCCTCAAAGTGAACTGTAAGGACAGATGCTTGCAGCTACGAATGCAATTCCTGTGTTTATTAGTAATTGCACTGAAAAAAATCTGGAGTGACTTCATTCGACTTTCCAAACACGCGATCGTTATCAAGCGTTTGAATAAATTTGAATCGGTGAATAATTCGGCAAACACAGCGAAATCTGTGCAGATTGTGTGACGGTGAAGGTATTAGATAGATATTCAATTTGAGATCATTTACAGGCGCTATTTACACGGAAGCGCACTTAAAATGATTTGCGAAGATAGGCTGTGACGTGTAAGATTTTTTGTTTTGAAACCCTTTGAAAAACTTGAGCTCTACGCACACCAAAAATCTATTAGGTCATATTATCGTGACCCAACGTCGTACCGTCACGCAAATTGGATACATACGACCCAACGTCGTAATTGGGTCGTAAGTACCCAATTTGAGCTTAATCGAATGACCTCTTCAGACACTAGCGCACTTTGAAGAATTTGCTTCCATGCGCCGTAATGTATAATAATTATCTTTCGCACCCCTGTAAAAAAAAAAAAAAAAAAAAAAAAAAAACTGTCCTATTCGCATCAACATATTCGCATCAACCTGTCATATGAGGATGGTGTATATCAAGTGTGGTGTATATTCCGAATTTGAGTGCAATCGAATGAATCCTCCAGGAGCAATCTTATTCACTCACATACACATATACACACATCTCGTAAAAATAGCATAAACGAATTGAGGATACTTCACAAGGTGTCAATAGATCAAAATCTCTTGATCGAATTTTTTCACGATTACAATACTTTTCTTGAGGGCATCTGTTCGGAAAGTAAAAAGAGCATGACGTTTCACAAATATATCCTCTTATTCCCCGCAGATCTCTGCGTTAAAAATCCAATGTTTAATCTAAAATTGTGCTCTACTGCATAGATATGGGTTTTATTTTCTTTTAAATTAATTTAATTGAATAGTGTGTAATGTTGATTGAGTCTTTTTTTTTTTTTTCCAGCTCCAGCTAAGTTCGTGAAGGGCATGAGTGACGTCACCTGCAGTACAGACGAAGATGTCGCATTTTCAGTCACCGTGTCTGGAAATCCAACACCGTCTGTGAAATGGTAGGGATATATGTCATTAAACGTTAGGGGAAAATGTTTGTGACTGAAATAATCTTGCAGGTTGTTCGCGATTATAGTCGATTATATACTTCTGTATTGAGAGCCGAGTAACAGCTTGAGTTATTGCTAAGGAGACCCTATTTCTAAACAGTAATTTGGGGACAAATCAAGCATTGTCCTCGAATCCAAGGAAAAGTTGGGGACACTAGAAAATATTTTTGGGGGCTTATTCGAGGACACAGCATATTACCACGTATACCAGTATACCCATACTTTAAATCTTGATTGACTTGGATACTTAAAAATGAATTCTAATAGCTCTTTATGTCAATTGTGTATTCTTATTTCTAATAAATGAATGGAAGTATTTCATTTATTTATAAATATTTATTTAAACCAGAAAGAGGATACTGTAGGATACTACCTTCAGGAACGGCCTACCTATTTGGTTTAAAGCCTGGTTTAGTTCCTGATGTGTCCTACTGTCTTGCGGGACCCTAGCCCCAGGCTCAGGTCCAGCAAGCAGCGGTTTCCCATATTTTTATTTTTTATTTTTTTTACAGCACAATTTTTGGATTACAGTTGGTAAAATACATCAGTGTTATACAATATAAAAGCAGTTAGTTTACAATTTTTTACAATTGCTCACAATATTGTTCTTAGTAATATTTGACCATAGATACATATATTTAACACGTTCCTATTTTTTCTTTTTTTACAATTTTGAAAGTTAAAAAAAGTAAATAAATATCTAAAAGTAAACAATAGGCTTGAGAATGATAAACTTTTAAAGTATTTTTGAAAAATTTAAACATAAATAAATACAACTAATATTCAAAAAAGTGCTTTAGAAAGAAGGTTTTTTTTTAATTTTGAAACCATGCATATACATATAATAATATACTGAAAAATAAATTTAGGCTTAAATATGAGAAGTGTTTTTTTTTTTAATCTAACGAAATAAGGTCAGCAACAGAATTTTGATGTCAGGAAATAATGCAAATAGGAAATGAAGGGAAGGAAATAGGAAACCAGAAATAGGAAAGGAACATCATGTTAAAATATTGAAATTTATTCAGAATTTAACTCTTGGCATAGTATTTGTATTTTTCAAAAACATTGCTTTCTACATTGGCTCATTTTGTGATCATTTTTCATGAAACTTTGCACACCCTCTAAAAAAAAAAGTATTCAAGTGCAAGAAAAATTTCGGACTTCCATTTCATATTGAAAGCATGGTTCTTCATGAAAAGTGTTGAATCAATAACAAAACTGAAATGGGAAATTTGGCTCATAGTCGAATACTTTATTGAATGTCTGTATACACGCTACACACACAATGACAACAAACGTTTTCAGGGATCGAATTTCATTGTTTCTCTGAGTAGAAGGCGCTTTTAGTTGTTTTATTTTTTTTTATTTCTTCAGTCTTTTATGAAAGAAATAAACTAAACGGAAACTTTCAGGGGAAAAAGTACAAATCTTTAAATTTGGGGACTTTTCGCGTCCCCAAGAAGTCAAGGTATTTTTGGAGACAAAGTAAAAAAAAATATCTATATTTGAGGACTGTCCTCGAATTTCGAGGACGTATGGTCACCTTAATTATTGCTCAGAATCAGGGTCTAATGACCACACAGGACAACTAGGCCTTCACCAAAATGATTAAAGTAGTTTAATATTAAAATAGTTATAGTTAAAAAATAGTTTCCGCACAGGTACATATATAATCATTTGTCTTACGACCGTTTTACTGTTCTTCCCTCTTGAGAAGGGTAGTTGCGCATAGAGATCGAGCATTATTCGTCAATCCTTTTTACTGGAACAACGATTCTGCACTTGAGGCTGTGCCCGAAAGGAGTTCTGAAAATTCCAGCCACAACCATGGGGGCAGAGCACAAAAATAAATAAATAAGTAAATTAAAGTATTCTCCCCTAAGCGTAATCATTTTTGGACAAGCTTAATCCCAGAATAGATTAGTAACTAAATGCCTCTGTAAAGGATCATTTTTGTTGGAAGAAAAAATACATTCTAAATTGATGAAAAAATGACACCAGCAAAAAGTAGTTCCTATTTGGAAATAGCCCTATGTGTACGAGTAGTGAAATCTGTAAAATCTTCTTTTAATCCCAGTAAAATGGAATCGTAACATTCACACACGTTCTTGAGATGTCTTTTGCATTTGTAATGTAATTATATCTTCTCAATGGAGTATTTTTCGTTACAGTTTGGCCCGCTTAATGCAATAACAAATTCGCCGTGAAAATTTATTCTAATAAGCGGGATATTTCATTAACCAGGATCTCACCGACAATTTAGAACGGTTTGGTACATTGAAAATATACCAAAATTAAGTGGCATATTCTTTTAACCGATGTTCATCTAAGCGAGCTCGACTGCACATAAGGAAAATGATATTATATTTCAATTGCAATAGAAATCGGTAACACGCTTGTGAATATTAGGAGCCCGTTTTTACCCGTAATTGGGACTGAGTGAAGCACTAACACATGCGACCATAAGATCGACCTGAAAAGTACAGTAGTCGATGCATTTGGCGTGATTTCCGTTTCTTGTTTTTTCACGCTCTGGTTGTTGTTTTTATCGAACAGGATGAAAGACGGATCCGAACTGAAAGCGGACGGAAAACACATTCTTCAGAAGGAGGAGAGCGAAACGAACTACACGCTGACCATTCGCAAGACCACCAAGACGGACGTCGGCGAATACTCTTGCGAAGTCTCCAATGCTCACGGAAAGGATACATCGAAAGGAAAGTTGAGCCTCAAAGAAACCACAGGTGCGAACTACATTCAGTCTCCTTAGCTGATGAAAACTCTTGGGTTGTTTTGCGGGTGCACATCCAACTAAAGCAGTGGTTCCCAACCATTTTCCCAAATGAGCGAACCCCTAATATAGCCATTATGTACCAGTCCAGCGGTTCTCAACCTTTTAAACCCTTTGAGGCGCAACCCTTTCCCGATGTTGAAAATAGGGCAGCCGTTGCCATCGCTCGACTTAACGACCAGCAATATGGCGGACGATCGAAACGTTCATCGCGTGCCGCAGATCTAGAGACTGTGCCGGGCACAGCCAGCTGTTGTCAAAAAAGGTCTCTCGATCAAAAAAAGGGTCTCTCGATCTGTGGCACGCGATGAACGTTTCGATCGTCCGCCATATTGCTGGTCGTGAAGTCGAGCGATGGCAACAGCTGCTCTTTTTTCAGCACTGGGCAATCTGTCCGGCTGTTTTCGCATTCTTCCATTTTCCAGCAGATGTCAGTACTGTTAAAAAGAATCGTGACAATATTTTTACGGGAAACGACGTGCTAAAAAGTAAAGGATTCTCGTCGAGCTATGTCCCCCGCCACTATTTTTATAGCAATCCAATCTATTCTTCGTGACTGGCAACAGTCAAAACGTCCGAGTTGGGTGTTCCCAGAGCGGGGACACTGCGCGTTAAAGGGTTAACGTCGCGCCCCCCAGCAAAGGCTATCTTACGGTGGCGCCCTCCCCCCTCACATTTTTCGGAATACATTCAGCTTTTTTTTTAAATCTTAACAATGAATATTGAATCGAATTTTCTACAACATAATGTTATCAGTCAAGTTTGAATGAACATTTTAAGCGAAAATGGATATATTTTTGAATAAAAATGAGAATAAATAAGATGATTTTTTTAAAAACATGCATCACTACTTGCTCTTTGGTTTTTCTCGTGCCTCCCCCCCTGCAAATGCTCTGCGCACCCCTTGGGGGTTGCTCCCCACAGGTTGAGAAACGCTGTCCTAAGCTGATGAAAACTCTTGGGTTGTTTTGCTGGTGCACATCCAACTTAAGCAGGGGTCCCCAACTATTTTCCCAAATGAGCGAACCACTAATATAGTCATTATTTACCAGCCTATATTATTTTCGCGAACCCCTTTATACACCTTACGAACCCTGGGGTTCGCAAACCACCGGTTGGGAAACTATTGGTGGGACTTTTATTGGGAAAAGTCCCACCAATTGGGAAATTATTGGTGGGACTTTTATTGGGAAATTATTGGTTGAACTTTTTGGTGTGGGGACCCCATAATATTTACGAAAATCTTGTGGGGAATTGAGGAAATCCAACACATGCGTTATCTATGATGAAACTATCTGTTTCTTCACTCGTACTGTAATATACTATTGTAGTTTTAGGTTACTACCTTAAATTTTTAATTTTAAAACATAATGTGAAAATTTTAAGTAAGTAACAAAATTAAAAACATAGTACTATTATAAAATTAAATTCAATGACTCGGGCCCATTCAAACATTAACTTTAGACTGTCCATTGAGTGTAGCCGCTTGGAGGGTCATAACTGAGAAATCTCACTTACTTCAAACAGCGCATGTGCAAGGGTTCAGTATTAATGTTAAAGGCGTACCTGATTACTTTTAATTCAATTATCAAATCTTGGCAAAATAATCGGCATCGTACGATGATCATTATTCTTTAGATTGGATCCACACTTTGATTTTACGGTGGTTAAAGCCAGAAGGTTGTTGAAGATGAAAATGTATTTAAATTATTACAATAAATTACAGAAATATCAAGTTTCTAAAATTTTTGGTGACCCCAGTTGCAGGTCTCGCCATACCAATTGGGGTCACGATCCACAGTTTAAGAGACTCTGTTCTAATAGTCTAAGAGCCAGCGACCGCCAGACCTTCGTCTAGGTATAAAAGCTGAAGTACACTAGTATAAAAGCTGAACACTAGTATAAAAGCTGAAACTTTCTCTGCGTATACCCCCCAACAGAGGTAGGAACCATCGGCCACTCTCAAGTTTGGAGGACCGTGGCTTTGGCAGGTAACAGGGGGCAAAGGTGTATAAAATTGTAGAATATTTTCGTCATTTCATAAAGCTTCATTTTTTTATAGGTTTTTCTTCGCAATACTAGAAATCACTTGATCCCTTGCCAGACACTTTTCCATCGTGGCAAACCCCCGCCAGACAATCTCAAAGTCACGGAAAACGGTTGTGTTCGTAAACTCCCACGACGAAGTACGTCAAGCTGTCACAAAGTGCCAAGCCCATTTTATACTGCTACTTCTGAACTTTCTTACGATGCTGCAGCGCGCTCGTCATAGAATGACGTTTTCCATGACTTTGAGATTGTCTGGCGGGGGTTTGCCACGATGGAAAAGTGTCTGGCAAGGGATCAAGTGATTTCTAGTACTGCAAAGAAGAACCTATAAAAGAATTAAGCTTTATGAAATGACGAAAATTTTCTGCCATTTTATACATGTTACCTGTCAAAGCCACGATCCTTCAAACTTTTGAGTGGCCGATGGTTCCTACCTCTATTGGGGAATATGCGCAGAGAAAGTTTCAGCTTTTATACTATGACGAAGGTCTGGCGGCCGCGGGCTCATGCTCTATAAAGCATCTTCAATCAGGCCTGAAGCACAGACACTTGTGGGGAATACCCCTTCACGCAAATTGACTGTAAAATATCATTTCCGTTAAAACTAATGTACGTTTTAATTTAATGAATCAAGCTGACCATGCTTACGCTTAGAACCATTACAAAATTCTTATTTTGATGAGTTTTAATGAAATATTGTTCTGTTTCATTTCAGAAAAACCAGGATTTTCGAAAGGCTTAAAAGATGTGGAAGCTTCAGAAGGCGAGGACCTCAAATTCAATGTTAAACTGACTGGAACACCGAAGCCAACTGTTAAATGGTAATTGAAACTAAAAAATTGAAAAAATAGAGTAAATAATTTAAAGCTATTATGCATTTTTTAAAAATTAATATTATTTACCTTGTATATTACCTGTTTTATTTGATTTTATTTCTAAAAATGTTTTCTGCCTTTGACCTTGGTACATTGATTATTTTATTATTTTTTGTCATTAAAGTAAAATCAGTCGGTCATTGCTAAAATTTAAATGTGAGTAACCCACACTATTCAAAACTATACAAGCGATTTTGTGTGAATAACATGCAGCTAGAAAGAAATTTTTTTGAATCAAATCTAAAGGGAAGATTTTCCAGGACATGAATGTATTTTCAGAAATTGAAGCAGCCTACGAGAGATAAGATCGCTGACATTTTGCACAAAGTTTTTAAATATTTTTAACTTTGAACACTTTATTTGTGTGAATCTTCTTATTGTTCTTAAGTTTTTTTTAAACACTAATACTGTTTCCCACGTAAATTGTGTTCAGAATACTGAGCTTTACAAATCACACGGAAGAAATGATCATTTGATGCACTACTCCCCTAAGTTATCCGGGCAGAATCGTACTTCCCATCATTGAAATAATTCAATCTGCCATTAAAAAATAAAAATAAATTCTTTGTTCATTACACACATGCATAAAAAGTACACAAGTACGTAAATCCTTCCTCTTTCTTGCCCCGTCCGCTTGATTCCAGACGGCTCAAAATACCCCGGTGCGATTCAGTCTGTCGTCACCAGGCCAGTTCTAGTAGCAGAACTCAGTAGTTCAGACAAGGGGATGTACGGGCGATCCGGGTTCAAAGTATTGTTACGACGTTTCGGAGCGATCTGCTCTTCGGAGGTTCAATTCGGTCTAAAATTTATGCTCCACGCGTCAAATAATAAATTTAGTATTGTGTTGAATGTAAATCGGTTTTATACAGTTCGCGAGATAAGGATCTTCAGGATCCCGTCGGGTATTGGCGGTTTTTCCACTAATAGGAGCGATATCGCTAAGCTGGGTTCCATTATGGTAACTCATTTTTGGCTCCAAAAGGGGCGATATATCGTCAAGTTTGGCGACATTTGTCGCAACTTTAATTATGGGATCCGTAAGATTTGCCTACTCGCATTGCAGGAAAGGTAACGAATGCTCTAATGATAGAATGGCCTAAAACTTTCCGCTAAAAATGTCGCCAAAGAGTGTCGATATCAGAACGGCTGTGCAAGCGATCACTTGCAGTCAGCTGTGTGTGATCCCTTGCAGAGAACACGTAGGAAGAGCCTTGGCTTTGCCTAATTGTGCTGTGCTGCCCGAAGCGTTGTATTTCCGATCTTCCAACGAAGCCGTATCGTGAATTCTTGCTCGTGTATCTTCTGTTAAGTGTGCATTGGAGATTGTTTCTTTAGTTTCTGGAATCCATAAAGTTCGTGTTTCGATTTGAGAACTTGACTTTTACCTGGAATTCCAAGACACTCTAAACGTTTAAGCATTCACGCAAGTATGAACTCGTCCATTGCAGCAGAGTTTCTGCAACGATCAACAAGGGATTCCAGTTTTTAATCATTATCATGACCGCGCGGGAAAAACCACTGTCTGAGCTCGTCTGTAATAGGTGTATTGAGTACAAAATAGCTCTGAAAATAATTGTACCCTGAAGCGTGAATGAAACAATGACAATTTTGAAATTCATTGTTATTTTTATTTTATTTTTTGTGTACCTTAGGTCCAAAGACGGCGAGGACCTGACGATTGACGGCAAGCACGTCGAGCTAAAGGAAGAAGAGGACGGTTCTTCCCTCACGCTTATTGTCCACAACAGCAGCCCCGAAGACGCTGGGAAGTATCAGTGCACGGTCACCAATTCGGAAGGATCGGACAAAACGAGCAGCAAGGTGGTCGTCAAAGGTAAAACGCTGCATCTGTGAAATTTTCAATTGTTATTCTTTGTAGAGTGAATTCGAGAAAGAAAAAATCTGGAGTGACTCCACTCGACTTTCCGAACACTTACGATTAAGATCATGACCAAGCATTTAAATCAATTTTAATCGATGAATAATTCAAATATATATACCAAAATGAAGCTCAATCGAATGTATCGTTTAAACGCTAGCGCACTTTCAAGAATTTCTCCCCATAGGCTATAATGTAAAAGGAATTTTTGGCGTAGCCCTGTAGAAAAACTATAAGTCCTATACACATCCAAATCGATACCGGTCTTACGATGGTTGTTTATAACATGTACACCCAATTTGAGCTCAATCGAATGGACCGTTTAAACGCTAGCGCACTTTCCAGAATTTTCCCTCATAGGCCATAATGGAAAAGAAATCTTTGTCGTAGCCCTGTAGAAAAACTATAAGTCTTATACACACCGAAATCAATACAGGTCTTGCGACGGTGGTTTATAACATATATACCTAATTTGAGCTCAATCTAATGTACCATTTAAACGCTAGCGCAATTTCAAGAATTTTCCCCCATAGGCCATAATGTAAAAGAAATCTTTGTCGTAGCCCTGTAGAAAAACTATAAGTCCTATACACACCGAAATCAATACCGGTCTTGCGACGGTGGTTTATAACATATATACCCAATTTGAGCTCAATCGCATGCCCCGTTCAGGAGCTATCGTGTTCACTCACATACACACAAACACACACACACACATACACACACACACATACACACATACATACATACATCTCGTAAAAATAGCATAAATGAATTCAGAAGCCCTCTAAACGTGTCAATACACCAAAATCTCGAATTCGAATTTTTTCATGATTACAATACTTTCCTTACATGGTACATGTTCGGAAAGTAAAAAGCATGTTGACACTTTCTCGGGTATACCCAACGCCTCCTAGATATAGAAAGCCCTACAACTCCTACGTCACCAAGCTTTGACGTCATCACTCGACCTACGAAAGTGACGTCATCACAGTTTTAATTTCACAAAGGAAAACTATTCAAAATTTCTGGTGAATGCTACAAATATTCGAAAATATCTTAAATTAAATAATTAAGTTAAAATACTTTATTCATACGAAATTATTCATTCGGATTTATTTCCTTATCATATTATCTAATGAGTCATGGTAAAAACTGCCATTTGTCGTAAAATTAAAATATTGCTATTTATGGGTAAATTCACCAGAAGTTTCCAAGAATTTTATTTTGTGAAAATAAAACTTTTAGACGTAGGCCTGATGATGACGTCAAAGCTTGGTGACGTAGGAGTTGGTAAGATTTTCTATGTGTAGGAGGCGTTGGTATACCTCGGGCAACAGGAAAATCTACACTACAGTAGCGATCATTATTCAGTATCGACAGATGGTCTTCGAAAAAAATCATACTCTCTAAATTACGCAATGCATTGTATTCGCTCCAAATGCAATGAAGAACTGCTAAATTTAGCGGCAAATCTCCTAAATTGACACCACTGATCTTTAACGAAATGTATACTACCGGTTGTCACAAAAGTCTCGAGACAGATTAAGGGATTCGTGGGTTGTATAGATAAATTTATACAAAACCCCGAATATTACTTAGCAAAGTTTTTATTTTGTCTTCAGTAAAACATTCTTATCTGTTAACACCCTATTCTTCGATTTTTCGAAGTTTTCTTGATGCTCTTTATTATGACTTGGAGACAGATAGGTCAACTTTTTTCAAATTTATAGTGATTCTGTTGACCAATGGCCGCTCAGATTTTGCTTCCCTTTCAATTTCGTACTTCAACTGAGTAAGAAAAAATTTCAGCATGACATATTTTAAGGGGGGAATTGTCATTTTTTTGGTACGAAATGTTCTTTTTTTTCAAGTGAGCCATTTCTTTCGTATAATAATCGTTTTGGTAGCTGGTATCAACAAATTGTTTTAGTTTAAAAGACATTTAAGGATGTATACATCGGAACGGATCGTTGCCAATCGGTTGAAATGAATGTCGCCGGCACACTCTTCCATGAAACGGCGATCAGCACTTTTTGCTTCACATTGCCGGTGTATTTTGTCCGGTTATGTTGTCTGTGTCCTTTTCCCGCCATTTCATGTTGAGCAAACATGAAATAGCTTTCGTCATCCGAAAGGAGAGATGTGTCATTTGCTAAACATTTCAAGCGGCGTGAACAGCAAGATTTTGGAATATTTTGAAGCTGTTCGACGGTGTATTTTGGAACAAATTGACTTATTGTATTCGAACGTAGTTTCCCTTTAATATTCGATGCATTTTCATACGAGAGACACCCAATTTTCGCGATGGTCACCGTTGGCCAACTTTGTTTATGGCGTTTCGTATGGCTTTTGTTGTTTTGTCTTCAAGCGACGAGAAAACTCACTTTTTTTCTTTAATTTAAGGCCCCTCACTTTTACAGCATTTCTTAATGATCCGATAAATTGTTTCGTGGGAGACTAACGGGTCTTTGAAAATATAGGCAATTTGCTTTGTCAATCATTTTCCAAAAATACTAAAAATAACCTTACGCAACTCGACTTGGTATGACATTACTAACGCAACTATTACAAATAAAACTGTTTTTGACTGTTAAGTGGAAGTGCTGTTGCTCTTCCTGTGACAATTCATTGCAGTTCCATTTACTTCCTCGCAAGTGATTTTTGACAGGTAATTGAAACTTGTCTCAAGACTTTTGTGGCACTCCTTATGTGCTTTTTAAATCCTTTCGAAAACTTCAGATTTATTTTATCACCATCAGATGGCAGCATTGTACAGTATTTGAGATGAAATCAAAGTGCAGAGTTGGGGGGTTAAAGTTTAAATAAAAGCATTTCTGAAAGACAGCTTTACAGTAAGTTTAATTCGAATAGAGTAATTTCTCAAATAGTGTTTTACACTCTCTTTCGTGAAATGCTTTATTATAACGGCGCTAAGTTGTTACTACATATATTTATCAAGGGCGGAAACTTACTGTACAGGCATTCACAATCAGTATTTCTACCTCGAGCACATGATTACGTGTCCATGTTCACAAGCTAGTTATATCTCATAAGAATGTTCAAAACCATAAACCAATGATATATAAATTGATAAGTCTCGTAAACAATAGCTTTTTGCGAAAAAGTTGATGTAACTATCAAAGGCAATTAAAAAAGTTAATAATATGAATTATTGTTAAACGCATTTGTCACTTTGCAGATTCAACCTAATTCATTAAAGAGACAGCCTAAACTATATTTGAATTAACCCTTTTCTTTAAGACTTTAGACATAAAGAACAACTATCTAAAGGATAATGCTAAAAGAACTCATTTTGATAGTCTATTAAAATATTTAATTTACATTTTGTGTTTTCTGATGGATTAAATGATAGAATAAGAGACATATTTTATACACTCTTTGATACATTTATTTATTACTTTTTTCATAGAAAAAGTTAAGGCGCCATCTTTTACCAAGGAATTGACTGACATTTCGGTTAAAGAAGGCGAAACTGTAGAATTGACAGTGAAGTTCTCCGGAAAGCCGAAAGTAAAATGGTGAGTTGAGCTGTTTAAAATTCGCAAGATGTAGGTAAATACTATTTTTGATCTTTCGAAACTATTAAGAAAACATAACTACGGCCCTGTAAACCTTTATTGAAAATGCCTGTTTTTAGTACAAAATTACAATTAGACAACATATTACAAACTTGTCTGTCCAGGTACAGAAAGCTTGTTGACGGACCGTAGGAGACTAATGTTAAGCAAAGTGACGATTAAAGTCTTTAATTATAATATTTGCACTTATTTACACAATTCTAAACTAAAAGCAAACATATTGCAATGAGAACAGAATTAACAAGTTCCATTGCGTAACAGGGCAAACCGAAATTAAAACTAAAAAAACTAAAATGCAGATAATAGAGTTGCCTTTTGGAAAGACTGGCATTGGAAGTCAGGAATCACCAAAAAGACAGAAATGCATATAATATTGGACGTACCTCTTCATACAGCTTCCTGTCTTCACTTTTCTACTAAGCAGTAGTCTGCTGTTTAGAGACAAAAGCGTAACAAATTCAAATATACTGAGAAAAATGTTTTCTTGGTCCGACTTAATCGAATATTTGTTGAATCAAAATTTTCATTGGTTCTATGAAATATTTGTTGATCCAAGAAAATTGTTCGGTTAAAGGAGTTCCAATAATTTTTTGTAGAATCAACAATATTTTCAATGATGTTTCACTGAATCAAATTTTTTGTTGATTCTTTGAAATATTTGTGTTAATCTAACACAATAATACTGTTGAAAATAGTACCAGCTAAATTTTTGTTGGATCAACTTTTTTTCTTTTTTTTTTAAATTTTAACATTTTTTTTTTGTAATGATTGTAAAATATATAGTACTACGGTCCAACCTGATAGTGAATAACTGTTATTTCATCATTAATAACTTCTACAGAACTTAACAAATTCAAATATACTAAGCAATATGTTTTCTTGGTCCAACTTAATCGAATATTTGTTGAATCAGTAAAATTTTCATTGGTTCTATGAAAAATTTGTTGAACCAAGAAAATTATTCGGTTAAAGAAGTTCCAACAAATTTTTGTAGAATCAGCAAAATTTTCAATGATATTCCATTGAATCAAAATATTTAATCAAAAAATTTGTGTTAATCCAACACAATTATACTGTTAAAAATAGTACCAGCTAAATTTTTGTTGGATCAACTTTTTTTCTTTTTTTAAAATTTTAACATTTTTTTTGTAATGATTGTAAAATATATAGTACTACGGTCCAACTTGATAGTGAATAACTGTTGTTTCATCATCAATAACTTCTACAGAACGTAGCAAATTCAAATATACTAAGAAATATGTTTTCTTGGTCCAACTTAATCGAATATTTGTTGAATCAGCAAAATTTTCATTGGTTCTATGAAAAATTTGTTGAACCGAGAAAATTATTCGGTTAAAGAAGTTCCAACAAATTTTTGTAGAATCAGCAAAATTTTCATTGGTTCTATGAAAAATTTGTTGAACCAAGAAAATTATTCGGTTAATGAAGTTACAACAAATTTTTGTAGAATCAGCAAAATTTTCAATGATATTCCATTGAATCAAAATTTTTAATCAAAATATTTGTGTTAATCCAACACAATATACTGTTAAAAATAGTACCAACTAAATTTTTGTTAGATCAACTTTTTTTTAAATTTTAACTTTTTTTTTGTAGTGATTGTATAATATATATAGTATTACGGTCCAACTTGATAGTGAATAACGGTTATTTCATCATTAATAACTTCTGCAGAAGGTAAAAAATTTCATATGGTGAAATATTTTGGGCTTCTTTATAGGACCAAAGGTGATGCAGAGCTTAAGATTGACAGCAAGCATTTTGAATACAAGAAGGAAGAGGCGGAAGATACTTTAACGCTCGTACTGCACAAAGCCACGCCTGAAGATACTGGGAAGTACACCTGCATCATTACTAATGAGGCAGGATCTGCGATAACCAGCAGCAAACTCACTGTTGAATGTAAGACTTCTGTTTTTTTCAATGATTACATTTTGGCTGAGCCTATAAAATTTTAGAAAAATTCCCATCAGGTTTCTTCTGGTATGAGGAATGGTCAGATTTTATTTAGCTAGTGGACAAGACAGGTCAGAGAACTACAGTAGAGTCTCAGTAATTCGAGGTGGACGAGACCGGGCTTGCTCAACGCCTCCTACACGCTTAAATCTATTGAGTAAAATAATAATGAAACGGAGTATATTTTTACTCAATTTTTGACTTCAAACAGCTATTCTCCCGATTGAGTAAAATTGTCTCCATTCATCGACAAAAATCAATGGAGCGAAAAATTCTCAATTTTTGAGCATTCTACAACAGCTCCATTTAGGCTCAATAATAATCAAAAATGAGGAGTGTCTGTCCGTTTTTCATTAATATAACTGTACTCAATTATGATTATTATTTAAGCTATACAATGAGCGTTTTTGCAAAATCAGCCCTTTTTTAATTAACATATCTGTACTTAATTTAAGATTATTATTTTAAGCTAGAAAAAGGCTGTTTTATTAATATTGGCTGATTTTGATTAATATATTGAATGATTCGTTTTCTTCATTTTTTATTATCAGAGCTGTCATCTATGATTATAAGCCCGAGAAAATAAGTTTTAAATCAAGGCAAATACGTTACATATATCTTAATACTCTATAAAAAAGAATTTTTTAATAAATGAAATATAATTTCACTATAGTCTCTCGTTATAAAACGAATTCACAGTACAGTCAGAATACAGAAATGCAATCGTGGTTAAACCAGCTGAGATTTAATGAAAGCAGCGATCGAATTTATTGACATGAAAAATGTAAAATACTACTTACTCACTTTGGGTGGAGATATCCTAACTTCATTTGTTATACAACAGCCTTTTATAATCCAATCGTAAGAAACTATGTCATTAAAGCGAAATCTTTACCTAAAGCATCTCCTCCATATCTAGGAGGAATTTATTTCACAACTCTGAATATGAAAAAGATGCATTTGGTATTCAGATATAACATAAAAATTATCACTAGCGAATACAAATACATACACAACTATGCCCGACTATGAACCGTTATCTGTTGAACAGCGTGGGTCACGTGACAGTAATAGGATATGGCTCGTGGGGGAGAAGAGACAGACAGAATACTCAAGTAGACAAGATTTTTGCGGAAAATGAGTAGATTTTTGCGGAAAATGAGTTAAATAGAATATAGCGGATGGGGAGTGCTGGGGCGAATTGAGGCATTCACAAATTATTGTCTTGAATGAGTATTTTTTGGCGTAAAAGGATTTAAATCGGCCGATAAGAAATTTAATCAATAAATGAGTGTTAGTTTTAATCAATAGATTTAAGCGTGTAGATATAGAAAACCTTACAACTCTTACGTCACCAACCTTTGACGTCATCATTAGGCCTACATTGAAAAGTTTTATTTTCACAAAATAAAACTATTAAAAATTTCTGGTAAATGCTGCAAATATTAGAAAATATCTTATATTAAACATTAAAATTAAAGTATCTTTCTCATACTAAATTATTCTGTATGATCTATTTCCTTATTATATTATCTAATGAGTCATGCTTAAGAACTGCCATTTGTCGTAAAATTATATTTTTTAAATCTCGAATTATTAAAATATTGCCCTTCATGGGTAAATTCACCAGAAATTTTTAATAGCTTTATTTTGTGAAAGTCAAATTTTTAAATGTAGGCCAAATGATGACGTCAAAGCTTGGTGACGTAGCAGTTGTAAGGCTTTCTATATCTAGGAGGTGTTGGCTTGCTTCGAACTAACTAAAACTCGAATGATCGAAATCATAAAATTGAATAAACAAATAAATGGAGATAAGGTAATTTTTGCAATTCGCGCGCATATTTAAATGAAAAGTGCACTTACATATTTCGTTACTGATGATAAAATATAAAATCCCTCAAAATAACTCGTAAACATAAAACAATAAGAAATTTTGTAAAATAACATCATAAAGTTTACTTCAACGGCCAGGCAGCTGTTTCGAGCAAAAACTTGTTTGCCCTTCTTCAGGGACAAACACCTGAAGGTAGTAACGGGGAACTGGAAAGAAAGTAAACAGAAACCACCGACGAAAAGTCGTCGCCAAAACAGAGGACCTGAAAAGGAAGTAAACAGGAAGAGAGAAAGGGGGGGGGGACCTTCTTAAGGATAAGACACTGTGTCTTGTCCACTCGTCCGTAATGGGGCCCGCAGACGTTAATAAGTAGAAAAAGTTCGTTAGTTATATGGCGCATTCTGAGCTTGTACCTGAAAAACATTGGCGCATTCTGAGCTTGTACCTGAAAAACATTGGCGCATTCTGAGCTTGTACCTGAAAAACATTGGCGCATTCTGAGCTTGTACCTGAAACACATTGGCGCATTCTGAGCTTGTACCTGAAAAACATTGGCGCTTTCTGAGCTTGCACCTGAAACACATTGGCGCTTTCTGAGCTTGTACCTGAAAAAATATTAGCGCATTCTGAGTTTGTACCTGAAAAACATTGGCGCATCCTATGCAAAAGGTTAGCCACCCCTGTATTAATATATCCTGTCACTGCATTACACCGGACAACACGATTTTTGGATCTGACATTAATGACATACATGTTAAATTTTAGTTTCTCCTACGCCAAAACTAAGGAAAATAATTAATTTTTTTTATGAAAGTTTGCTTTTGTAGAAATTAAAGCAATTTTTCAATTTTTTGGCAAAAATCACTGATTTATATATATTTTTTTATAATTCCACTCCAAATTAAGATGCTAAAAGTTTTTGCTGGATATAAAAGTCTTTTTTATTCAAGATGTGTGATAAACAATAACATGTAAATGTGAAATAATAAGAAATGAATGTCTAAAAGTGACTATTTTTCCTATTTCTTTGATGTTCGTATGAGCCAATAATAATACAAACAAATAATAATCTTACAAATAATACTATAAATAATACTACAAGCAATACTTGCGAATAAATAATAGAATAGCAAGAGTTACGAATAATAATACAGTTTACTTTCGGGTTCATCAAAGTGCTGCCATCTTTTGTTTATGAAATGAATTAAAATATACTCATCGATGTAAATCGGACAAAAGCAAACTTTAAGAACTGAAAATGAAAATTTATGTGTTTTTCAATGTCTAGAATCAGAATTTAAGCACGAGAACAGAACCCCCCCCCCTCAAAAAAAAAAAAATTGTTGACCGGTGTTATCCTTCGAAATATCTACTTGAAATATTTTTGTCCAGACAGTTGGTGAATCATTCCTGATTCTGGGGAAAGCCAGTCGAAGTGTGAAGTATTGATAACGTTCATTTTCAAAGCTTATTTCATTGTATACAGGTGAACATTAACAAATAATAATAACGTAATTTCTTTTTTCTATTTAGCCGAAACAAGAGCGCCATCCTTTGAGAAAGGGCTGAAGGATCAGACAGTCAACGAAGGCGAAACAACCAGTTTCACCGTAAAATTTACAGGAAAACCGAAACCGGCAGCGAAATGGTAAAAACTTAGTGTTATTGTTTTAGAATGATTCTGTTTCATGCACAATATACATTGGGAAAGCGGAGTTGTGTATATGTTTTGCATTTTTTTTATTATTATAGTTCTTCAAAAGTGTAAGAGAATTCTCAACACCTGAGTCAGAAATCGTTTTTCGGTCTTTTTAAAAATACTAGCCAATTATGGATGCCTTGCAATCGTAGTCCATGTTATTAAATGTTCTATCCGTGGTTCATGCAGATGAAAACATTTCATTTATTTTTAGTCTTGTAGAAAAGATGAAAGAGTCATCTGGGCTGGAGGAACTATTCCATTTTTCCGGTGGATTAAAAATCGCAAACCTTGCTACTTTTTTTTACTGTGGCGTGATCTTTGCGACAGAGTTCAACCATCTTACGCAATTATAAAAATCGTTTTGTCAAATTTTTGACGGGGGGGAAAAACGAAGTCTCACTTTTTTCACTTTTTTACACAATCGGAGTAAGTTTATAAATTTAAAAATTGCGAAATCTCGTCCATTCATGTAAGGGATAGATTTAAAATTTGTGAAATCTGCACTCCCGCCCCTCTAACATATTTGGTCCAGTTTTAGAGCAATGATACTGATTAGTATACGACAAAATAAACAAAAACAAACAAATTTTCATTTTTATTTACAAAATACCGTTGTAAAAACTGTATTTTATAGTGAAGCTTCTGTAATTCTTTGAGTCTACGTTCATTTAACAAAAATTACGCTTTGTCTTCCAGTTCTCAGACTACACAGCAAGTACGGTGCATTATAGCGTAAACACGCCGCACGAACAGTTGTGGAACCAGGGTAGGGCTAGGGGGCTTCTGCTCCCCCAAAAAGATATTGTTCAAGGATAACATTTTGCTTCACTGTGTTCCACCTTGTTTAGGTCAAATTAACTTTTCTATAAATTAGCCCCTCCCAGAAGGCCGTGGTACCCTAGTAGTTAAGGCGTTGGACTCTCAATGCTTTGGGGGTTCCAAAAGCCCTCTGGGCTGTCGCTAGCCGTTTCCGAGGGGTGCCCCTTTGCAGAAGTCCCTCCTCCTTCTGATGAGGATTCAAACTATGGCAGGAAACCTCAGGAAGGACTCAGGAAAGATTCCGACGTGAGCTGTCCCATCCAGGCAAACAAACAAATGAGCCCCCCCAAGCCAAAATTTACACTACTTTAAGGTAATATTTTGCCTTACTGTACATTTTGTTTAAGCAAGCACAAGCTGCTCTTAAGAATGAGTGCCCCGCCCCAAAAACTTTCTGTATTCGCCTGTGCGCATGAATGAGAACCAGTGTCTAAACGTGAGTGTCATTTTGTTGCAGGAACAAAGACGGTGCCGAGCTCAAAATCGACAGTAAGCATCTCGAGCTCCGGAGCGAGGAAGTCGAAGATTCGCTGACCCTCGTCCTCAACCAGTCGACGAAGGACGACGCTGGATCTTATTCGTGCGTCATCACCAACGAAGCTGGATCAGAAACCACGACGAGCAAACTGACCGTCACGAGTACGGAAGTAGTTCTTTTTAGTTTGTGTCTTATGATCACTGATCTGCTTTTTTGTAATTGCATTCATAAAATTTCGGGTTCATTTTTTAACTCACGTGATCCCTCCGACCCTTGCTGATATGTTGTTTGTGTATCTGCCAACAGTAAGTAATCGTACTCGCTTATAACGAGCAATTAAAAATTCTGGGTTGGTAGGATTGTCAAGCCTCTAAGAGCATAACTGAGTACACCCCAGTACAGCGAACGATACTTTATCTTTTGACCAGTAGTTCAACAAGACCTTTCTTGGAAAAATTCCTTTTAACATTCTAAAGCCAAAGAAAGCGACGAACAGGAAGAGTTTCAACCTCATAACCGCCCTTCAACATAGTCCTTCAATGGCTTTGGAGTGTTGAAAGAAACATCAAACTGATTTGAAGTCATGGGAGCAAAGGACGATAATTTGGGGTCATGAATTCAAAGAACAATAAATAGCACAAGAAAAAGACAATAAGAGAGTTGAGAGCAAACTAATCAACTTCTTTTGTACTGTACAAAAATCAAAATAAATAAATAAGTAGCATAGTAAGTGGATTTTTATGATTTTTTTTTTACGAGCACTCGCTTATAAAGAACCGATATTGCTGTCACTTCGCGCTTATTATAAGTGCATTACGGCTGTTTTAAAATTTTATCGTAAGAACAAAATTGCTAAAATTCTGAAGAATTTTCACTGATGATATAATGCGTGAAATGCTATTCAGATCCCCTTTGGCACGTCCTCAATGTTTGAAAAACTATCCTCCCTGGCTTGAACCAAGTACAGTTCACTAAGGTGAATGTGGGCCCGGTACTACCTTGTAATTGCAAACAAAAGTTGAGTACGTTGACGGCTTAGGAATTTTTTTTTCCTGAAGTTCTTTAACATCAGTCGCCTGACTGCCAACGAAATGTTACAAAAGGCACTTTCAATTAGAATATGCCATTGTAACACCGGAGCGTCAGTCATTGGATTCTGTCCCGTGTTCATTAGATTATATGAATAAGTTCGGTTACACAAAGTGATTGTCATGATCATCCATCAATATTGTTCTATATCTAAAAGTATAACCTCGTACCTTTCCAGCCACTACAGAAGCTCCCTCGTTCAAGAAAGGACTGAAAGACATCTCTGTGAAAGAAGAAGAAACAGTCAGCCTCACTGTCAAATTTACCGGAAAACCAAAACCTGCAGCCAAATGGTAATAATTCAGATTATTTGAAGATAGCATGACTTAAATGTTATTTTGACAGAATGAGTTGAGCCAGGCAGTACCCTTTAATACGGGACAGAACAGTGCCGGAGCTAGACATTACGTCAATGGGGCAAATCTTAGTTTTGGCGCCTCCCTCAGCATGCACTTGGGACAGACAGACCTTAATTTTGGCCTTTTCTTTAGGCTTGTCTACAGAGGAAAATCCCGGGTAAAAGCAGAGTATAGGGAAAAACCCGCGATGTACCATGTGAAAGCGAGATCATCCCTGCAATTAAACTTCAATGGACTATGGGATCTTTGAACCCGCAACTTTTCCATACGTAGGGGAAACGAGGTTGAAAGAAGCAAAAGTTCTGGCATTTATCCCGCATTTTTGTACATGCAAATGGGCCCTTTGTAACCATAAATACATCGGCGCCCTTCTCAGTACGGCAATCGGAGCACGTGCCCCGTTTGTGCTCCCTAGCCCTCCTCCAAAACTAATTGCGGTCCTGTACATTGCTTCCCTTTGCATTACGCATCACCACCAACGAGTTGTATTATTTCATATTTTTATAGCTTAATCCCCACCCAAACATGCATTTTGCTTACATGCATTTTTTGTCGATACTGAGTTATGAAAGTAAAATCATTTCCATCTTCAAAAATAAATATAGCTTCGAACTGAAGATAGACAACAATTTTTTAAAAAGTTAAACTTTTTATACCTGAATTTTCATCTCAATTATATGGTTTCCCCTTGCTTATTAATTTGACGAATCTTATATATCTTGGTTCAGTTCGTGGAAGTAAAATCGTCTTCTGTCTTCAGGAATAAAGATGGCGCCGAGCTGAAGATAGACAACAAGCATTTCGAGCTTCGTTACGAGGAAGCCGAGGATTCCTTGACTCTGGTGCTCAACAAAGCCACGAAGGACGACGCCGGCACTTACTCGTGCGTCATTACGAACGACGCTGGTTCACAGACGACGAGTGGAAAGCTTGAAGTAACAGGTAAAGGGTAAACTGATCAAAAAGCAGCACAAGCTGCGAAAGTGACACAACAATAAAAACTTCGGAAGTTGGACCCTGGAAATTTCCGAACAAGTGTCTGACTTTCGAAAATGTTTGAACTTACTTTCCTTTCCTAAGTTAGTCATTTCCACTTTATTGTAAAATAACTGAAATACGAATTTTAAAAGTTTAGTAAAGCCTTCGAAAGTTGTATATTCGTGTTTCCATCCCAAAAGAATACCCAACTGTTAAATGTATCTAACTTGCGGAAACTGGTATGTTCTTCTGTATCTTGTAGAAACTAAAAGATCATAATATTAAAAAATTTTTAGCACAAGATTTAATCACTTTAATCATTTTGAACTAAACTAAAATACTTATTTTTCTTGCTTGTTCTAAAATTACATTATTGAGGAAATCGATTTTTTTCGACTGTTAATCTTAGGCTGATTCATTCTTAATAGGGAGTAACGTTTGAAGCTCTTTTGCCGGAATCCTTCAGCTGTTGGGTTATTTTGGAATGATGCAATGACGATGTACATTATATAATAAAAATATGCTGTAGGGCAGTTGGTGACAACCTATCAAAACATAATTGAGGAGGAGCAACTCCGTAAATACTAAGGGGTGGATTAAAGTGACCCAGACGAGTGGATACGATTGCACGTGAATATTTGACGAGCACACTACGTACACGCACGTGTTGTTAGAAGAGGTCAGTCTGGTCTCGGGCCTAGCTGGTCACTAGGTCTCACACAGATAGGTCATATATCTGTGTGCGATTACTTTTTATGAGGAGCCTTCAAGTCTAATAGAGGAAGAGCCCGCGGCCGCCATACCTTCGTCATAGTATAAAAGCTGAAACTTTCTCTGCGCATACCCCCCAACAGAGGTAGGAACCATCGGCCACTCTAAAGTTTGGACGATCGTGGCTTTGGCAGGTAACAGGTGGCAAAGGTGTAGAAAATTACAGAAAATTTTCGTCATTTTATAAAGCTTAATTTTTTTATAGGTTCTTCTACGCAGTACTAGAAATCTTTTTATCCCTTGCCAGACACTTTTCCCCGCCAGACAATCTCAAAGTCATGGAAAACGCTATTCTATTACGAGCGTGCTGCAGCATCGTAAGAAAGTTCAGAAGTAGCAGTATAAAATGTGTTTGCACTTTGTGACAGCTTGACGTACTTCGTCGCGAGAGTTTACGAACACAACAGTTTTCCATGACTTTGAGGTTGTCTGGCGGGGGTTTGCCACGATGGAAAAGTGTCTGGCAAGGGATCAAGTGATTTCTAGTATTGCGAAGAAGAACCTATAAAAAAATGAAGCTTTATGAAATTACGAAAATATTCTGCCATTTTATACACCTTTGCCACATGTTACCTGCCAAAGCCACGGTCATCCAAACTTTATAGTGGTCGATTGTTCCTACCTCTGTTGGGGGGTATGCGCAGAGAAAGTTTCAGCTTTTATACTATGGCGAAGGTCTGGCGATCGCTGGCTCTTAGACTATAAGTTGTATCGCAATAACCCTTACGGTCTTCAAGAGCTGCTGTAGAATATTTCTGTTGAGATTGCAGCAATTCCAGCAGTTCAGTTTTGGTCTGCCTTCAGCAACTTTCTGATCAGGGCCCATAAGTGCTAAGAGGTAAATGGTGGTTACTTTAAACATCTTCTATTGGCAGGTTAGAAAACCATGTCGTATTACCTTTCCTTTGCAGTGTTTCTTTGTAATCCAGAATTCTGTTTCATCGGGCCACTTTTATTTTCCCCACCCTGTATTTATAAATTCTTGACTTCTGATCTCGTAAAGTTTCGTCACCTCGTTAGAAGGACCTTATTTACTTTATTGA
The DNA here is from genome assembly GCA_038373885.1 of Cheiracanthium punctorium. Taxonomy (NCBI): domain Eukaryota; kingdom Metazoa; phylum Arthropoda; class Arachnida; order Araneae; family Cheiracanthiidae; genus Cheiracanthium; species Cheiracanthium punctorium. The sequence goes on along the minus strand of JAWZYV010014840.1, from coordinate 480,935 downwards.
TATGCGTGTTAATGAAGCATTGAGGCCTTCAAACTTTTCACCTTCATAATTCTGAATAGTGCTAGTGATCGGCGAAGTGTGTATTTCCTATTTTATTCCTGAATTCTAAATTAATATTTTGCTGTATTTATGGCACTCTGCTGAATTATCTATAGCTTTTAATATTCTATTTTGCAGCTGATACAAAGGCTCCAGCTTTTGTAAAGGGACTGAAAGATCAAACTGTGAAGGAAAATGAAACCGCGAATTTCACAGTCAAGTTTACAGGAAAACCCAAACCAGCAGTGAAATGGTAATGCTTAATTTACTTTTAATATCATATAACTTCATTCTTTAACCAATGAAGAGAACATTCACTTTTCTTTTATCCCATTCATTTTCTTGTTTTTTTAGAACTCGTTTCACAAAATGAATGTTTAGCAGATTGCATGTATATGCATTTAAACGTATGCGTTTGTATGTATTTTATCTTCGTAAACTGTATAACTGGCATAAATTAGAACTTCCCGTCGGGCGCAGAGCAATCAGCCAGCTGCAACTACGGTTCAAGTTGGTATACTATTCTACACCATTCACCGGCACCAATTCTGGGGCTTTTTGTCTGAATGGTTGATAGCCGGCTTGGAACGATATCAGTTACACCAATAGAGCTAGCTGCACGATGGATAGCATTTTAATTGCAAACCAGTAGAACAACTGATTACGGTGCAATCTGTCTAGTCAGCAGGCGGAAAAACAACTGATAAACCAGAGACCTTACAGTTGATAACGGTCTAGTACCAGTTTCCAAAACTGGCCACTTCTTGGTATTTAGTCTTTACAGAATCTATAACATTACAGATTCTTTGAGACGTATTGGTTTCTGTTCTTAAAAAATATGAAAGGTTTGACTTACCTTACTTCCGCTTCTATTCGTGGGCGTTCGTATCTGAAAATCGTAGACAGAGAACTTCCTACTATGAGACACAGACGCTTTATCAACCACCCATTATACAAAATGCTATTACTTAAAGCTACTTACAACATTTAGATCATTCGAATTATTGTGTCTACTTTGTAAGTCTCTTTTGCTTCTTATTTGGAACTGAGCGGTGTACAGCAGAAGCTTTTGGCCAGAGTGCCACCAAACTTCCAGAAAACTTTAATGAGAGAGACCACGGAAAGGAGATTTCCTTGAAAAACAACCTGTTGAACAAAAATCCACCACCAGATGACATTTCATAATGTTATACATTTACTGATATACAAGTTCTTTCGCCACTTAAGGATATCAAACATATGTACCACAACCTCTTAATTGTTCTTTCCGCTTGAGAATAGTTGTTACTTAGCACAATCTTGCGTTACTCGTGAAACACTTTGATCGAAACGACGAACCTGAACTTGCGGCTTTGCGTCGATATTTGACCTTAAAAGAAATTCGAAAGGTCCACGGGTCTAAGAAAAATGACGGCAAAATTTGAAACAACAGGATAGTTCAGTGTGCAATCCGATGAACACATAGTGCCATTTACGGTATACTATTATTAGTAATGGAGCATGCCATTCTAAGGTTTCGTTGCTGCGAATAAAGGTAACTCATTGGAAGCACATTTTGTACTAATTGCACTATAAAGTCATTTGAAATTTGTAATATTGTCTGTATTTGCCCGTTTTCCTTAAAACATTGGGAAATGCTCTCTGGTAGTGATGTGTTTTGAGTTTTTTTTCCACACTGATTGCTCAACTTATTATCTCATTAATGTTTTCAGCAGATTTGGCCCTTTCCTCTCGAGTAAGTGTCCTTGAATAGGAAAACTTACAGTTAAGTTGTCTGGTTTTATGATTGGATTGAAATTTAAGTTATAAGGGGAAGAAAAATACGTAAAGCAGATGTTTTAAAATGCGAGTCAATGATATAAGTACTGGATAATGCCCTGTACATTAGATATGAATATCATCGGTGACAAAAGAAGAAAAAACAGTCTCATACTTTTATTTGACTGATACATTAAAGTGGGATTGAATCCATCTTCCTCCCTTTTTATTTTCATGATCTTTTCGATTCATTTTTTCAGGAACAAAGATGGTGCCGAACTAACAATCGACAGCAAACATTTTGAGCTCCGTATAGAAGAAGCTGAGGATTCCTTGACGCTTGTCCTGAACAAAGCCACGAAAGAGGATGCAGGCTCGTATTCGTGTACCATTTCCAATTCTGCCGGATCAGAAACGACCTCGAGTAAACTGGAAGTGAAAGGTAGGAGTACTTTTACGCGTCTGTTTTCATGATTGGGTCGAAATTTAAGTTGTAAGTAGAAGAAAAATACTTAAAGCAGATGTTTTAAAATGCGAGTCAATGGGAACGTAAAAACGTCCCGTTGCGTTTAAATACGAATACTCTAAAGATTTAGTAAATTTAACTAGTTTATGCATAGTGTCCCTTTTCTGGGACTCTACCACCATAGTATAGGAAAGCTTTCGCTAGCGAATATATCAAACCTTCTCTTCGCATGACGTCACAATCCGAGAAATATCCGATATGCCCTACTACGATCGTATCGTGATAGTTTCACTGTCGAATTGACTATCGGAAATATTGCTGTTTTTTCCCGACACGTTGGATGAAGGCGAAAACTCGCATGCCGGTATCGGGGAGTACGAGATGGATGGGTTTTTATCGTGTGGATCGTGGAGTGTCAAGTACTTCCACAAAAGGACCCCTCTCGCATGTTGTGTCTGTCAAAAACGGGCTTCCACTCGTGATGGATGTCTTCGGAGTCTTCGGAAATTCTGAAGACAACGCCTTCGTTTAAGAAAAGGGGGTGGAAAGCCTAGTGTTTTGATGGGTGAATCGCTCTGAGTGTCGGATAGACCTCTAGCAATCACAAAAATACTCGCTTGTTTTATTCGGCACTCATCGTGGTAGCACCAAAAGGAGAGTCGCGGCTATTTATTCGAAATATCTGACTATCCGTGAGCGAGAAATATCCGTCACGGATATTCTATGACACCATAGTAGTAGAGCCCCTGGAACGACATTTTCGTTAACAGCCGAAAACGGCTTTCTGGCTTTCGGTCGTTTTTCACATTTCCTTAACTTCAGCTGACGTAAACAGGTCGCCCATTTTAAACCCATTTATGCCTAGTGTCCCTTTTTTTTGGACGACATTTTCGCTATCAGTCGAAAACGTTTTTTATTTTTCCTAGCTTTTATTCCCGAGTATTGAACCTCAACTGAACAAAATATTTTAATATGACCAGTAAGATATTCACATTTCAATTTTTATGCATAATGATTTTAAAAGAAATCATCCCTTGTTCAAGAAGTTGAGATCAGAAATTTATCTATTATTGCTGGTATTAGCAAAAATCGATGAACGTCCCAAAAATGTCTGGGCAGAAATGGGCCAAGCATGTTCCTCCTTAAAACGCAACTGACCGTTCTATACATAACACTATCTTAAACCTATTAACCTCAAGCGATCTATTTTTAGACCGTCGTGAAATTTGTAAGTTACTCAAATATTTAAGCATTAGTTAATTTTCCTAGTTTGCATTTCTTGAATAATAAATCTGATTTCTACAAAATATTCAGCGATAAAAAGTTTAAATGAGAATATTTCCCTGTCTTATTCACTTTTTCAGAAAAATATTTGCGTTCTTCATACCACACAAATGTCGGAAATTTATTTATCACTTCTGGCATCAACTTAAATTTGAGAATGTGCGGAAAAAAGTTGGGCGCTAATGGGTTAATGCTTAGTCTACTTCAAAATAAGTATATAGAAAAGTTATATTCCTCGAAGGTTATTCTATATTTTTATATAATTTTTCAGAGGGAGAAAGAACGCCATCATTCCAAAAAGAGCTGAAAGACATCACAGTTACGGAGGATGAGTCTGTAGAGCTGACTGTGAAGTATGATGGCAACCCGAAACCCACTATAAAATGGTATGTGCATGTATACATGTATTTTTATATTTTTAAGAATAAATTTCATTCTATATGAATGATGATTCTTGGCGTACAGTCTTGTTTCGAGTGACAGGATTGATGAGACCGTCTTACCACCAGAATCCACCATTCTGTATTCTCTTTACCCGTACAGTCGGCAAAGACGCGGAACACCTGAGACACGCAGGTCCACTGCTGAAATTTTTGAAGAGGGCTTATCACGTTCGACATTGCACCATTGTTCCAGAGAAAATAGCTCCCTTTTCCCGCGAATTTTCGGTTAAATAGTCCAGTTTCAGCAGTTCACCGCTAGAGGGCCAAGGAAGGTATATTAATTTTAATCGGCTTAAACTTCTATTGACAGTTTCATCTGTCCACGAACTAAACAGAATCTCCGTGACATCAAAAATGAATTCTAGCGGAAAGTTCGGGCGTGAAAAATCAAAGACTAAAGAGATTTTCCAACTTAGTTAAAACGCATTGTCAAAGACGTAGGTTTGCTTAACCATTTTAATCATTACATATCTTTTTCGAATATTAAAAATCGTGTTTTTATCATTGAAATAAATACATTACGAAAGCTGCTATCACGTGGAGGAAAGACCTGTCATTGAGAGGATAGTCTGTTCGAAATCCTCTATATGACATACCTCTGGCCGAAAGGGAACAACTTTGAATGCAGGACATTTAGGGCGAGATTCAAGTAAAACGCGCGCGATCGAGTTCGAATAGAACGTTTTTCAGTCCACAGTTCGAACGTTTTGGCAGAATGCTTCCGATGAACAAACCTATTGCGCTGTCACGTGATCAAAACACGATTGTTTTGTTTCAGGTGAATAAGAAACATGGATATATTTCGAAGTTTCCCCTGTTCGACGCGGAAAACGTTCGAATTGTGTTTCACTTCAATCTCGCCCTTAGTCGGGAGCAGCGTGAACATTCACGAAAAATCACGATTTAGTTCAGATGAGTGAGAAAACGTCATACTAATTCTTGGAAGCAGACTGCTGCTTTGTTCGCCTTCCTATTATCCCACTTGCGACAATCTTGTTTGAATTGCTATTTCAGATCAGCGAAGCCGTGGCTTGTTGATGCTTCTGTGTCTGATTTATGTTTGCGCTTGAGTGCTAGCTTCCAAGGAGATGCTTATAAGTCCTCGTCGAGTAAAGCGAAAATTTTTAGTAGCACAGAGAAAGAAAATTTAAACAACCAAGGAATGAGTAGGAATTAAACCCACGACCACATGCTTAAGCAATTACCGTCAGGGTAGATAGTCCTTTAACCTCTGAGTCGCCGGCTCCCTAGCCGTGGTTTTCAACGACAGCGTTAAGTCCGAACTCTGTTGGCTGTCCCGCTGCATATAGGCACACGTGTCTAGTTTTGACAACAGTGACAACGAACTTTTTCTTTCTAATGGGCGGACACCATCACAGAAAAATGTTCATCAAGCAGTTTTGTCACTACCAAGACCCGAAATGCAACCAGTGGGCGGCCAGCGTTACCCTCTATGAAGGGACGGACAAGTAATCATTCAAGCCGAGACGGGGATTCGAACCCGAACCTAAGGTGGTGACAGAATGATTCTTTAGCTACTAAACCACCTGGGTGACACCCTGACAATGATTGAAGTCATAAAGACTGTGGAGGCGTACCGTTGCTTGAACTATAAAATGTGATATTTGAAATTGAAATTTGAAAAAAATCGTACTTTACCCTTATATTTCTGTTAAAATTTTCAAAAGTTCTTCTCTCAAACTTTTGATATTAATTTATTCTATAGATACTGATACCAGTTATAACTATACCTAAATTTCGTGAAGCTACGAATCATAGAAATTTTGTTACCTTGCGGATAGTTCATAAGCGTTTTGAGAAAACGCAGTTACCTTATTGCGTTCAAATATGAAACTTTCATAAAGCGTTTTTTTGTGTATCTCCAGTTCTAGTTGGATTGATTTGCATGAAATTGGGGTTAAAATGCTCAGAAGTAACTAAGCTTTCAAATGAAATTAAAATTGAAATACCGATTTTTTTTAATTCTTAATCTTCCTAAGACCTCTTAAGACAGGGATGGGCAAACTTTTTCGGTCGCGGGCCAAAAATCGAAAAAAAAAAAGTTTGGCGGGCCAAGATAAATTTTTCTAAAATTTTAAAAACAATAGACAAGTATTACAATTTAAATAGGTTAATGAGATGAATGAAATGGCTATTTCATTTTTAAAAGTTCCTTATATTGAGTTTCGAAGTGAGATGTACTCATTCTAAGGAACGAGGCTAAATGCTCATCTGCCAGTCTACTTCTGAAAGAATTCTTTCTAAGGTACATAGTTGAAAACACTTGTTCACAAATATAAGATGAAGCAAACGTAGCACTGATCAGGGGTGTAGCCAGAAATTTTTCATGGGGGGGGGGGGTTACGACTACTACAACTCATATATATGTATACGTGTGTGTGATAATGTAGTGAAGAATATACATTTTGTATGGCAAAAATTTCTCATGGGGGGTTATGACCCCCCCTAACTAAAGGGGCAAGCTCTAATATTTTCCAGAATAATATTTTTTATAAATAATATTGTTTTGTGTAAACGAAATAATTTATTTTTAAAATTAACGCCCCCCTTGGCTACGCCCCTGGCACTGATTTTCTGAGCGTGAGATATTCAATTTGGGAAACGATAATGATTTGTAAAACTCTAACTTTGGATATTTAGAAACAACTGCTTGAGATGATCGTTAGATTGCAACTCAATGAATTCAAGCTGCAAATCGGACCTCACTGCTTCACAATTGACGTTGAAAGGCATGGTAAAAATATCCAATTCTGTTTGAATGGCACTGAAATCTTGAAATCTGCGTTCGAACTCAAAATGCAGTTTTTTTAAGCCATCTTCATAATTCTTAAGCTTCTCTTCATTTATTGAAGGTATTGAATTTAACTTCGAGAAATGAGACAAGTCGTTCTTAGCTAGCTACCTAGCAAACAGATTAGGTTTTAGTTTAAAAGCACTGAGATGGTCCCAGGCATTGTCGATAAATGGATTTTGAATGTCAAGAAACAAGGGAAAAATCAATTTATCAATCAAGTTGCTCATATGACAAAGAAGATCTGTGAAAAATGCTAAGTCCGAAAGCCATTCTGTATTTTCTTACATTTTGCACTCCGCAGAACACTGTCTCTCATGGAAGAACGATACAATGTCGTCTTTCAGCTGCCAAACTCGCTCAAAAACACATCTTTCAAAATTCTATCTGCGGGCCGGATAAAACCTTCCGGCGGGCCGCAGTTTGCCCATCCCTGTCTTATCATAAGACATTTGTATTAACTCTTGTAACAATAAGGTATAAAATACCGGATCACGAACCCCCCCCCCTTCCTCCGGAATTTAAACACATAACTACACTACTGAAACACACATACAGCAGGTGTGTAAAAGGGAATTTTCAACTTTCTGCATAGATAATTAGTTTTCTCCATTGTGATGAGAACTCTCAGCTCTAATATTTTCCAGAATAATATTTTTTATAAATAATATTGTTTTGTGTAAACGAAATAATTTATTTTTAAAATTAGCAAATTCAACTAAATTCCATTACTTCATACCTGGGAGATTTTACTCAATTACTCGTTATCATTTTCGGATTTATTCATTAAATGCTTGACGAAAGAAATTACTACTAAATGTTAGTAGAAATAAATTTGTTTCCAAAGTCGCAACAAACGGTCAGTGTGACGTCATTTTGTAGTCCTAAAAATCACTAGTCACAAAAAAGTCACACAGTGACTTCACAGTGGAGTCCCTAAGCGACCGAGCATATATACTAGCTAGTAAGGTGACTTCACAGCGACGTCACCTGGTTACTGGTCACAAATAAACTTCTCAGTGTCAGCACACGGGAGTCACAATGTGAGTAGTTATGATAGTCCTGTGACAATTGTGACCCTCTGTGACGTCACAGCGACTCTTTTGTGACCATCTGTGCTATTAGGGCGTGGGTTCGATTCCTACTGAATCCCCTGGATGTTTAAATTCCTTTTCTCTATGCTAGTAAAACCAGCCTCTGCGTTTTCACTTTACTTGACTAGGATTTATATGCGGATTCTTGGAACCAACCACACATATCCGAAAACGTTCCAAGTATAACAACAGCAGGTCTATAGACTATCCAGCTGTACGTGCCTAAATATGAGAACAATACAGCGACTGAAGTCATAAAGACTCTGGAATGGTTTCGCTTTTGGCCCTAAGACTTAACCACTACTTGTTGATTGCACTGAATGGTATTTCATTTTAGTGCTGTATTCTAATACTTTATGCATCAGATGTAAATATTAAAATATAGTATTTTACATGAGATATGGGAGAAAAAAGTATATCTTATCCCTTTTAGATCAGTCTGTGATCTTAGATCATATTTGTCTGTGCGGAAGAAATCTGCTTCGAATCAGCTGTTCATTCGTAAGCCATTCACTTTACGTAAACTGAACTCATACTTTTTAAAGATCGTAGCTCTAAAATAAAACGAATCACGCTCATGTTTTTTTAAAAAGGTGATGCAATAATGCCATTCCGTTTTCACTTAATTTGGTTAATCATTGCTCATTAAAAGTAATGATGAGGCCCCAACCAGGCCCGGTCATTAAGACTCTAGGTCCAGTGTTCTGGCGAACCTCACGGCTGTCATCGGATGTCTGGAGTTTCGGGCGGATCTTTCCAGATGTCACGTGCATAAGCATTAGAACCCCTTTAAAAGTCCACTGAACTTCACATGACTCTGAACTTCACCCAACTTCATGAACACGTAATGATGTACTTGTGCTATTTGTAGGCAGAAAGACGGCTCGGACATCAAGATTGACGACGATCATTTCGAGTTGAAGAAGGATGCCGACTCTGAAACTCTGGTCATCAACGACGTCACCCTGGCCGATTCGGGAAAATACTCTTGCGTCGCCAGCAATGCCCAGGGCTCGACCACCACGAGCAGCGAAGTCACAGTGAAAGGTGAGCAGAATTGAAACATTATTAAAAAGAATGATTGGCTGCTGCTGTTCAGAATAATTATGGACGTGAATGAAAGCAACTGTTCGAAAAAATGGCGAATATTCACTATTCGAGGAATCGATTATTGTTTCTATTTAACAGAAGTAATCGATTATTGAAATACTGTCACTCTTTCAGATCATTCGAACCACTATTTCAGATTCTCGCAGTTCGAATGTCGTCGTTTTTTAAACGAAGTATGAAATCCCACCTTAACGATTCAATATTAAATTTTACACTCACTTCCAAAACTTAAGCACGAAGATGTAAAATGCAAAAATATCAACAAATACTGCTTTGATTGACACAAAATTCGGTAGGAAAGTAGCATATATATTTATGCATAAAACAAAATGAATAATTATAAACAGAAATGAAAACATTATTAAATTTTTGTGAGTTATCAGATAACGACATACTGGAGACTTAAACAGAATTATGTATAAAGTGAAAATAAACAGCATAAAATGAATAAAAGGACATTTATAGGGCATGTGATCCCCCCTCATCTGTATACAAAGTTTACACCTTGTGACCAAGCTTTCAATTAGGTGGTCAACCAACGCAGAATTAAGCAATCGCCAATCTTCTTGTAGAGCAGTGTCCAGCTCAGTAAGAGTAGCTGGTGGTGGGAGATACAACACGGCCGAGAGAATCCCAGAGATTTTCAATGGGATTAAGGTCGGGCGAATATGCTGGCCACGCCATACGCGCAATCCCTTCACTCTCCAGGTAATCGTCGACGATGTCAGCTCTATGGGGACGTGCGTTATCGTCCATTCAAACAAAAGTAGGGCCAACTACTGCAGCGTACAATCTCACAATGGGTTCTAGGACTTCATCTCGATACCGGACAGCTGTCACAGAACCCCGTTTAAAGATGTGCAGGTCGGTGCGGTATCCTAATGAAATCCCTGCCCACACCATAATGCTTCCGCCTCGGAATGCGTGATGTTCGGTGATGTTTTGGGGTTGATTGCGTGTTCCTTGTTCATGCCATATCCTTATACGCTTGTCATCTGGCTCCAGAGCAAATCTTGACTCATCAATAAACTTGACATTGCCCCAGTCAGACACAGTCCAATGGACATGTTCCCGGCACCACTTTAATCGTGCCCCTCTTGATTGGACGGATAGAAAAACACAAACTCGAGGTACCCGGGCGTACAGTCCACTCATATGTAATCTTCGGCGTACAGTAGCTGCAGATATCGCCTTGTCAATGGACGCTGTAACCATAGGTGTCACACGTGTGGAGGTCGCTCTGTGATTCTGCTTGACTAAGATAGCAATATATGGATCTTCTGCGGGGGTTGCGACCCTTGGGCAACCGGCTACGGGCCTTCGGATAACTGTCTGTGTCGTTTGGAATTGTTTCCATAAACGTGAAATTACAGAATGATGAACGCCGAAGAAAAGAGCAACATCTGTGATAGACTGTCCTGCTCAATACATCCAACGGCCCGACAGCACTCAGAAAATCCCATTTGTCTACTGAAAGCCCTAAAAACTCGTCTAGCTTGAAAAAAAATCGTACGAATGTTCTCAACGCCTTTCATCGTCACTTACATGCAACTCCTGTAACAATTCACAATGGCGGCTTCTTATACGACTGCCTGTTTTGCGTATTTCTCGGCGAGAACCCGTGATTGGCTGTTACCTAACATACCTGCATACTTCCTTCTACCTTTGCAGCAAATTTCAGCTTCTTTAATTCAGATTGATTTACGGACACTAACATTTTCCTCTCCGTGCTTAACTTTTGGAAGTGAGTGTATTTCAACGTCGTCGACAGGTTCAGTATGACTCCGTTTGAAAACTGACTGTGGGAAATAACTGAATAAACCGACTCTACGACCCGGTGTTCCTTTTTTTTTTTACGGCAGTCAAAAATATGACGTACAACGCAGACAAACTCTCTACAAAACTTACGTCCTTTCCGTAATGTCTGCTGTTTTCAATATCTATTCGAGAGGACACAGTTTGATATATATCACGAGAGATAACCACGGAGGATTAAATTACTTAAATAAAGTAGATTAAACATAGGTTAGTAGTGGGCTCTCCACTTGGACTGCCGCTGTCTTTATCAGTATAATGCAGAAGCGGAATCATTCTACAACCTCTCTGATGTTTTATACCACGCTTGATCTAATCCTGGTGAATGCGCCAAACTTGGCGCATTGCATCATTCTGCCTGCGCATTCATTTGAGACAAATTGAGGACTTGAAATAATATCGTGCCCGGAAATATGTTATTTCTCATAATTTAGGATGCTACGTCAAAATAAAGCACTTGTAGAATCCAAAATGCATTGCCATCAAAATTCCGTCCATCTCTGATCCCTTGATCCCAAATATCGGAAAAATATGAGTCTAGAATCCTCGTCCTTTGAACACGAGGATCATATATTGATCAGATGACTCAGATTGACTCAGATATTGATGTGATGAACATCAATATCACGATAACATGTTATTACTTTACCTTCCTTAAATTAGAGATGACACGGGTTTTCATATTTTATACCTTTACCTGTCAACATCAGAAAGTAAGAAAGGTGCTTAGGTTGGTGCATCTCCGAATAACTCATCGATGAAAAAGTTGGTGCTTGATATTCAAAATGTTGGCCACCCTTGTTTTATGCCCATACTCTTTGTACAGAAGATGTTTCTCAGAGCTGCTTGCGATTAATTATGTTTTGTGATTCGCAGAAGAGATATCAATATTACTTTACCTTCCTTAAATTAGAGATTGTACGCGTTTTCATATTTTATACCTTTACACGTCAACATCCGAAAGTAAGAAAGGTGCTTAGGTTGGTGCATTTTTGAACTCATTTATGAAAAAAGTTGGTGCGTGATATTCAAATTGTTGACCACCCTTGTTTTATTCCCATACTCTTTGTACAAAAAAAAATGTTTCTCAAAGCTGTCTGTGATTAATTGTGTCTTGTGGTTCGTTCGCAGAAGAGATATCCGCTCCGAAGTTCGTGAAGGGCCTCAAAGACATCACAGTGAAGGAAGAACAGACCGTGAAGTACACAGTGAAGTTCACCGGAAAGCCCAAACCCACAGCCAAGTGGTGAGAGCGTTTTCTTGACTGCAACACATAATTATCTCTTTGTTGCATGGTTTAATTCTTCCTATTGCAGGGTTCTTAATTTGCTAAAATTCCGAACTTCCGAAAAATGGCCCTGCTATTTGAGATAGGTATTCGAGAGAATTTCTTGTCGGGTCTGTATTTTATAAATAACAGCACTGAATTTAAAATATCAGACTGTTTTAGGACACTATTTCAAAGCTCGGAATTTTAGCAAATACAGGATCCGTACGAACCTTGATATCAGTGTCATCAGTGGTGTAATACTAAGGAATAAAAAGTTTAATATTTCTATCTAATTAAGCTTATTTAGATAAAAATATTTATTAATTAAGTAGTAAATCTATTCAAATAAGTTTGGTTTTTATTAGTTTATCTTGTTATACACAGTTAAATTATCTTAAAATAATAAATATAATTAATTGAATCATTCACTTTTAATCTATTTATATAAAAAACTAACGTATGTGGTACCCAAATCGACGACATTTCTACGCTGCGAATGGCAACGACTGGATATAAACACGAGCGCAGTAACAATAACACGCGTAAAAACCCAAATCAGCTGATCAATGATGTCCAATGAAGCAAGCGTATTTGTTACTGGTTACGTATGTCACGCAAGTAGCTAGATTACAAAACAACAATGCACACGCGAAAATGCAAGATCTTTAGGATCTTTTCACAGATTAAAAAATATCGAATTCAGAATATTTGGCGCGTTTATCGCACTTGTAATGAAAAACGTTGCCATACACTGGGCTAAAGCACATTTTAACCCTTTCCTGTTTTGTACCGTTGTTATTACTGTAAGCAATGAAAGGTATTAAATAATGCAACCGTACTATAAAACGACAGGTTGCTAACTTTGGCACATGCACTCCGCAGCAGCTGCAATTAAGAAGAATTTCTGTATTCATTTTTAAAACGCATTATCACACAATACAGTATTTTTCTTGGAGAAGAAAATACTATTCGTTCGTCCAAGAGTATTTTTATAATAATTTTATGAAAGGAAATGTCACCCATTATGCCTTTTCATACATTTTTAAATGTGAGTACTTGGTATTGCCACCATAGGCTTTTATCATGACACCCCCAAAATTGTAGCAACCCTAACCTAAATAAGTTTCATGACAAATACTATTGAAACAAAGAAACACGATTTTCGTTGAAATGAGTCCAATAATTTGGGCCAACATTTCACTGAGTCTAAAGGACAGTAAGGTATGGAGCGGCGAAGCTGGCCGCCTTGGCGACTAGTTGCTTAATGTTTGATTAATATTAATTACTTTTTTCCAAAATCAATAAATTGTTTATTGTAAGAGCAAAGCCATTTCAATCAACGACTGCTTAAGAAAAACTAAAAGTGTCGTCCAAGCCCGGATTATGACAAACCGGTCTTGGGGCAGAAGTCCTAATGCCCCCCCCCCCCTTTCTGCATTTTGTTTTCTTACCGTCTCTATGTGTGACACAACGGTTTTTCAGGTTTTTTTTTTCCATGCGTTCTCGTACAAATCCATGTTAAGATTAAATGAATTCAATATGAAATTTAATACTAGATAAGTGACAGTATTAACAGCATATTTTATGCAGTATGTGATAAAAAGTATTAAAAATGAAAATTTAAAAGTAAAATTAAAAATCCGACTGTTTCATAATATAACTAAAAGCGGTCCATTCATGTTGACCGGTACATGATCAATCAGCTATTAAAATGATTTGAATATCAACAATAATTTAAATATTAAAAATCAAAAATTTGAATATCAAAAATTTTTTAAAGTAGTACAGCAGCAAAAACAAAAATGCAGTAAGTAAGAGCAGTAAAATTGGGGTGGAGGAGTAAAGATGACTTCCTATTTTTACACTCTGGTGTTTACTTCCATTTTCACCATCTTGGTTGTGCGCAGGGGTTGGCGATTATAATGGGATTAACCCTTTGTACCATCCAAAACAGAGAAAAATTATTGCAAATTTGTGCATGGGGAGGGGGGCCAGTTAAGATTTATGCCCAATTTATGGAAGTAAAATAGGATCTCTTACATTTTTTATTTAATTTCGGTGTCCCCTTTCATTCGTCACTGATCTAAAACGTAATTGCAATTTGGGTGTTTTAACAATCTTCTCTTTTTAAACTTTGTTCTCAAAACACGCTTTCTTTTAAACATTTTTAATATACTCTTTTCTTTTGGACGATCAGGACCAAAGACGGAAGCGAACTCACCGTGGACGGCGCTCACGTGAAATCAGTGACCGAGGCGGAAGACTCCCTGAGCCTCATCATCACCGAAACGCAGAAGGAAGATTCCGGAACCTACACTTGCACCATCACCAATTCCGAAGGTTCAGACAGCACGTCGAGCAAGCTCAACGTATCCGGTACAGTGTCCCCGATCTTCTTTATACCCCTGCTTGTAATACTCGCCACGATTTAACCATTTTTGAAAAATTAATTTAAGAACTTATCTTTGGTTTTCATTCTTTTATACCCCATTTACATTCGGCCATTCCCACGTCTCTCGCTGCTGCGTTTTTTTTTTTTTTCCCAGGAATTTTTTTTTTTTTGCGGCAGCTCCAAAAGCAGTGAGGATTTAACATTCAGCTATACTGCCTTCTCCTGCTATGCTTTTCTGCAGAACTTTCCTCTTCGCTGCCTTCAAAATTCCCTCAGGAGGGAGTGCGGGTGGCAGGAAGGGCAGCAAGAAAGGTTATTGCATGAGCAGGACGAGTGAGGTGTTTACATTAATGTTACTTCTTTTTCTCCTGCTTATTGAAACGGAAGTAGGCTGAGGGTCACATGCAGATGCTTTTCGAAAGTCTGTCTTCCTCATCGTAATCTTTACATCTAGTTTACAAATCATGGCCCCTTCAATGAATATTTAAATAAATTTGGCAAATCGCCCTTTCGTCTCTGCGTGTGCTCCAAACCGTCCTCACTTTATTATTGACTGTCCACTCACTTCAACTTTCCATGTTAAAAAAGCCCCTCATCAGTCATTGGATAGCTGGGTAAATTATATTATTCATAATCCATTTCTCTCTTCCAAGATAATCGGTTGCATCGCATGTGTAGAAAGACACCCATTCTGCTTTCAAAATAACCCTCCCAACTAGATTTTCCCTCTGACTCTTGACCACTCTCCCTAAATCACAAAAACAATCCTTAACTTTTTTTTTAAAACACCTGATAACCAGAATATTTAGAATACTTTATGATATATAAGGGTGGATCAAACGAAAACGGGACAGCAGTCACAAAGTTACACAAAATTAAATGGTATTATTTATTTTCAAATGTAATCACGAAAATTAGAAGAGCACTTATCCCACTGTTGTACCAAGTGGCGAATGCCTCGTTCTTAGATCTTTCTAAGAACGAGGCTGAAATTGTCTGGTTGACATTGAAACCAGTTTCAAATATTGTCCGTGACTTCACTGTCCAAGTGAAAACGTCGACCCTTCCATGCATTTTTTTTAGAGGACCAAAGCTGTGAAAAATCGCATGGTGAAAGATCAGAGCTGTACGGTGGGTATTCCAACACACTCCACCAAAACTGCTCCAACATGCTGAGTGTGCGAGTGGCCGCATGAGGCCACGCTTTGTCGTGAAGCAAAACCACACAAGAAGACAAAAGGCCAGAAAGCATGACTTTGATTGCAGCACATGCAAGGGTAGTGCGATACTCATAATAAGCTTAGAGTAAAGCGATCATAGTCAACACTGTCGATTGTTGACGACGGTCTAAAAAATCAATGAAAAGACACCAATATGATTTTGGCCCTTTCCCCGGACAACATGGCTGGCTGACCACCCACTCATATCACGTGGTTGGAAACGCTTAAAAAGCGGGCAAGCCCATTCTTCAATAAGGTTGCTCTTCTTTCACCTCCCACTCTAAACACAGTTTTTTACACTCACACACACACACACACACACACACCAAATTATGATCACTGTTCCGTTTTCATTTGATCCACCTTTATAATTTATGTTCGTTCAACTATTTATAAATGCACAATCAGCCTTTTTTTCATCTAATTGATATCGTTAACTCAATAATTATCGTTTACTTAATTCAGAATGAATACTGCATCTTCATTTCATTTTTCCCCTTTTCTTTTTATTTAATTTTAATATTCTTTTATTCATTGCTTTTCAATCAAGGAGAAAATAAAACTTAAAGCCTTTAAAAATCAGTAACTGTGCCCCTGGATATGACATAAGTTGCTGGCTTGACCAATCTGCCTTGGTTTTGAAGTAGTACGGGTCGTATATAAATATATGGATAGTTCAGAAACTCATGTTCATGAGCTCTGAACATGAATAACCTATCCGATGTGTTTAATATCTTGGCTGATCAGCCAACTCCAGCAAGTTACAGACCAGCTTGTTCTGTAAAGTAGCTGGATTATCTAACGAATATTGGAGACTGCCGTTGATAATTGTAAACCTTCTCATAGGGTCTGCTGTCAACATCCCATGAACCTAAATCTAAAATAACGTACATCAATTTCAATTGTAACGTATATCAATTTCAAGTTTAAACCAAGTGTGTTATGACAAGTGTACAGAAATATGTATAATTTAATGCACGGACCAAGAAGTCATGCTGTATCTACATCCATTTTTTTTTTTTCAATTTTTTAATTTTGCAGATACTAGTCAAAACATTTTGCTGCGGTTTATACAGGATGACTTATAAAAGCCCATTTTAGAATTCAAAAACATTTTTTTATGTTTAAAAAGCAATGACTTTCCTATTTAACACTGTTGGGCTGCTAATTTGTCGTGAAAAAAATTACTTTACCTTCGCGACACAGTTCCTATTCTTAGGAATAAAAATCCATTTCTTTCTTCAGAATCGTCGGCCTCGCCGGAATTCACTCAGAAACTGAAAGACAAGGACGTCAAGGAAGGAGCTGACGCGGAATTTACAGTGAAATTCACTGGAAAACCTAAGCCTACAGCTAAGTGGTAAGTTTTCTAATGAGCGAAAATATATAGAAAAGAAAATCGTAAAATGTTTTACAGAAAACATTGCCAAGCTTTAAAAAAACATTTATTTTATATGCATCTTTTTAAATAAGGATTAATTATGGACTGAAAATATGCATACATTTGAAAAGCAGCGACATACAGGGTGTACAAAAAGTCCCTGACACATTTCAAAATTAAATATAAAATCAACTAATTGGATTACGAGATTGCGGGTTTGTACCAAAATGCTTCCTATGATGAAAAGTTTTGTTTATGCAAAAAAAAAAAATAGTTTCAAATTCCACCCATAGATGACACTGTAGAAACAGTAAAAACAAAACTCACCATTAAATATTCAGCATTTTTATTTTGTGAAGCAGATACAAGCATAACCAGCTACCATACTTCAATATGTGCACCTGATGTAGCTCTAACCACATCCAAACGGTACTCAATTTCACTCCACGCATTTGGTAGCATTGCTTTTGGTTTTGATTGAATTACCTGTGTGATTCGCCTCTTCGTTTCTTCGATATCAGCCACAGGAGAGGAGTAAACTTTATCCTTCACATAACCCCCACAGGAAGAAATCAAGAGGGGTTAAGTCTCAAATGAAATACGCATTTCAACTTAATGCAAGGTCAAGCAGCGCCATCTATGGGTGAAATTTGGAACTATTTTTTTATTTGCTTAAACAAAACTTTTCATCATAGGAAGCATTTTGGTACAAACCGCAATCAGTTGATTTTATATTTAATTTTAAAATATGCCAGGGACTTTTTGTACACCCTGTATATCCCAAGCAGCAGAGCGGGTTTAAAAATCGTTCAAAAGACGTTTACAGAACGTTCAAAGACTTCCAAAAAATGTTTTATGGACGTCTTTTGAGTTATATGTGCTACTGAGGATATATTACGCAGTGTAGACTTAAGATCTCTATATGTATTAGTGGTACTAAAAGAAACGTTATTTTTATAGGTCAATTATTGCTGTCATTGAGCTCATTAAAAGATTTCAGTAATCAGCAACTCAGTTTTTCTGGTAGAAAACACTTCATAATTAAAAAAAACCACTCATCCCCTCAATTGATATTGATCTGAAATATTTATATTGTAATTTTTCTCTTCTAATTCTCTGCCAATCTGGAGCTGATGAAAAATTTGGGTGTATTCGAGCGTTGTTGAGTGTGGAGTAGCTTAGACCACATAAAAAATAGAACACTCCCTTTAAAAACCTCCCTAAAAAAATGTATGCCATTTTTAAAAGATACGATTTCATAACTAAATGCTTGAAAAAGAATCAAGCCTCATTGTTTATTTCTATGAAGTGCATATGGACTAAAGTAGAAATGTGAGGGAGTGGGTTGGTTCTGGACAGGTTAGTAGCTAACAGCACCAGCCTGGCAACATGGTTTAAGACTTCGAATGCTCCTGAAGCAAAGCATTCTTCAGCGAAACTCCAGCCGTAAGAAGTCGCTCATTGAATCAACGGCAACAATTGAAGTTTCACTTTACAATTCTTGAAGTTTGTTCCCCAATGAACCCTCGAGGTCATGTTATTTGCCTTCTTGGTGCCAGTTCAAGATAACAGGATATTCATAGGTGTTTGGGGGGGAGAGGACAGGCAGAAGCCGTTTTAAAGACATCCAACGTGAATAGAGAATAAGTGAATAAATACAATACCAGTAACAGTTTTTACTGCGAAGTTCAACTTCTTTAACGGTGTTGTTGGAAAAAATCACGTGATTTTGGTACGTAAGTACGAATACACTAATGATGCCATGCACTTCAAAATTTCGAAACTGTCTCTTTACATGCTGTACTACATACTAAAATAAACGATAAATCTATATCGGTTTCAGAACTTTTAGGAAAAATTCAAAAAATCGGAAATTTCCGCAAAACGTGTCACTCTTCGAAAAATCTTGCTGCTCCGATCCATGTTTAAGATTTTTTTTTATGAAAATTTCACAAAATCCACAGATTTTTTGGTTATTGCAGTGTTTAAAGCAGCTGATGAAGAACCCTCTGGAATTTTTTTGGAGACCATGGTGTTACTAGTTTATTTCAATTTGTGTACGAAGACAAAAAACAGAGTTTTTTTTCTTCGACAAATTTCACAAAAGCCACAGCTTTTTTGGTTATTGCACTGTTTAAAGCAGCTGATGAAGAACCCTCTGGAATTTTTTGGAGACCATGGTGTTACTAGTTTATTTCAATTTGTGTACGAAGACAAAAAACAGAGTTTTTTTTCTTCGACAAATTTCACAAAAGCCACAGCTTTTTTGGTTATTGCACTGTTTAAAGCAGCTGATGAAGAACCCTCTGGAATTTTTTGGAGACCATGGTGTTACTAGTTTATTTCAATTTGTGTACGAAGACAAAAAACAGAGTTTTCTTTCTTCGACATACACCCTTAATCGACTGGAATATAAAGGCTGTTTATAAAAAAAAAAAAGCATGACAGTTGAAATGACCCTTTTAATTAGCTAAACACTGAACACGGATTATAATTTTCCCAGGACTTTCGACAGTGAAGAGTTGACCATCGACAACAAGCATACCGAGTTGAAAGTGGAAGAGGAGGGCGCCTCCTTGACTTTGGTCATCCACGGAGCTACGAAAGAGGACGTCGGAAAATACGCTTGCACGATCTCGAGCCCGGTAGGATCGGAGACTTGCAGCGCGAAGCTGTCTGTATCCGGTAAGTAGCATATACAGGGTGAATCTGAACTCTTGGGCAAAACTTAAAGAGGTGATAGGGCACACAATATAAGGAATGAGAATCACATAGCAATGTGGGGGTGGGGGCAACATCGTCTTTGTAGCTGTTAATAATCACTTTGGAAAAAGTGCCGAAACAAAAGTGCACTTTCCGAACACTTGCGATTAAGATCATGACCAAGCATTTAAATAAATTTTATTCGACGAATCATTCAAATATATATACCAAAATGAAGCTCCATCGAATGTATCGTTTAAACGGTAGCGCACTTTCAAGAATTTCTCCCCATACGCCATAATGTAAAAGGAATTTTTGGCGTAGCCCTGTAGAAAAACTATAAGTCCTATACACATTAAAATCGATACCGGTCTTATGATGGTTGTTTATAACATGTACACCCAATTTGAGCTCAATCGAATGGACCGTTTAAACGCTAGCGCACTTTCCAGAATTTTCCCCCATAGGCCATAATGGAAAAGAAATCTTGGTCGTAGCCCTGTAGAAAAACTATAAGTCTTATACACACCGAAATCAATACAGGTCTTGCGACGGTGGTTTATAACATATGTACCTAATTTGAGCTCAATCGAATGTACCGTTTAAACGCTAGCGCACTTTCAAGAATTTTCCCCCATAGGCCATAATGTGAAAATAGAACAATGTGAAAATTTTAAATAAGTAACAAAATTAAAAACATAATACTATTATAAAAATCTGGAGTGACTCCATTCGACTTTCCGAACACTTACGATTAAGATCATGACCCAGCATTTAAATAAATTTTATTCGACGAATCATTCAAATATATATATACCAAATGGAAGCTCCATCGAATGCACCGTTTAAACGCTAGCGCACTTTCAATAATGTCTCCCCATAGGCCATCATGTAAAAGAAATCTTGGTCGTAGCCCTGTAGAAAAACTATAAGTCCTATAAACACCAAAATCAATATTGGTCTTATGACTTTGGTCTTTTACTTCATATGCTAGGAACTACTGGTTATTCGGTATGACAGTGGCAGCTCCTCCATTTGAGCACATGAGCACGTGAACCCCCAAAGGAAAAACTGAAGAATAAACACATTAACAAATTAAATTGAAAGCAAATATTAAGCACACTTCTAGATTTATGTGAATTGAAAACGTGAGTTTGACTCTCTCCCCCCCCCCCTCCTCCCACCATTATTAAATACGCTTATTACAGCTAACGCACTGTAGTGTAGGTGACTACAACACAGTCTAATCAGTCGCACGTGCGACGGAAATTTTTCTCTCTGAACCGCTCTCTGGGATCAGAAGCCCAGACAGCTGGGAGGAAGCACGGCGCTCATGAAATCTGTCCGTTCGCACAATTTCATTGTGCACCCGTGGCCACTTTTTTTGCGGTATCGCTTGCGGATTTTGCCTTGGTTTTTTACGTTCGGTTAGTTATTTCATTTTTATTTCATTTTCTTAATATTTTTCTTTATTTGTACAGTTTTTCACTACATTATTTTTTGTTTTTACAAACTAGTGTCAATAATTAAGATACGTGTTTCGAAGCTAAAGCAATGGCATTTTTCAATAGTATCCTTTGAAAAAAAACTGAAATAAAATGAGTCAAGACAGCCCCTTTGCTAAAACTTATCTGGGTGACGAAATGTAAGACCCAAGATGGGTTGTTTTCTTTCAGTTGCGTGCATTGCTTTCCTTTCACTGCTGGAAACGCAAATCTATTTTAATGTGTAAGGTGCGTCGTATCTGCCTATTTAATTTTCGAAATTTGTTTTGTGAACCTCCCTTTAACCCTTTAAGGAGCAGTGATCCCGCTCTGGGATCACCCAACTCTGACGTTTTGACTGTTGCCAGTCACGAAGAATGGGTTTGTTTTCTAGAAAAATAGTTGCGGGTGACCTAGCTCCACGAGAATCCTTTACTTTTTAGCACGTCCTTTCCCGTCAAAAAATGGTCACGATTCTTTTTAACAGCACTGATATCTGCTGAAAAATGGAAGAATGCGAGAACATCCGGATAGATTGCCCCATGCTGAAAAAAGGGCAGCCGTTGCCATCGCTCGACTTTACTACCAGCAAGAGGGCGGACGATCGAAACGTTCATCGCGTGCCACAGATCTAGAGAACCTTTTTTTGAGGCAGCTGGCTGTGCTCGCGCACAGCCTTCCCTGTCACATTTGGATAATCCTCTCCCCCTTCAAATGTTATGCAACTTATGTAAGACTCCTACCGGTTATTTACATTATACAAAAATAAAAAAAATAAGTATGGTTAACAGGAATACTATAATAAAATATTAAATTTATTAGCATTAAAATAATAATAATAATAATAACAAGTAATATTATTACCTGTTCCTCCAAATATATGAATATCAATTTGTTCAATCAGGTACATAAGGAATGTATTCACTTGAGGTAATGGAATGTATTCACTGAAGCCAGCTGCGTCAAAAAAAGGGTCTCTAGATCTGTGGCACGCGATGAACGTTTCGATCGTCCGCCATCTTTCTGGTAGTAAAGTCGAGCGATGGCAACGGCTGCCCTTTTTTCAGCATTGGGAAAGGGCTGCGCCTCAAAGGGTTAAATCACCCACGAGCCGCCACTGCGGTATGACTGATTTATATCCGCCGGTGGTGTTATCCCTTCCCGTTAACTGACACTTTTTTCGACTCTCATTTCAGTGGCCCCTGCATTTACCAAGGCACTAGAAGACCTCGAAGGTGAAGAAGGGGCCCCATTGAAGCTGAACGTGAAGTTCGAAGGACAACCCGATCCCTCAGTCATTTGGTGAGTAACATAAACTGTTAATCATGGTTTTCTTTAAACACTTTTAAGATTTTAAATTTTAAATGAATACCTATCATTATTAATATCAGGTTGTAACGAAAGTTTTCCGCCAGATTTGCTTGAGTCAGCTCATGCGGTACCGAGCGATTGACCTTATATGTCAAGTTTATAGCGCGACTCATGGACATGTCACTAAAGTCTAACTCTTTTAGCTAGCTCTCGAGTGGATGAATATTTTATCTCCTTCCACACATTCTCGTAGGCAAGCCTCATCAGCATCAGTAGGCCGGCCAGGGCGCTCTGCTTCCCAAATGTCTCAGTCCTCGTTTTTGAACTTTGGTACCAAATCTTCACAGTGTCGTATGATACAACAGTAGTACCTTAAGCTGTACACATGATTCGGTGTCATTCTGTAGCTGACTTTTTGCGACAGAACTGAGAGTAAAGGATGGTTCAATCAGGTAGCGTAATAGTTCCATTTCAGACACCTTATACTTAATCATAAAGATATTGTTTTATAGAGTTCACAACACGGTGCTCAAAACAAGCCTTTTTCTTTCAAGTAATAAAAATAGTTTAGCAAAATATTGGAAAAGACACCAACGCGAACTGTTTGTGCAGACAATACTTGCAGTGGCGGAAAACTTTCGTTACAACCTAATATAAAAGAGCGAGTAATATGTTTCAACAAAAGTTTTTAAAAATATTTACTGAATGAAACATTAATGAAAAAATGTATGAAAGACTGGTTATCAAGGTTGCATATTATCTATTTACAAGTAGAAAGCTGAGGATAAATCAAGAACAGTGGTCTGTGGTTTAAGTGTTATGGTCCCATTCTTTGAGAAGGAGGAGCGATTTGTTTGTTTAGAAGTGGAGGAAAAAAAAATCTTTTTCTTTGGCATATTTTAATGCCGGCGATTGATTAGCCCAGAGGTTCCCAAACTGTGTGCCGTGGCACCCAGGGGTGCCGTGGAGATAATCAAGAAAAGTCTAAGTTTTGGGGGAGCATAATCAAAAACATTCCTTTGAACAGATATTTCACAAAAAAGTTTGCCAATCCGATGATCAAGTAGGCGAAACAAAAATATTTTAGTCAAGTTCGAGAGTAAAAATATTAAATTTTTACTGTCGAACGAATATTTTTGTCTCGCCTCGAAAAGTAGGCGAGACAAAAATATTTTAGTCAAGTTCGAGAGTAAAAATATTCGCCTTTGTATAGTATTTTCCAATCCGATGATCAAGTAGGCGAAACAAAAATATTTTAGTCAAGTTCGAGAGTAAAAATATTAAATTTTTACTGTCGAACGAATATTTTTGTCTCGCCTCGAAAAGTAGGCGAGACAAAAATATTTTAGTCAAGTTCGAGAGTAAAAATATTCGCCTTTGTATAGTATTTTCCAATCCGATGATCAAGTAGGCGAAACAAAAATATTTTAGTCAAGTTCGAGAGTAAAAATATTAAATTTTTGCTTGTCGTAAAAATATTGTCCAGTTTTGGCGACTGGACACCTCTCAAGTTCGAGAGGTGTCCAGTCACCTCTATTTTTAGGGATGGACGCGAGACGACTTTTTTGCGAGACGAGACAGAGATTTGCAGCTTTTTTGCGAGACGAGACACACATTTTTAGCATTACGATATAGGGATTTTTGCGAGACGAGACGAAGATTTTAGGCTATTTTGCGAGACGCGAGACGGTTATTTTTCGTCTCGCGTCCACCCCTATGTATTTTACAGGAAATCCCTGAAATATGGGAAGGGAGGGGGGGGGGGTAAAATTCTATATCCCTTTTCCAAGATAGTGTAATAGTAAGCCCAATAAACATAAAAGAAACAATGAAAAATGTATCCAAACTGCTTCATATTCATATTGCTTTAAATGTAACCTGCCCCGAAATGTTTTCAGCCTGAGAAGGGTGCCGCGAAGTGTTTTTAGCCTGGCAAGGGTGCCACGGGGGAAAAAAGTTTGGGAACCCCTGGATTAGCCAGTATTCGTTTATGAGGTAAATATACAGGGTATCCCAAGACCGCTGATCTAGGCTTTTATTTAGTAAATAATAGTCATAGACATTTACAACAAATTGCGGAGTTACGTAATTTTTCAGCCTTTTATCAGTAAAAGCCTCAGAGGTATGTTTAAATCATGTTGGTGAAGGACTACATAATACTAATAGCTGCCGAAGTTATATGTATTTATGTAAGCATCATTTTCTTTTGTTATTAACGCTTAACCTCTGAAAAGCAAAAATATTGATATGATATTTTTTTATTTCGAGAGCCATTAAAAAATGTTTAAATCAGGCTATATTTATTTTCATATCTCCGACTCATTTTATGATAAAAGGGTGAAACTCATTTATATGAGGGGCAAATTTTACTAATTGGGAGTTTTTTTTTTGAAGGTGGCAGTATAAAAAATTTAAATTGAGTATGTTTTTAGATTTGATGTTCTGCAATTTTTAGTCGATACTGAAAAAAAATTATATCTTTTTTTTTCATAGATTTGTAATTTATTGCACACGTCCATGATCCATATTTAAGAAATAAAAGCCTAAGTCTGTGTTTTTGGGACACTCTGTATATAACAACAAAGTGACTGGAAAGTGATTGCTTTTTAGGCTTTCAGTTTAAATAAATCGTGCATGAATTATTTTATTGAGTGTCTTCTTTAGAGTTAGTCATTACATGAACACCTTTATAAAATGAAGATTTAATGTATAGAAGAATCTTTGTGTTTGTCTTTGCGAGTTGCACTGAATAGGATTTCATTCCAGTTCCACAAACATAATTCACGAATTGAAGAGAAAAAAAATTAAAATCAAACAAATCGCTATATATCTTGTTCTTTCAAACATTTCATCAGGCATTTATTAAACGATCTACGATTTTGGTCCGCTATACTTTTAGTGCATTTACCACAGAAGCAGCGAAAGGTGTCAGACATTTTGTGTCCGCTTTTAACTTAACTCTATGCATAAATTTCTAAAAGTCATTGTTTATCCAGTAAATTCAGAGGTGTAAAAAAGCAAGCACATTCTATAAAAGTCTTAACCCTTTGAGGCGCAACCCTTTCCCAATGCTGAAAAAAGGGCTGAAAAAAGGGCTGAAAAAATGCGTCAAAAGGATCTAGAGACCCTTTTTTGACGACAAAAAAGGGTCTCTAGATCTATGGCATGCTATGAACGTTTCGATCGTCCGCCCTCTTGCTGGTCGTTCAGTCGAGCGATGGCAACGGCTGCCCTTTTTTCAGCATGGGGCCATCTACCAGCTGTTCTCGCGTTCTTCCATTTTTCAGCAGATGTCAGTGCTGTTAAAACTAATCGTGACCGTTGTTTTCACGGGAAAGGACGTGCTCAAAAGTAAAGGGTTCTCGCGGAGCTAGGTCACCCGCAACTCTTTTTACAGAAATCCAATCTATTCTTCGTGACTGGCAACAGTCAAAACGTCAAAGTTTGGTGTTCCCAGAGCGGGAACACTGCGCGTTAGAGGGTTAAGTACAGTGAAACCTTCCAAGATGGACATCTCCCTCAATTGCACTCTTTAAAAGGGAACCGTAGGTGTCCAACTTACAGAGATTTCTCTGCACACAGACATTCAGCATGACTAAAAGAGAATATTGACTCTCCCCTAAATAATTTGCTTTAAAAGAGTCGTATTTTACACATTTAGATACCGAATCTGTTCCCGTATCTAGAAGTTGAATGCTTCGGATGCTATTTTATTCTTTAGAAATGGCTGTTTCACTCCTTTCCTTTTAGAGTAGGTATATTGCCTTAAACCCATTAGCCCCTGGAATGTTCATCGTATTCTAATATTCATGTCAGTGCCTGAAGAGATAAACTTTCAACACTTATGGGTCATGGGGGATGTATTTCTTTTCTTTTTTTTTAATAACAGGCAGGAACTTGCCGATTAGGCATTGTCCCTTACAACGGCCCGAAGGTGTGACCATTTTATTATGAGGGTACCCAGTGGGTGGTCAGAGTTACCCCTTATGAAGGGACGGACACATAATGACAACCACGTCCAGTCGAGGATCCAACCCCGGCCTCAGGGATTTGAACCCGAAACCGGAGTACGGCGCTTTACCCACCATACAACTCGGTCGGCTGTATTTCTTTTCTAAAAAGATGAACAAACCAGTGAACGCGATTTGCATTTTATTTTGCTATAAACGAGTACTTGGTGGAAATCAGATAGATCTATTATTTCGAGAAATAAAAATAGGAAAATAAATGAATGCTAATGTAATTTTGCTACCGTCCTCAAAAGAGAACACTGGCCTTATATTGTTTGTTTACAGGAAAAAGGATGGCGTTGCTCTGGAAATGGACGGCAAAAGTTGAGGACAACCATCGAAAATGACGAATCCGTCACCCTCGTTGTGGACAAGCTCAAACCGGAAGATGCCGGAAAGTATACATGCGAAATTAAGAATTCCCAAGGTTCCACGTCCACTTCCGGAAAAGTCACGGTTACAGGTAATGAATCTCATGTTACCGATAATGAATTTGCAGATAATCCTGGGAGCAAATAGCAATTCAGGTTTAGTGCTAATATCAATGAGTCTATCTGCTGGTGTTTGTAAGACAGACTCACAAAAAACCAGCAATTTTTATCAGGCTTGTCCTTTTGTAAAATATTGTAAATTACCAACCACATATTAATAACCGTTTTACATTAATGCAATGGAATAAGCCTATAGCATGGTATGCGCAAACAACATTGATACTGATGAGTATTGATAATTTCGTTAATTATGTTAAATGGGATCAGCCATCAGCACGTAATCCTAGAGTAAAAAACAAACTCTTATTTTTTTTTATGTAATAAATTTCTATGTGTTATTTCAGGCAAACCAAAAATCAAGAAAGGTCTGTCAGATAAGGAAGTCATTGATGGAGAAAGTAACGTGGAGCTGGTTATCGAAGCCACTGGAACGCCGGCACCAGAAGCCAAATGGTAAATGTTACCATTTTTGTTCTTTATCCGTTAGTGAAGTGCAAAAACTTGATTGGTTGCAAGACTAGATACATTCTAACTGCTTGATTATTGACAATATAGTTTGTATATTCATGGTTTGTATATTCTGCTTAGAAGCCAAGGAATTCATTCTCCTCCAGTTTCAAAATTAATTATAATGTTTATCAAAAGATATGCTGCTGAAAGGGGAAAGTTTATAAAATAATATCTTCAGAATAGCGACCATTTGCGGCAACACAACCTGACGCCGCCTGAGGACAAAATATGAAGATTTCCGTAAAAATATTGTAATATTTTCATCACGTTTTTCTTCTTTTTTCCCCTTGTTGAGCAGCGCCCTCTATTATTTACTTTTGGAAGTGCAGTAACCCCCCCTATAACACGGTAGATTCGTTCCGCGTTATAGGAAAACGCGTGTCCCGCAGTGGACTGGGCGCTCAACTCCGTTCCCATAAGAACACGGCAAGTGAAGCAGCATCTGGCTTGGCCAGTCCTTGGGAGGGACTTCCCCCTCTCGGCCCGTCCGCTGTGGAACCGTGTACGCTCATGGGAGCGGGTCCACGTAAAATCCGTCGTGGCTCCAAAGTCCTCCAAGTTGTTAAACGATACCTCTGGGGGTGCCGATTTCAGGGGGTGGGTCCCTCCTCTGGAATGGGTTCAAAATGACGGGACCCCGAGCTAAGACGGACTTCCTCCCACTGGGGCTCATTGAAATGGAAGCCGCTCCTTCGGCCCATCGCCTGCCTATATAGGAGGATCTGTCACCGCAACGCGGTTGCCAGAGGGCATTAGCAACAACAACAACAACAGGAAAACGCGTTGTAAGAGTATTCTCGAATAATGCGTTATGTACAAATGATTCAAGTAAATCGAATATTAAGGAAAAACTAAATATGTGCATCTTATTGAAATCAAATTAAGAACATTTTAAATAAAACACTTACACATATGTAACTAAAAAACAGTTAATTCCAAAAAAAAATTACATAATTCCAAAAATAGCTATGTTCGCTGTCGGAGCTATCTGAAATAACCTTCCGCCGACATCGTTTTTTAATACAATCTTCAAATATTTCACAATTTGAAGCTTTGTTATTCTCTTTACTTAAGAGCATATCTTCTTGTTCCTCTATATTAATTGAAATTTCACTATCTAATGATTCTTCGTTTTCTATTTTATGTTTTTTCTGAATTTTTACATAGGGTGCAAGACAGTCTTAAAGATTTATTTTAAATTCACTAGATCGTTTCCGCTGAAGAATCACAATTCGTAACAAGTACCACAACGTGGGAAATCACCGCGTTATATGGGGGAAAACACGTATTATACGAGGGACATGAAATCGCGTTATAAGAGTACCGTGTTATAGGGGGCGATTGCTTTATTTTGAAAATTGTCGTTATTAAATTTCTTGGTGTTACATGAAAAACGAAGCAAACAGTACATTTCTATCTCTTTTTACTTTTTGTTCAATTGAATTTTCAAGTCGTTGTTCTTTATTTGGAACACCCAAGTATGTATGGAAATATAGATACTCGTCTTACTTTGATACTCAACCAGATACTCGTCTTTGTATCTGTGCACACAAATAAATGATTTATCCTCCAGTCCCTAATCCATTGCAATGAGGCTAACGCACAAATAAATAGATAAATCTATGTTCTTCAGGTTCCTGAAGGGGCAGCCCATTTCCGAAGGAGACAGTTTCAAAATATCGAAGGACGAAACCAAAGGCATCTATAAGCTGACCATCAAGAAAACCACTTCAGAAACAGTCGGGGAGATCAAGGTCGAAATTTCCAACGCTAGTGGAAAAGCTGAATCCCAAGGAAAGCTCACTGTGCTCAGTAAGTCTGTCCATTGTTTAACAGCAGTAACCTAAACACTCTCTGTAAATTTGTCGCTCGGTATTGAATCATTTGACTGAGGACATAAAAGCAAACACACCGACCGGCCACTGGTTCATCTGATTTCCCCAAACTACTGTAAATGGTGATATTTCATTCATGGTTTAACTGTTCTCAGGTTCAAGAGTTGGGACTCAGCGTGGAATAGGGGGTTTGTCCCCATTATTTTGTAACACAGTGTGTTGACATCTGAAGAAGGCTGAAATTCATTTTTTTCTCAATTCATTATTTTTGAATTCTTAATTAGTAACATGTGCACTAAGTATTAATAAATAATGAAAACTTTCAGACTTTGCTAAATATACTTGGTATTGGCCCGTAAAAAGCAGATTCGTCACTTCACTAATGATTTTGTTAATGAAATTTCGAATTAAAATTCCTGAAAATGAAACAACGTGAATACCCTTAATGATACATCAAGAAATTGGATGTTATCAAAAGCAGAAAATTCTAGAAACAACTCAAGTAGTTTTTTGCGCAATGATACTTTAGTTGTTGTAAAACAACATTTACAGGCAACGCAGAAAACATTTTGAACTCGGGAGTTGCAAACCAATTTTTTAGAATTAATTACTCAAATTTCGAACATCCCCTCACTATTGTACGGAGCAAATTTCGGAACTGGGAATTTCTTTTTGTTCGGGGGTCGCATAAAAATTTAATTTTTATATTTATTTAGATTTAATTTTTTTGAGGATTTTAATGGATACCTTAAAATTGCATATTTATTTTAAAGCAATTCTGTTATTTATTGTTTATGTTTATCATCATTAAAAAATAAAAACCTAGGTCAATGTTTTTGGGACAGTATGAGTATATATACAACGCCCCCTAGAGAGGAAAGCCGCGGCGCTTACTTGTGACGTCACACCGAGTAGGTCAAGCAAAGCGTTTCCTTTGGGTTTCCCCTCTCTCCCGAGGAGCGGGAGACAGGACAAACCCAATGGAAACGCTTTGCTTGACCTACTCGGTGTGACGTCACAAGTAAGCGCCGCGGCTTTCCTCTCTAGGGGGCGATGATATATATAAATATACTTCAATATCGTCAAATATCATGTTTCGTGTAATTATTTATTTTGTTGGACATCACTCAATCATTCCTCTTTGAGCACACATTTGTCACAACTGAATGTAATTTGTACGGAGGCTTTTTTTTTCTTAATCAGTTCTTAAGCATGATAACGGAATGAAATGTGTAAAAAGCATTGTTTAATTTGCTTTACTTATTGGATGTCTAAACTCCGCTCCCATAAGAACACGGCAAGTGAAGCAGCATCTGGCTTGGCCAGTGCTTGGGAGGGACTTCCCCCTCTCGGCCCGTCCGCTGTGGAACCGTGTACGCTCATGGGAGCGGGTGCACGTAAAATCCGTCGTGGCTCCAAAGTCCTCCAAGTTGTTAAACGATACCTCTGGGGGTGCCGGTTCCAGGGGGTGGGTCCCTCCTCTGGAATGGGTTCAAAATGACGGGACCCCGAGCTAAGATGGACTTCCTCCCACTGGGGCTCACTGAAATGGAAGCCGCTCCTTCGGCCCATCGCCTGCCTATATAGGGGGATCTGTCACCGCAACGCGGTTGCCAGAGGGCATTAGCAACAACAACAACAACTTATTGGATGTGCAATACCATCCGTGTAAATAAAACACTCGTGTTTGTAAAGGTGTTTTCAGTCCATCTCTATTATTATCTGCATTTTTATTCAAAAGTTGCAATATGAATGGTCATCTTTTGATGTAAGAATTTCCTTCAGACTGAGTTGTGGATGAGAAACAGATCACTTCTTTTGTTTTACAGAGAAACCGAGCTTCCTGAAAGATCTGGCAGATGTCACGGTAGTCGAGGAAGATGCCTTGAAGCTGGAAACGACCGTCAGCGGAACACCTGCGCCAGAAGTGAAATGGTAAGTGGAGTGTGCTGTTGTGCATAGGTTGGATAAACATGCGTTGCACCTGATGACCACACAACTTAACCAGGACTCGCCCTAGGGCCCCCCAATAGGGCGTTTTCCCCCTAAGATAACGCGGATTAGAAGAATTCAAGATGGCAGCCATGCAGATTCCACAATATAATTCGCTAATGGCCCGACGATGCCGGTAGACGGCGTGCATTCTGCAAGATGTTTTCAATGATAGCCAACGTAAGTTCCTATAACACAGTTTTTCCCAGCTTTTTTGTTCTTCCGAAAATCCGAAAGATATTCACAGATCCCTTGTATAGTCCCTATTGTAATCACGGCTAGGTGAAGATCCGGGCTGTCATGATTAATGTTCCAATGCGTTCCATCGGAAGCGCTGTAGCCAACCACGTTGCCCCCATTCAGCTGCATGTGCTGGTGTTGGATTGCTTTGATCATCTGTTGCACTTACAATGGGAGTACGCTATCTGCGGAAATTCGTTTCAGACCTCGTTACTAAAATTAAAATATCATTTAATATTGGATAAACCTTTTTAAAAAGTAAAAAAAAAAAAAAAAAAAAAAAAAAAAAATATAAGATAAAACGATTTTAGGGAATGCAATCCCGATCCCGCACAAATGTTTGAGGGACTATTCTCGCGGGATTGACACTAAGAAAAAAATTATTTTTTATTACAATTTCACGCTGCTTTCCGAATCAATAGACCAAAAATTTTTGCATATTTATGTCTCCCATCTAACAATAAACGAATCAATAATTACAAATTTTAATTCAAAGTTTTA
This sequence comes from Cheiracanthium punctorium, assembly GCA_038373885.1. Taxonomy (NCBI): domain Eukaryota; kingdom Metazoa; phylum Arthropoda; class Arachnida; order Araneae; family Cheiracanthiidae; genus Cheiracanthium; species Cheiracanthium punctorium. The sequence goes on along the minus strand of JAWZYV010014840.1, from coordinate 448,774 downwards.
TTTTTTTAAATGACCTTCCAATGAGAGCCTGAATCGAACATCTAAATCTAAGCATTGTGCAGCTAAGCATTTTTGCAAAGTTCCTTTTTTTCCAAATGAACTGAAATACTTCATACTAATTTATCTCAGCGAAAAGTCACGAATTAATTATAAAAAGTTTTCATTTTAGTTTCTGATTTTTTTCATATAATCCACACTTTTAATTATTTTACTATAATTAAATCTAGACTAGGTAATGATTCATTGGATTTGTTCGATTTTGTTCATTCTTTTTCATCAACTAAGAAAATAACGTAAATATGTGAACATATCTATAAATTGTATATTTCTGTCAATTCCTCATTTTTAGCAACTAACATAAGACGTAACTTAGTATATGATTCTGAACATCTTGATAATACTTTGAATTAAGTTATCGAATTAATTATCTCATAAGGTTAATTATTATTATTAAATTTAAACTTCATAGTGCTTAAAAATCTTACTTTTTCTGCTTTTCTCTGTTGAGACTTAGCTAAATGCAATGTCAATCCCGCGGCACTGAGGGATCCATGAATCTCAATCCCGAAATCCTGCAGGACGAAAAACAGTGTGGGATCGCATTCCCTAAACGATTTATGATTGTGAAAAATAGATTTATTTAATCGTAAAAATAATTGAATGAACGAATTGAGAAACAGAAAGAGGCCCAGCTCGCGTCTCGAACCCAAGACGTTTAGGTGGAAGAAGACTGCTCTATACCCACTACGCTATGTCAGCACCAGCAACTTTGAAGCTTATTTGTATATAAGTATGAACTTTCAAAGGCTTTTTTCTCCGAATCGACCCCCCATTGCACGCTATTATTTTAAGGGGTGAACATCCTGACCGAGTACTATTATTATGCAGAGTTTCGTCCCAAAATGAATTTCGGAGGTCGCGCACTCCCCTTGTTAGACATGAAGTTCCACTCTCTCAGGATAGAGATGAGACGGGCTAAGCCCGAGCAAGAGCCCGGGCCCGACTCGGGCTCGGACTCTGTAATTCACGATTGCTTTCGGGCTTGTGAAAAATTTCTCCTTTGTTGAACATACTCCTTGAAATAGATTTTAAAAAGTGATTCATGGGATAAATAGACGTACTTATTTCAAAAAATAGCGGCACCGGGGACTAGAAGGTGTGTGAAGCTCCAAAATTTATTGTATCCTCTTAATGAAGTAGTCAATTTTATTTGTCTTTAGCTGAAATTCGGGCTCGGGCTCCAACTTTGATAATATTGCTCGGGCTCGGGCTTCAAAAAAGGAGCCCGAACTCATCTCTATCTCACAGCTGGATTCTCCGCTCGTCCTTAATTTTTCGCAGTCGTTAACTTTGCCCCGCCTTGAGGCGGAGTTTTAAGGAGGAGCGTCAAGGGGTTCATGTGATTGGCTAAAAGACCTCCCGTTTCCCTCCGGAGTTGTTATCGCAGTCGGTGACCAAACAACTGGTTCTGCCCAGTTGGTAGCTAACAACCGACGATTTCGTGAACCACCGGCGGAGAATTCCACCCTCAGGACTGTGTGCACGCGCTGTCACCTTACTACTCGAACCACCCTTGACCTTGTTGCCTTACTTCTTGAACCATCCGCGCACTGACCTAACGAGTGTATTGATTACACAATTCAACGTTGTCCTCTCCACTCTTTTTCCAGGTACTGTGGCAGGCAGGAAGTGAAGTCTGACGACCGCAGGAAAATCGTCGTGGACGGCAGCGACCACAGACTGGTGATCGAGGAATCGGCCGTCGAGGACGAAGGGACGTACTCTTGCAAGGCCACCAACAAGGTCGGAGAAGCGACCCAGAAAGCGACCGTGACCGTGAAATGTAAGTGGACATCGAGAAACCGAAAGATTGTTTCTGTGCCGATGTTGCGAGCATAGTTCAATGGAACGTTTTATTTCTGGTTGAAGCGGTGAAAATCGAAGAAATTCCTAGCGCTAGTATTTTTTCTCTCCCAAGGGCGGCCACTTGTCCATTTAACCCTTTCACGAGCAGTGTTCTCGCTCTGGGAACACCCAACTCTGACGTTTGGACTGTTGGCAGTCACGAAGAATAGATTGGATTTCTAGAAAAAATAGTGGCGGGTGACAGAGCTCTACGAGAATCCTTTACTTTTTAGCACGTCATTTTCCGTAAAATAAAAATTGTCACGATTATTTTTAAACAGCACTGACATCTGCTGAAAAATGGAGAATGCGAGAACAGCTAGATTAGGTTGCCCCATGCTGGAAAAAGAGCAGCCGTTGCCATCGCTCGACTGAACGACCAATAAGATAGCGGACGATCGAAACGTTCATCGCGTCCCACAGATCTAGAGACCCTATTTTTGAAGACAGCTGGCTGTGCCGCACAGCCTGCTGCGTCAAGAAAAGGGTCTCTAGATCTGTGGCACGCGATGAACGTTTGGATCGTCCGCCCTCGTTAAGTCGAGCAATGGCAACCGCTGCCCTTTTTTCAGCATTGGGAAAGGGTTGCGCCTCAAAGTGTCAACATTCGTCGCTACTAAAGCCCGAAGTATGACCCATTCTGTTATGGCTGCATGCCGTGGGCGGCCAACGTTATTCCGCCCCCGCCCCCCTCAACATGGAAGGGCGGTAAAGTGAACGCCCAAACCGGAATCGATTCCAGACACAAAGTGTGATAGAATGGCTGGCTAGAGACTTCACCTGGGTACTGGAGAGGGTAAAGATGATAATGCCAGTTTCAGAACAAGCAAGATCTTGTACTCCAGTAGAACGAGAACGGAACCAGTAGAACGGGTCCAGTAGAACGGAGTGTTCTCCCTAACCTACGAGATTTTGGATCATCGGACCATAATCTGGTTCACTTTTTGACCTTGAGATAACACATCAGATTTGGGATGCGATGAATCTTTGGTGACGTTGCAAAGTCCGCCGCACACTGTTCGCAAGGGTGTCAAGTCATGAGGGAGAAACGTCTAAAAGACGAAAGACTGGACTTAACCGTTAGAGATCTGGTTTAAACATTTCTATTTGAATGAAATTCTTTTTTATTATAATAGAGATGAAACATGTTTTTAAAAAGAGTAAAATAAGTATCCAAAACTAAATCCAGGTTAGTGATATTGCCTATATTGGATGAGAAATCTCCAACCTTAATGCCATCTAATGGGAAAAATTGAAGCTGCTTATAATTACACCTTTCAACACGATTTTGGGGTCTCACTTCTACATGTTCAATTTTAGTTTCTCCTACGCCAAAACTAAGGAAAATAATTTTTTTTTTTAATGAAAGTTTACTTTTGTAGAAATGAAAGCAATTTTTCGATTTTTGGCAAAAATCCGTGATTTATATATTTTTTTTATAATTCCACTCTAAATTATGATCCGAAAAGTTTTTGCTCGATATAAAAGTCTTTTTTATTCAAGATTTGTCATAAAAAATAACATATAAATGTAAAATAATAAGAAATGAATGTCGAAAAGTGACTATTTTTCGTATTTCTTTTAGGTTCGTATGAGCCAATAATAATACAAACAAATAATAATATTACAAATAATACTACAAGGAATACTACAGAGTTACAAATAATAATACAGTTTACTTTCGGGTTCATCCAAGTGCTGCCCTCTTTCGTTTGTGAAATAAATTAAAATAGACTTATCGTCGTAAATCGGACAAAAGCAGACTTTAAGACCTAAAAATGAAAATTTAAGTGTTTTTCAATGTCTAGAATCAGAATTTAAGCACGAGAACAGAAACCCAAAAATAATTTTTTTTTTTTTTTTTTGACTGGTGTTACTAGATGGATGGAACATGGATTGTTGACTAAATTAAACGTAGGAATGGATGAGAGGCGAGCCGAGACTGAGATTGACAGATTTTATGCGAGACAAGATAGACATTTTCGTTGTTGCTCTGTAGGAATTTTGCGTGACGAGACGAGGTTTTGCAGGCTGTTTTGCGGGGCGAGATAGGCCTATTTTCCGTCTCACGTACACGCCTCAATTAGCTTCAGTAACTATTGACATGACATCAGCCGTTACGCACTGAATAATGCGGGTGTTTATCTAACACGATTATTGTTTATCTAACACGATATAATTTTATTTTTTTCAGCCAGAAAAGACACTCAAGCACCGAGATTTGTGACTCACCTGTACGATCAGGTGATCGTGATTGGGGATGCCGCCAGAATGGAAGTCAAGGTGACGGGCAAACCAGAACCGGAAGTCACTTGGTGAGTCAATCACGCACTCAAGCTTTTTTTCACTTTTATTTTCTCATTAAAAAATTATTACTTTACATGTTTATTTCTCATTTGAATTTGCCGATTTCGCTGGGCTGTTTTTTTTTCCAGATGTAACGTGAATGAGCCTTAAAACCCCTTAAAAACTCCCCTCTAGGCAGATAGCGTTCGCGTAACCATGCTATAACCAACCAACCACTCATATGAATGAGTGATGAATGCAAATAGTGGGTGGGTGGAAGATCATTGTCTGGTTTTGGTTAGGAAATAAGATTTTGTTCTAAGAAATTTTTTATGAAAACCCGCCCAGTCGGACTGAACGATAAATATTGGCCAGCAGAAAGACATCCATCTCATTAAAAAGAAATATGTATAATACCGTATTGGCGCAAATATAACGCGATGTTTTTTGACTGATCATTTCCTGTTAAAAAGCGGATTCTCGCTCAATGCGATGTCTAAATACAGGATTTTTCTAATTATCTTAATGAAAAATTTCGAGGTCGCGTTATATTCCAGCTAATACGGTAATTATTACAAAAAAAAAATCCCTACTAGATTCTCGAGTACTCTTTTCTTCTAAACTAAAGTTTATCGAGTGTCAGATTTTGGAGGGGATTTTAACCCCCAAACAACTCCCTTAGGTGCGCCAGTGATCACGGGCAGTAAGTTCTTTAAGTTGGAGTAGGGAACTTGTACGAGAGCTGTTTTTTATTCAACCTCCGATGGTCAATAAGTAAAAGACGTTAGTAAAGAATACAAAGAATTTATTACCAAAAGTTAGGTACAGACAGGGTCTCTTTCCGACTTACACATGATGAAGATTCGAGCATTTGTTTAATCGGTAGAGGGGCTTCCCAATGCCCTGTTCTAGAAAGATGACCGCCAGCTATGCAAACATGAGGCTGAAAGTTGTTTTAAAATTCTTCATGGGTCTGGAAACTTTGGCTTCTTAAAAAAAAAAAAAACACTCAAAATACTGGTGTTAAACGATAAAGTAAATAAAAAACTTTGTAAAAACACACATAAGATGTTACAGGTAAGTTGATACGTACGTTTCGGCCAAAAATTGTTTTGGCCTTCCTCAGTCAGAGCCCTTCGAAATACGGAGCAGAAGGAACTCATTCCTTCTGCTCCGTATGTCGAAGGGCTTTGACCGAGGAAGGCCAAAACAATTTTTGGCCGAAACGTACGTATCAACTTACCTGTAACATCTTATGTGTGTTTTTTTATTTACTTTGGTCTCTTAGCCTGCTCGTCATTTCAAGAAACAGGTGAAATGCTAAGTCAGTAACCAAAAGAGACCCATAAAGTGTTCCAAAATAACGGTCATGTGGGAGTGAGATCTTGGATGGTCTCTATTGGCCATTGACTTAGCCCCGAGTGATTTCCGATATTTGAACTGAACACCTGCCAAGAAGCCCAGAGTAAGACCTTCAAATGAAGTTCTGTGAAACAATTTCAGGCCCTTGGACGCAACTCTGGCGGCAAAGTTTCACTAGGAGGACCTCGGAAGGTTTGTCTACCGATTCGTCAATTGCCTGTATCTTCATGGCGATCATGTTGAAAACAAATCATATACAGTGGTGGCCAAAATTGTGGCCACTTTTGGAAACATATTTTTCTTTTCCAAGTTCGTATACGTATAAATAATGTTATCTTTCACAAAATGCAAACTCTTTTATATAATTTAAAAGATAATTTAATACTGATTTTAATACAAAATACAAAATTAAAATATTTGTAATACAAAACAAAGTTAAACGGCAATAATTATCCAGATGCATTAGTTATTGAAAATTGCAGTGAGTTTTCACTAGTTTGTAGGGTAGCCTTAAATTTTTATTACAGCTTCATATCGATGTTTCATTGAGCTGACGAGAGTTTTAAGCTCGGAAAAATAACAGAGATTGACCTAGAAAGTTAGAAATTACAATCCCCTACATCACTGTATTTGTTTATCAGATTAAAGTAATTTTAACTTTTATTCTATTGCACACATTCAAACTTAGTTTTGTGTATTGAAATCAGTATTAAATTTTCTTTAAAATAATATATGAGTTTGCCCTTTGTGAAACGTAGCACTTCCTATAAGCATGCAAAGTTAGAAAACCTAAACATTTCCAAAAGTGTCCACAATTTTGGCCACCACTGTATGTACCTAACTTTTGGCAGTCAATTCTTTTTATTATTCACTCTTGTCTTTCTTTGACTGTGCATCGGAGGTTGAATAAAAAATCAACCCTCGTAGGAGGCGCTGTAAAGAAATATAGGTTGCTCTTTTCGAGACTGTTTAAAATAGTTTTTGATTTCCCACCCCCCGCAGGTTCAAAGGGGACGAAGAACTCTCCGCTGGCGATGGCGTCCTGATCAAGAAAGATTCGGCCGACATGACCTACAGCCTCACCTTGAAAGACCTCAAGATGAGCGACTCGTCCAAATACACGTGCAAGGCCGTCAACAAGTACGGAGAAGCGAAGGAGTCGTCGGAGCTCACGGTCAAAGGTAAAGAGAACAAAGTGTCGTTTCGCAGCAAGCAGTCTGTTGTCGGCTGAAGCCTGAAGCCACGAACCGCCGACCCATACAGCATTTCGAGAGCCCAGCCTCTCTGCGATGAGTCCCTCTTATTCGTGACGGCTTTGGGTTCTCGTGATGAATTTAAATGGGGCAAATCTCATTTTTATAACATAAAAAAATCTGGAGTGACTCCACCCCCAGTAGCACAACTAGTTCAAAAAACGTTCAAATTACGTTGGAAACACGTTTTCTGACGTTAAAAAACGTGTTTTAAACGTCTTTTGGACTAATTGTGCTACTAGGGACTCGACTTTCCAAACACTTAGGATTAAGATCATGACCCAGCATTTAAATAAATTTGAATCGACGAATCATTCGAACATATATACCCAATGGAAGCTCCATCGAATGCAACGTTTAAGCGCTTGCGCATTTTCAAGAATTCCCCCCCCCCTCATAGGCCATAATGTAAAAGAAACCTTGGTCGTAGCCCTGTAGGAAAACTATAAGTCCTATACACACCAAAATCAATACCGGTCTTAGGATGGTGGTTTATAACATATATACCCAATCGGAGCTCAATCGAATGTATAGTTTAAATGCTAGCGCACTTTCATGAATTTCCCCCATAGGCCATCATGTAAAAGAAATCTGGGTCGTAGCCCTGTAGAAATACTGTAAGTCCTATACACACCCAAATCAATACCGGTGTTGCGACGGTGGTTTATAACCTATATGCTCAATTGGAGCTCCATCGAATGCCGCGTTTAGGAGCTATCGTGTCAATCACATACACACACACACACACACACACATACACACATACATACATACATCTCGTAAAAATAGCATCCATGAATTCAGAAGACCTCCAAACGTATCCATACACCCAAATCTCGAAGTCGAATTTTTTCAGGATGACAATACTTTCCTTACAGGGTACATGTTCGGAAAGTAAAAATGCTAAATTCCAGTTTTTGGATGATTGCAGTGGATTGAATTAGGTTAAGCGAACCTTCGACTTTGATTTTCTATCGCCATTTTTATGTTTTGTGAGATTCGATCAGGAGAATCTGCGCAGAAAGGAGGCGCAGTGCGTTGCCACTTAAATGAGGTCATTGTAAACGTCCCGTCGAAATGCTCTATGGCCGAGTGGATGGAAGACTAAGTTTATTTTTTCCTTAAGGCGGGCCTCAAGCCCGGACCCGTGGCCCTTCGTGTGGTAGAATGCTTCTCCAGCCACTACACTACCTGGGCAGCAACTCTCAATGTCCAACTGATGGCTGAAGTGTGAAGGTCCAGGAATCTGGACAATCGCGCGACTTCCGATGGAACTCCGGAGTTCCGATGGAGTTCGATGGAATGATCCGGAGTTTGGGGCGGTTTTTTTTTTTTCCAGGAGGAACGTGAATTCGCGTCAGGGCCGTAACCAGGATGAAATGTTAGGTAGGGCTTAGAATGTAGTTCGGGGGGGCGCTGACCAAATATAAATATTACTAAACGAGGGGGTGGGGGAAGAGACTGTTTTTCAGTTTGTATATTTTTTCTAAGTAGTCTTTGCTTCACAAAACGCCATATTTATAAAATATTTAACATTAATAACTTTTTCATTGAGATTCCATGAAAAACATTCGAATGATATTTTGAGCGAATGCAATAGCGGATATCAGTTAATTTTTGTGCTACAATAATTTTTAAGATATAGTTACTCGTTAATTCTACCTTTTGTAGTCCATTAAATGCTCCAATTAAAAAATATCAGTAAAATATATTTAACTATCCAACTTTGGAATGAAAATTTACTGAAAAATGCATTTATTTTCAATATAAATTTTATACAAGGTGATCAGTTTAAAAGAGTACCCATTGGTTTTTCTTATTACCCTTTAATCTGCAGGATGTGTCAACTATTCTAACATGAAAGTATATTAATTTGAACCTGGTTTAAGTGTGGGTGACATTTTCCAACACTGTTGGACTGTTACAACTTTATGTGTCAGGTAAAACAAAAATGGAGACATACCATGCTACTTAACCCCGTTATAATTTTATTTTTGGAAAACAATTTAATTCAAATTTTTACGTTATCATTCCTCACAGCAATAGTTAAAAATGTTCGCTACCAGTTTGAATACGAACATGAACACGTTGAAAGTTTTAAGTTTTCACTCCCCTTCAAAATCGTTGCACAGGGAAACAGACTTAAAGGAAGGGCGACAGTTTTGTGTTCTCGGAAAAATCCAAAATCCGGTGCTACATGCAACCAAGAGCAGAAAAATAAATAACTGTATTTGTAGGAATCCAGCCATTGTGATAAGAAATTCCCTCCTCCCCAAACGAGAGATATTTTTAATGATGTAAAATTGAACGATCGTTAAAGGTAATTTGTTTCTAAACTTTCGTATTTATTAGTAAATTTACAAAAATTTTTGAAAATCTTAAGGGGGGGGCTGAAAGCCTGCTAGGTAGGGCTCAGCCCCCATAGCCCCCCCCTCTGGTTACGGCCAAGATTCGCGTTGTAACTGCTTAAAAAATTCCTCTGCCTATATCATTTTCTCTCCATAAGTAGAAAGCTCTCCAGTAGCTTTGTCTTAACTAAAAACAAAGAAACATAAAGCACAGATAACGACCCCAAAGTTAAAGAATGAATTCTATAGTGCTGCCATCTGTCGCTGTTATTCAGAAGTAAATTCATTTCTGATAAATTTGAAATTGTTGCATCTGAAATCAACCGTTAGAATTTTAGATATTTTATATGTAGACAACTATGAACAAGTGTAGAGTGAGTAGAGTGATCGAAAATTATTTTTACGGGTGCTCATCTCAATCAACAATATAACAGGTATTTTTTTATTTCATATTAAAAAAAATGTTTCAATAAAATGATTTTGACGCGAATTTGGGGGCACGTGTCCCCTCCCCCTTTGCCGACACTAGGGCAATATTTGTACATGATATTTTAATGACGTCAGTTATTTCAATCAATATTTCGTGATTGCAGAGCCCGTGGCACCCCATATTGAAGAATTGGAAGACTTGGAAGTACGCTACGGGGCTCCCGCCAGGATCAGAGCCAAGATTTCCGGTTTCCCGATTCCAGAAATCAAATGGTGAGTGCTTTTTTCTTATTTCGAATGCCACTGCCACTTTCATTATGTGCAGGGTAATTCCAAATGAATATTCTAACTTTCAAAGGCTATATCTTCTCAACCATAAAGGTAACGTTCCATTTTACGCACCGTTTTGGGTGAGAAGTTACAGAGTTTCATTTAACTCCCAATCCGTTTTATGTTTCATTGGGTGGAAGTAAAGATTTTAGCGGTGCTCTCTCCATCAGAGACCTGCAAGAAGTTCTGACTTAACTCTTTGCGATTAATTAATTGGGATCGTCCGGCAGCAGATCGGTTGATTAAACACGGTACGCATTAGAGCACCAAAATTGAAGCAGCACCTTCTTGCATGGGCGCCGGCAGTATAGGACAACCCCCTGAATTTTTGTATGCAGTTTTTTCCCTTGCTTTTTTGCTCTTTCCAACATGGTAACCATACTTTAAAGTAGTCTTTGCTACCCCCTGGGAAATATTCTGCCGGCGCCCATGCATTCTTGGCCTCTGCTTGGAAGGTGAACTCCTCTCTCGGCCGAGTCTGCTGTGTACGCTAAAGGAAGTGGGTGCACATACAATCTGTCGTGGCTCCAATATCCTCCCTGTTGAAACGATACCTCTGGGGCTGCCAATCCAGGTGCTAGGTCTCTCATTTCGAAGGAGTTCAAAATGAGGAGACCACTCATAAGGGGCAAAGTTGGTTTGCCTACTAGGATCTTCCTTCATGAAGTGGGTAACATCTTCGGCCACTGTAGCGGTCAAGCCTAAAAGTAAGCCACTAATCCGGCCATTAGAAAGAAAAAAATTGGGGTTACGGCCAATTATCTACGTGTGAGATCTAGGCCGAGAGGGATGCCCTCCGTGGGGGGTCTTTTTCAGGGTTCCTAATCCGTATTGACACGCAATTTCGGAGAAAACCACGGAAAAATCCGAACGGTTAAGTGGGCGGACGCGACCTGGATTTGAACCAGGAACCTTCCGTCTCCCAGTTCAGAGAGCTGTGGGCTCAGTTACTGGATTACATAAAAGATGTCTTTAAGGCTAAAACGCTAGGTAGAAGCAGAAAAGGTGATTTTTGCCTGTATAGCAGCTGAATATTGTGGAACTGAAAACGAGTATAACTGAAGCGCTCTAAACTGTAACACCAGCCATATGCTTGAAAAAGTGTGAGAGGAATTCTGTTACAGAATGGACATGGTTCGTGTTTCTAGTGATGGTCGCTATGAACATTTCTAACTTTCTTTTTGCTATCAGTATATTTGAGAGAGTGCTGTTCTTGATTCCCCTGTCCCAAAATGTTCTTATCTTTTGCAGTTTTGTAAGTGTAGCCCTTCAAAACTGGGATACTGACGTTTGAAATCATCCTGTATTTAGTACAGCAGTTCTGTGTCTTTGAATACCTATGAATGCTCAAAACAATGTTTTTTTCACATTCGAGGAATCCTGATTGCACGTCATTATGTTATCAGTGGAATTCACTAAAATTTTAGATACTGCTTGCACACTTGTTTGGATTTCTTGGATCAGTTGAACATTTTTTAAAAGCATTTTCTGCTCTTGAAAAGTGGTTTTATTGTTCCGAAAGAGGAATGTGAGAAAAAAAAATTAAAAGAAAAAAAAAGGAAACTGATTATTAAAAAACAAAATAGAGCAAGTTTGTTTAAAGTTTATTAAAACATTTCTAGTTCCTCTGACAGATCATTTTTCAGTAAAACGCTTTTTCAATAACAGAAAAGGGGAGGTGTTGAAGTAACCAATAATTTTTCTATAAACTAAATAAGAAATTCACTGTTTTTTTTTCACCATTTAATTCTCCTAAAAATATTTATTAATATTAAATGTGAATCTTAAAGTGTTAACATTTGAATTCAGTAAAATAATTGTAAAGATAAGAATATTTTGTTTATTTTTTACGATATATTAAACCGGATGTCTTATATAGAATAACGGAGGTTTTTAGCAAGGAAGTGTGGTTTGGGTGAAGGGTGATGAAGCATCATCACTATCGTTAGCTTGTACAATTTACAGAGGATGATTCGAAAAAATCTTTCATAGTTGTGAAGGAAGATGCCAAAACTAATTGAGTGTATCCATGCAGAAGATTGAGTTATAACGTCATCAGGCAACCATATATCGTAAACAAAATGTGGAAGCGAACCCCATACCTCGCCATATATACCGTGTTTACTCGCGTAATTGTCGTTTTATTTTTTTATTTTTTTGGCCAGTGTTTCATGGTGAAAGTCTACTTGCGACTATTATGCGGGAAAATCTACTGCATAATCTTACACTTGTCCACTCTGTAAGGCTATAGCATTATTGGTATTATAATGAAATGACTAACTTACCAAATGCTTCCAGATTCTCTGCCTTATATTAATCTTTTCGTCAGTTGCATACAAAAAAGAGGTATTTTTCTTTTAATAGTGTTGCGGAATTACTTTGCTACTCCTGGGGTTCGTCGTTCTAAAGTCCTGTTGGTGTAAAAAGTTCAAGTATAAAGTTACTTGTCAGGATGGAACACGAACTTTATGGCTTCTAGAACTTCGTAGAACCATCAGCTGTACACAATTCACAAGCACAATCTAGCAGTAACGTGCTTTTAACAATCCGCTTGGATCAGAAGCTCTCACAAATGCTGTATTTCTCACACAAAATAAGTCACTTTCACAGGCAAAAATTCCGTGGAAATATTCAAGGGATATAGTACACAATCCCTTAAGACACAGCAATGAAGAATTTACACACAACACTTAAAAAAACAGCTACACAAAGCAAGCTAAAACACAGCTTCTATAGCACTATCCATTCACGCAAAACAAGCGTACTGAGAGCTCTTCACACATGGAGCGTTCAACTCGCACTGAACTCTCGGGGCGACGCGCGTTCTCTATAAATAGCCGACGCAGGAGGTACAAGAAGTTTCCAGAAAAGTCAATTTCTCGAGGGTTCTACATAAAGCGTGAATTTTGATTACGTCATAGAAGAGAAATGTTAGGTTATTATGCGTTTTTAATGCAGGAAAAACAACTTCCAGGCCCCATTGGGAAAATCGCGCCCAATGACCAAAAAGTCGCCAAGCTTGGCGACTTTGGGCGAAATATCGCCCAATTGGGCGCCAAAAATAAGTCCCCAAATGTGAAGAGATCTAAGCTCTAGGACCCATATTTCTCGAGTTTTCTAGAACCTCCATTGAAAAACAATGGCAAACCGAAACCTCCATATCTCCGGTTCTAATGGGCCGATTTTGATGCAACAAAAAGCAAAATTTATCTATTTGAAGCGTGGAATACGAATTTTAAACCATTTTAAGCCACAGAGCAGCGGGTTGCCCCGAAAATTCGTAACAATAGTAATACCTTTTTAGACACAAATAAAGGTTCAATACGTGACTGCAGCTTTTATGCGAGGAAAATACTTTGATAATGTTTTCTGCTTGAAAACGGGGGGTGCGACTGTTATGAATGTGAATGTAGTGTTACGGCCAATTTTCTGCTCGAGGGATCTAGGCCGAGGGCGAGGTGCGCTTCGTGGGGGACTTTCTAACGGATCCTAACCCATATTTACGCGACGTTTCGGAGAAAACCATGAAAAACAGCGAGCAGTTAGCCCTGCGGACGCAACCTGGTTTGCGACTATTATGAGAGAACGACTATTAGGGGAGTCAACACGGTGTATAACTGTGCACATATCATGGCAAGTGTACTTCTTGCGGTTTTATTTGAAAGTACATGAGGATTTACATCAGATCCAAACTATTTTATTGAGTAAAAGTTAAAGAGATTGACTTAAATAAACAGAAAAGAGAAACAGCATGAGTAGTGTTTTCTGTTTCTTTCCTTATTCTTGCATCCAAACTTTTGGTTGCCTCAATATGGCACAGTGGTTATGTCACTGGAAATGGTAGACGGCAGTGTTGTAGTCCTAAGAAAAAAAGTGGGGGGACGCTCATTTTTGACGAAATTTAACCTAAACTTATCGGATTCATTAAATAATGTAATTATTCCTTAAACAACCAATAAAACTAAATTAACCATCATTTGTTTATTAATTCATTAAAATGAACTCATTGTTAAATTATTGATTACTTGTTAATAATCTAAAATAAGTCTTTTTGATCAACCGTGTAAGCTACTTAATTTGTTGTTGCGAACATGTATATCGGATTTGTGTGCTGGCTCGAAGCCCTCTTATAAATCCTCGTCAGAAGAACAACACAAGGGGGTTGCCCTCCATGGGGGTCTTTCTAAGGGGTCATAACCCGTATTTACGCAAAGTTTCGGAGAGAACTACGGAAAACTCCGAACGGTTAGTTCGACGGGCGCACAATGGGACGCAAACCCGGGACCTTCACACTTCGCCCGTCTATCATTTCCAGTAACATAACCACTGTGCCATGGTGAGATAACAATCCAATGTCAAAATGGCAAATTTTCTTTTGGATTGGTACGTGACTATTTGCTACCCCGATTTTTGTCACTTTTTCGGCCATTCGGAAAGGCATTTTTAACTAAGCGCACGTTCGGGAAGATTATAATCTGTTCTATTCTTATGGATATGTTTTCACTGCTGAAGTGTTTAAGAATCCCTTACAATCCCATTTGTAAATTCTATTCAAACAGTCAAAAGTTTCCATTTGATTTTTATACCGATATACTTGCTCTCGAACGAACAAAACGAAAATTTTAATTTCTTCACAGAATTTTTAAAAAGACCTTGTAAATGAGCGTCCCCCCTGAGAATAAAAAGCGGGGGGGACGTATGGGCTGAAGTGAAAAAGTAGGGGGACGGCGTCCCCCCGCGTCCCCCTTCGACTACACCACTGGTAGACGGGCTAAGTGTGAAGGTCCCGGGTTCGGGTCCCATCGCGCGTCCGCCGACCTAACCGTTCGGAGTTTTCCGTGGTTTCCTCCGAAACTTAGCGTATATACGGGTTAGGAACCCTTAGAAAGACCCTCACACGGAGGGCACCCCACCCATTGGCCTAGAAGCTAATCGGCCTTAATCCCACAAACAAACAAAATTTTGGATTTGTAGTTTTTATTTAGAAGCCATAACTTCCCTACTAGCAATTTTGCTCAGGCTACCACCGGCCACGTAGCCGGCCGATGATGGCCCGAGCAAAATGGCTAGTAGGGTTATCTGTTGAAACGGTTACTGCGTTCATTCCAACGGCTGACGAAGTCTGATACTGAGGCCATGGGCTTCGACACGTTGTCAAACACCTCAACAAACTTGCTTGAATAACCTCGTAGAGTCTCGCGATCTTTCTGTATAAAGATGTCTTATTCCTTCCCCCCCCCTTTTTTTTTTCAGGACCAAAGACGATTCTGGCGTGAAAGGCGGCGGCAACTACGAGGTCCAGTCCGACGCCGAAAACAAGAGGTACTCGGTCTCCGTGAAGAGCGTCAAGAGCGAAGACATCGGCCGCTACACCTGCATCGCCAAGAACTCGGCCGGAGAAGCGAAGGCGGACTGCAACCTCACCATCAAAGGTACTAACATAGCAACCCTAGAAGTGTTTTCCAATCGACAGCATGCGCATAACATACACACCAAAGTAAGCCAGGGTTGTTAAAACCCCGGGTTTTATCAGGGTTTTGGGGGGTTTTATCCGGGTTTTTCAGGTTTTATCAGGGTTTTTTCAGAAGAAGGGATGGAGTTTCATAATATTTGAAGCAAAAATTTGCTTATTACTAAATACAACTTAACCCTTTGAGGCGCAACCCTTTCCCAATGCTGAAAAACGGGCAGCCGTTGCCATCGCTCGACCGAACGACCCGCAAGAGGGCGGACGATCGAAACGTTCATCGCGTGCCACAAATCGAGAGACCCTTTTCGGACGCAGCTGGCTGTACCCGGCACAGCCAGCTGCGTCCGAAAAGGGTCTCTCGATCTGTGGCACGTGATGAACGTTTCGATCGTCCGCCCTCTTCCGGGTCGTTCGGTCGAGCGATGGCAACGGCTGCTCGTTTTTCAGCATGGGTCCATCCATCCAGCTGTTTTCGCATTCTTCCATTTTCCATCAGATGCCAGTGCTGTTCAAAAGAATCGTGACAACTTTTTTACGGGAAGCGACGTGCTTAAAAAGTAAAGGATTCTCGTGGAGCTCTGTCACCCGCAACTATTTTTATAGAAATCCAATCTATTCTTTGTGACTGGCAACAGTCAAAGCGTCAGAGTTCGGTGTTCCCAGAGCGGGAACACTGCGCGTTATAGGGTTAACGCCATGATTCCTAAAATGATTAAAAAGTGAAGCACCAAACGGGCAACAGCATTGACACCGGTTGTGTGATCCGATTGAAATTTTTCATAATTCTACATTAAAATATAGAAAACAATCTGCGCTCCTTTAAAAATCTGAAAATCCACCCGTTCCCTCACTTTGAAGCGATTTTTCGCTCTTTTCAGCTCCCTTTTACTTCCGAGAGAAGAGGAATTCATTTGAGTGACAAAATTTTCTGTCGCAATGAACAGGACGCCCTAGTTGAAGTCACGGCATCAGGCTTCGAAGGGAAAGTTGCGATTCCAACTCGTTTTAAACAGTTTTTCCAAATAACATAGTTTAATTTTTTTTCATTAAAATGATTTATTCTGCATGAAGCATTGATATAAGATGGACTGTTTACACAAAACGAAATCTTTCGAAAACGAAACGTTTTCGCACGTCTTTATAATGACATTTTAATGTCTTTATATGACGTCTTTATAATGACATTTAATGACATTATAATGACATTTAATGACAAAAATGGAATTCCGATTTCGGCATGTAATAAAAATTGAATTGGAAGTTATTTATTTTTAGTGGACAAAGATTCAATAGATTGAGTGTAGACGTATTTTCGTCCAATGTTTTTCTTCTAGCGCCCGTTGTAACGGCCTCCACAACGGGCTTCGACTTGTAGTTGTTCAGAATTTCTTGGTACGGAACAAGTCATGCCCAGATTTCTGTACGTCAAGAAGCACTTTTTAGGTACTTTTCAAGGCACTACGCACCCTGTAGTCAGTGTGTTTACTGTAATAATTTTTCGGTAAAAGTCACGGCTAAACTGTTCTTAGTCGGTGGTATTTCATTCTTACAAACACTGTGGACATCGCTCCGGTCAGTATATATCAGGTTGTAACGCAAGTTTTCCGCCCTATCTGCCTGAAAAACTAACTTCTAACTCCTTAGATACCTGTATTTGAACTTTCGGTACCCAACCTGCACAGTGTCACATGATACAACAATAGAACTTAAACCTGTACTCATAATTTGTTGATATTCTGGAGCTGACTTTTTGCAACACAAGTGGAAGTAAATGGTGGTTCTAATCCTCTAGAGCTGGTGGTTCCATTTGGAACACCTTGTACTTAATGATAACTCTATTTTTTAGAGATTTCACAACACAGAGTTATAAAGTAAGTCTCTTTCTTTCAAATGTCAAAAATCGTTCGACAAAATAGGAGCCAATACGCCAACGTGAGCTGTGTTCTGACGATATTTGCGGTGGCGGGAAACTTTCGTTACAACCTAATATTTTTACCAAAGGTAAGACGAGACGTATTGTGACATAGACACCGTAATGAATAAGAATCGTGCAGATTATGAGGATCGAGGTTATGGGAAGGCTTCTGAAGAAATAAGCACACATTTACATGATACTGATCGTGAAACTAATGATAGAGAAATATTAGTGATAATCAATTCAATGAACAATATGCAAGATTTATAAAATGAAATAATTTTTTAAAAATACAAATGAAATGGTTATTTCTTGCACAATTTTTCATAAATAAATCTTACCGGAAAGGCTTAAGTACTCTTGACATTTCATACTCCTTTAATTCCTTTTAGCCCAAATGCCTGCATTTGCCAAGGACATTCCTGACAAAGCCGTGGATGTCGGAGAAAAATTCACGTTCGAGGCTGAGATTTACGGATTCCCTGCTCCAGAAGTCACTTGGTAAGGTGCAGAACGTGACTTTTCTTCTTCTTTATTGAACTTAATCTGTAATAATTCGTAGCTTGGATGCATTTGCCTGCCGGTGATTAAGGGCGAGATTCAAGTGAAACGCGCGCGAACGAGCTCGAATCGAACGTTTTTCAGTCCCCAGTTCCCAGTTCAGTCCCCAGATTGCTTCCAATGAACAAAGCTCTCGCGCTGTCACGTGATCAAAACACGATTGTTTTGTTTCAGTTGAATAAGAAACATTGATATATTTCGAAGTTTCCACTGTTCGACGCGGAAAACGTTCGAATTGTGTTTCACTTGAATCTCGCCCTAAAAGTTATAAGTATCTCCTCAAATTCATGATTTATCCTTTTTGTTTTTCTATGTTGAAAAAGTAGTAAGACATCTAATTGATCAGTGTGCATACTGGACGAAAAGCACTTGGTAATAATGACTGAAAAGGGTTTAATCTACAACACAGCCCTGATTGTTCGTTTTTTTTTTTTCTAGTTTATTCATAACACTGAAATCTCTCTTTGCCAATAACATATCGACATTTACCATGGTAGAATTCCTGTATTAAATCATAGTAACATTCAGTTTACGAATTTCCGGTACGATTTGCATTTCTTGTCTCTCATTCTGTCTAAAACTAATAGTCCACGCATTTAAATAGTCGAAATTGCATTTTATTTCAAGTCAATTGGAGCATTATTGTTTCAGTCCATTTTCATTGCTCATTTTTTGAACATTAAGCATCCACTAAATGCATCAAAAAGTGTCCCTTTGGATCCCATTTTGTGCGATATCGGCGAGCCAAAGCCAGTTCCGCACCGAGCAGACTGTTCGGAACAGTGGTCCCCAACCTTTATATCGTCGCGGACCGGTCAACGTTTTATAGTTTTACTGCGGCTCGCTGGGGGGGGGGGTTGATTGTTTATATTTTTGAATGTTATGATTTCATAATTTTAATTTAAT
Organism: Cheiracanthium punctorium; assembly: GCA_038373885.1. NCBI lineage: Eukaryota > Metazoa > Arthropoda > Arachnida > Araneae > Cheiracanthiidae > Cheiracanthium > Cheiracanthium punctorium. Next base: position 430,009 of record JAWZYV010014840.1, on the reverse strand, counting down.
TGTATTTAAGCATGACTTCAAAATAAAATACACAAAATATATTAGTTACACAAAAAAATGAATGAAAAGTGATTTAACATTTTAACTCACACTAAATCAATGGGAATCCTGAATTTTATCACTGAATTTAAATTCCTAATCTTGAAAGGCTTAATAAACATTAAATTAATTTATTATGGTTACGATGTTTCTTCTGTTGTGAAAGCAGAAATTAGCACAAACACAAACCAGAGTCGTGCAATTCCGTGTAAAACTTAATGTGATTTGATGGCCCAGTACCATTTGATTCACGGACCGGTACCAGTCCACGCCCCGGGTATTGGGGACCACTGGATTGGAATACCCGGTATCCCGGGTGATCCAAAAGTCAGGACAAATTTTAAAAATTCATTAAAAAAGAGCAAATAATGATAGAAAATTGCGGTTTGCACAAATAGGTTTAGGGTATGATGGGATTTTTTTTTAATGACAAGAAAGTTTGTAGTTCCAAATGTTACCGGTAGGTGGCGCTGACATGCACAATGGGAACCAAATTTCCAATTTAAAAAAATCCGAAATCTCTGTAATGCTTTCTACGCAAACTGCAATTTTGTATCATGATTTGTTTTTTTTTAATGAATTTTTAAACTTTGGTGCACCTAGGATGCATCAAAAGCTAGTGAAAAGTTCAAAAATTCATTAAAAAAAGAACAAATCATGATAAAAAAAATTGCCGTTTGCATAGAAAGCATTACAGAGATTTCGGATTTTTTAAAATTGGAAATTTGGTTCCCATTGTGCATGTCAGCGCCACCTACCGGTAACATTTGGAACTACAAACTTTCTTGTCATTAAAAAAAAATCCCATCATACCCTAAACCTATTTGTGCAAACCGCAATTTTCTATCATTATTTGCTCTTTTTTTAATGAATTTTTAAAGTTTGTCCTGACTTTTGGATCACCCGGTATACCATCTGTTAAGATCATAAGGATCTCTTCTTTCTCTGTTGCTTTCTTAACGTAACTTTCAAACTTCCTGTAGGTGTAAGGATAATAAGCCGCTCGAGGGCGACGCTCACTTCACCATCATCGAATGTTGGAGACATCTTCAAGCTGCAAGGTACCATAAAAGACGTAGAGGACGCTGGCGTCATCACTTGCAAAGCCAAGAACAAAGCCGGAGAAGATTCAAGGAAGGCAAATCTTACAGTCAACGGTAACGATTTAATTTTACTTTTAAGTGATTTTTGGTCTTATCGTAAATCCTACAAGATTACTGATTATCGCGTAAAAACGGTTTTGAGCGAATCTGCTCTAGGGAATGCAATCCCGATCCTGCGGGATTACGATCCTAATTCCGCGGGATTGATACTGAGAAATAAATTATTTTTTATTACAATTTCACGCCACTTTCTCACTAAATAGAACGAAAAATTTTTGAATATTCATGTCTCTTATCTAACAATAAACAAATCAATAATTGCAAATTTTAATTTAAAGTTTTATTTTTTTATATATCTTCCAATGGGAGTCTGGATCAAACATCTAAATCTAAATTTTTCGCAAACTTCCAATCTCCAAATGAACTGAAATATTTCATACTAATTTATCTCTTAGCGAACAGTCACGAATTAATTATAAAACGTTTTAATTTCAGTTTTTAATTTTTTTTTAATTCACACATTTAATTATTTTACTAAAATTAAATCTTGACCAGGAAATAATTCATTGGATTTGTTCGATTTTGTACTTTTTTTTTCAGCAACTAAGAAAATAACGTAAATGTGTAAATGTAGTATTTATAAATTGTATTTTTCTGTAAATTCCCGATTTTTAGCAACTAACATAACTAATACTAGTATATCGAGACATAACTTAGTATACCACACTGAAAATCATGATTATAATTTTCATATTGCTGTAAGTTATTATTGTGTATAAATTATCTCATAAGATTAATTATTATTATTAAAGTTAAACTTCATAGTGCTTAAAATCATACTTTTTTAAATTTTTCCCTGTTGAAATGAAGTCCCAGCTAAACGAAATGTCAATCCCGCAGGATTGCGGGATCAGTAAATCTCAATCCCGAAATCCCGCAAGACGAAAAACAGTGCGGGATTGCATTCCCTAATCTGCTTGCTTTCAAATTATTAAGATTCCATGTAACGTAAATCCAAAGAAACTCTCAGTGAATAGGCATAACTTATTAAGGGCGAAAGGTGGCAATTGCCCCTCCTAAATTTAAAAAAAATTTAGCTATCACATTTGTTACATGCCAATTTACGCCAATGCTTCACTGCATTGTTGTTTGCGCAACCAACCACCAAGGTGAAGAGATTGGAGGGTACTTTTCACGGTTGCCGCAAAACAAAGGGAGCTGACTTTTCTCAATGCACTGATTATAAAAAATCTAGCTGCGTACCCGTTCTCCGTACGGTAGGGAACAAAACTTTTTCTTACATGTATAATTCGAATTGATTCTAGTACTGTGGAATCTAAAAATAAACAAAATGATTTGACTCTTGGTGTAAAGTTACTCATTAGTTATTCGTAAAGTTAGTATAAATACTGATCTGAAAACATTGTTAATATTATGAAACAAAAAACTATGTCGGTGTCATTGGCGATCAGAAAAATGATTCTTAGTATTTTTCTTCGATATTACAGAATAAAATTCCGTTTCAGTTTGCCAGATAGTGCTTGAAAACTATATCCAGGTTTGTTTTTCTTCTTTTTTTTAGATTTTGCACCCATCATTATTGAAAAGCTTCCACAGACGATTGACCTCACCGAAGGGGATAAACTTGTTCTGAAAGCTAAGGTGGGTGGTAAACCCATGCCGACAGTCAAATGGTAAGTTTTATATCTTCGCTATTTCATGCAATATGTATAAATGACATAAAGCAAAGAACCATGTTCAGAATACTGCACGTACTCCTGTGTAGCGGAATACGCTGTGGAGTTAGCCACAAGATGTTGAAAGTAATATTGCAGCAGAAAATACCTACGAAGATGGCTTGTGCTGGAAAAAAAATGAAAATGCATTGAAAGGCTAATTAAAACTTTAAACTAATTGGAATTTCAACCAAGCTCTCTGTTATTGTTTCTATTTTGTTGGTTATGGTCCTCAGCTGGGGTTTTCGAAATCTGCATATGGTTCAAAAGAAGTCTATTTCTGAAGCGTTCGAAATGCCTTTGGAATAATGGCTAGTTTTTTGTATATGACAAACGTACTGGCGTCTGAAGGAGCCCTAATCTTCCTTGTAATTGTTGTCTTGCTATTTATTTTATTACACTCATGTCCATAAATTAAGGATAATGAAGTTCAGGCAAAGAAAGAGAAAGAAGCAAAACAAATTTGTAAAGTCTATTTATTAAACAAAAAGTAAAGAGCAAAAAAGATGCTATATGTTAGACATAATTAATAAAAATTGAAAGTTTTACTCCCTTGACCCAATTTCAAAAAACAACCTATTTACAAAAAACAGTATAACATGGTTAGTAGGATGGTTAATACGGAATATGTCTCCCGACTACCCGATGCGATACAGGCCTGACAACGCCTAGGCATGCTGAGTATCAGATGATCAATCTGATCTTGGGGAATATTACACCACTTATCAAGCAATGCACTCCGAAGTTCCGGTAGACAGGCGGGAGGGGGTTGACGGGCTGCAATTCGTCGGCCAAGCATATCCCACACATGCTCTATTGGATTCAAGTCCGGTGAGTATGCTGGCCAATGCATACGGGTGATATCCTCCGATTGAAGGCATTCGTCTACAATGTATGCACGGTGAGGACGGGCGTTGTCATCCATAAGCACAAATTCAGCACTCATGGCGCCCCGAAACAAACGTACATGTTGTTCCAAAATGACATCCCGATAGATGTGGCCTGTCATCGTTACACTCTGAACATGCAGGTCAGTTCTGGAACCAAGAATAATTCCTCCCCAAACGAGCCATCCTGCACCACCGTAACGGTGTCTTTCAAGGGTGTTCTCTTGGTGGTAACGGGTACCTGGCGCTCTCCAGATGAATGTCCGGCGAGAATCAGACTCCAAACTAAACCTGGACTCGTCGGAAAACATCACACAAGACCACTGTTGCGGTGTCCACAATGCATGCTCTCTACTCCAGGTTAATCGCAGGCGACAGTGAGTTGCGGTAAGTGGAACACATCTGACAGGCCTACGAGCATATAGACCAATGTGCCCTAAGCGTCTGTACACGGTCTGCCTTGAAACTGTCGTACCGGTAGCTGAAGATAGCTGACGAGACAGGTCTGATGCTGTACTCCGTCTGTTTCTTTTGGCAGTAACTGCCAAATAGCGGTCCTCATTCGGCGTTGTAACTCGGGGGCGACCTGTGCTGTAACGTCTACTCACATTACCATCATCTTGGAATCGTTGCCAAAGCCTGGAGATGACACTCTGGGCGATTCCAAGTTCCTCGGATACTTCCAGCTGGGTACGTCCACATTCCAGTCGTCCGATAATTCTGCCACGTAAAACATCATCCAAATGCCTCCTTTGTGCCATAACTATGCGGTTTTTGCACTGAAAGGCTTTCACAGCGCTTGTGAACAATTTTACTTCTTTGCCACCATTCCTTATATACCCCTCTCTTACACTCTCGTCATTGTGACGTACCATCCACGCCATCTGGTTGTTTCCTGTAATTTGCATATTCTTCTTCAAGATGTGTGTGATCATTCCACAGGTGAAATTTTTATTTTAGAGATCAATTTCTGTGTGATTCTGAATTATCCTTAATTTATGGACATGAGTGTAATAATCTAAATTCTAGATTTTCTTTGTATGGATCATTGCGCAATAGCCTTTTTGCAATTAGAAGTAAGTACAATTCCTGCTTTTTACAGTAATTTTACAAGTTCCCTTAACTTCAGCAGACATAAACAGTCCTTGTTGTTTTAATTAGAATGATTGAAAGTAATCACACCATCCCCCTCCCACTTTGTTTCCCCGTAGTATGTCTAGGAGCATAAAGTTTCCGTGTATTTTTTACAATATCTACTGCTGCCAATTGCACAGCTAGCAACTCTTCCGGATTTTCTGGAAGATTTCCATACCATAATTGATAGCCCTCTGCAGAAGGTGAGAGGAGAGTGGGTGCACTTTCGTGGGCCAACTCTTGGAATTCAAGTGGCAGAAAGATCCCTATTTCGATGTGCAGTCCTATTTAAACACATAATCAAACGTGAGCCAGTCGACAAAGCTTCGCATTTCTCTCGTATAAAGACATGCATAAATTTATCGTGGCTGGAGATATATACAGGCTATAATGCTGACATTTTGGCCACAAACCTTTGCACCCGAAGAATCATGTGACCAACTTAGTCCGAGATGACTAGAGTAAGATGGCCCCACCCCTAGGTATCACGACTCTTCGGGTGCAAAACGGTTGTGGCCAAAATGTCAGCACCTCAACTTGTATGTCTTGTCATCCACGGAAATTTATATCATGACGTTTTTCCTGATGATGACACTTTAGAATGACAAAGGTGAGTCTCAAGACTCGAAAAACAAATAAGTTCAAGGAAAAGGGGCGCGAAAACTTGCGTGTAACTGGAAAGCGAATAACGCTGTACGAAAACCCCGTTTTTAAGTGAATAAAACTCAAACTATTTTTCATTATCCTTTAATAATGCATTACACATATGCATGCGTAACTGGAATGTATTTATTCTACTCTTAGTCGTGTTGATGCAAAAAATTCATACTTTTGTTTATAAAGTAAATTTCCTTTGCTTCTCGTATTTCGACATTTAACTCCAGCATCTCTAAGTAAAACTGTATCCAAACACTTCTGGTGTTTAAATCCTTCGTGTACTCACACGTCTGGACACATACCATTGGGAGAGAGAGCTGTGTGGGCAATTAGTGGCCAGACTACAACAGTAACTTGAAGCCGCTGATCTGAACTTCCCTTTCTTCTAGGTGCAAAGACGGGAAAGCCCTGAGACCTTCCAGCAAGATTGCCACATCGGTGACCCCCGATGGCGTCGCAGAACTGACCATTTCAGATGTCGTGCACGAGGACGCCGGTGGCTATAAATTAGTGGCTACCAACGAAAAAGGACACCAGGCAACCGAAGCCAATGTTTCTGTGGCCTGTAAGTAATGTCGATCGAAATTTACTCAAAAGCATATTTGATTAAACTTGATTTTTATAAACTTTTATTAACTTTTATTAACTTTTATTAACTATTGCCTTCAACTGTCAACGGTTTATATACCAATGTTTCCAAGTATTTGTACAGCAAATGACGCACTAACAAAAAGTTGTATTTGTGTCACATTTTATTTTACAAATAAAAGAATCATTTATGAATTGTTTTTTTTAGTTTTAGCAAACGCAGTTCCACAAAATATTTCACTGTTTTCGCCAATCCACCGGCTTAAAAGCAGGGTCTGACTAAGCCATTCGGAGGCACTAGGCCTAGAAATTTACTTGTACGGTCATACCTTGTTGACACATAGTCACAAGGTAAATATACTTTTAACTTACAGTGTATAACTTTTTGCTTCTTCATCATGGAATGCTTTGGACCTTAACATGGACTTTGGTTTATTCTTAAATACATTTTTGTAAGGTGCCATTAGTTGTAAAACTGCATCTTTTTATTTACTGTATTAATGTTTTTTATGCTAATTTTCTAAGAATAGAACTTGAACTGCCTTAACACTAAACATACCAACATTTAATATATATCAGGTTGCAACGAAAGTTTTCCGCCATATCTTCCTGAAAAACTAACTTCTAACTCCTTAGATACCTGTTTTTGAACTTTCGGTACCAAACCTGTACCGTGTCACATGATACAACAATAGTACTTAAAGCTGTACTCATAACTCGTTGATATTCTGTAGCTGACTTTTTGAAACACAATTGGAAGTAAATGATGGTTCTAATCCTCTAGAGTGATAGTTCCTTTTGAGACACCTTGTTCTTAGTGATAACTATATTTTTTACAGATTTCACAACACAGTGTCATAAAGCAAGTCTCTTTCTTTCAAATGCCAAAAATCATTTGACAAAATATGAGCCAATACGCTAACGCGAACTGTGTGCTTCCGATGTTTGCGGTGGCGGGAAACTTTCGTTACAACCTAATACCTATTTCTACCATAGCCGGTCAAATGGCCGGTTGTGGTAGATAACGGTTTACGACAAATATAACTCAAAAAATAACAAAATACAAATTAAAAAAATAATAGGATATCAATTGTATATAATTTAATAGAAAAAGTCATGAAGTCAGATGTGCAAAAACGATAAGATTTTATGCGCATTTTTTATACAAAAGTTCATAATCGGTCACTTGACCGCTTATGATAGTTTTAGTATTAATGTATGGCCAAGCTGGCTTTATTTTTGGGAGCCTATTTCAGAAGCCCTGTTTGGTGATATTCGCAAAAGGCCATAAGCGTAGCAAATTTTGAAGGAATTATACGGCCATGGTTGGACCGTTAGCTAATAATATAATACTATTTGAATTGATTGGCAGACGTAAACTAAGTACCTTATTTCATTTCAGTCAAAGCCAAAGACACAAAACCTTTCGTGGGACAGCTTCATGCCGTCGATGCTACAGTAGGCAACCCGATCGTTCTAGAGGCAAAAGTGACGGGCTATCCTGCCCCCAAAGTGGAATGGTGAGTGTATTTCTGTAATTATTTAATTTCCAGTGGAAGGAGCACATGAACAAACTGAAACAAAATTCTAATGTGGGCACCCCAGGACCTCCCTGTGCGTACATTAAACTAAACAAGTTTTCCCTGCGCTTTGTTTAAATTTTTTAATTCCTTATACGAAGTAAAAGGACGAATTGTGATCGCTTAAACGGGAGGGGGGTATTACTGGAAAGTTTAGGTCCAAGGGAGACAGAAGTGGAAGACAGTTGAAGTGTTGAAAAAAGAAAAGAATGTGACTTTGGATTAAGTGAATAGTATAAAATAGTAACTGGACCAATACAGACCCCCCCTAAATTTTCACCTAATGCCTGTCTACCAGCAATGGATTGTGACTCAGTGTAAGAATGCCCAATATCCGGAGAGCCACCACACGGCGTGCTCAACAGAGCAGGTTATAATTTAAAGAACGGGTACCATTAACGGAGTTAAAGCTGTCGAAACAGTCCCTATTTTAACGACAACACGTCACGGCACTGCCTTTGCTAGGGGACGAACGCGTGTGCTCGTGTGTGACTCCAGGTAGTTTTGAAAGATCAGTTTCCCTCCAATGCATGCGAATTAAATAAAATGCAGGGTAGCATAAGGCAACCCTATTTCTAAACAGTATTTTGGGGACAAATCAAGCATTGTCCTCGAATCCAAGGAAAACTTGGGGACACTAGAATATATTTTTGGGGACTTATTCGAGGACACAACAAATTACAATGCATACCCATACTTTAAATCTTGACTGACTTTGATACTTAAAAATGTACTCTAATAGCTCTTTATATCAATCGTGTATTCTTATTTCTAATAAATTAGTGGAAGTATTTCCTTCATTTATAAATATTTGTTTAATCCAGAAATAGGAAAGGAACAGGTTAAAATATTGAAATTTATTCAAAATTTAACATAGTATTTGTTTTTTTCAAAAACATTGCTTTTTACATTGGCTCATTTTGTGATCATTTTTCATGAAACTTTTTACACCCTCTAAAAAAAAAGTATTCGAGTGCAAGAAAAATTTCGGACTTCCATTTCATATTGAAAGCATGATTCTTCATGAAAAGTGATTCATCAATAACAAAACTGAAATGGGAAATTTGGCTCATAGTCGGATACTTTATTGAATGTCTGTACACGCTACACACATAATGACAACAAACGTTTCAGAGATCGAATTTCATTGTTTCTCTGAGTAGATGACGCTTTTAGTTGGTTTATTTTTCTTATTTTTTCAGTTTTTTTTTTTTTGAAAGAAATAAACTAAATGGAAACTTTCAGGGGGAAAAAGTACAAATCTTTAAATTTGAGGACATTTGGGGAAAAGTATTTTAGGGGACAAAATGAAAATGCGATCTATATTTGAGGACTGTCCTCGAATTTCGAGGACGTATGGTCACCTTAGGGTAGCAATACAATAGCATCCAAAGTCGGAGTACAGTAGACCCTCTATAATACGGTAGGCATGTTCCGTATTGTAAGAGTCTCTCAGAGTGTGCGAAGACGTGAGTATCATCAGCAGTGCTAACAGATAATACCATCTCATTCATTTACCCTTTTGCACGAGCCTTTTTTAGCGGGTTACAGGAACAATATTGCAAAATTTCCTCCGTGTACTACAAATCTTTTTAACACGAGCTACATGAAACCGTGTTATAGGACGGGGTGTCTACTGTGTTGTTTTTCAAGTGATAGTCAGTTAATGTTATATTTCTTTCCGATCTCATGCATTTTCATTTTTCTAATGCAAGACTGAACAAGGTAGACTGCTAAAAACGTGAAGGTCCTGGTTTCGAGCTTCTACCTTGCGGCTGTCGATCTAATGGTCTGTAGTCTGGGTCGGTTTTCTCCACATGTAACGTGATTACACGTTTAAACCCCTGAAAAGTCCTCCTTTTGCATATCACGCGCCAATGTTTTTCAGGAATGAATTCAGATGCATCGTACAACTGAAGCGCTTTTCCTACTTCCTAACGTTCGCGCGTACCATCGTGGCCGATTGAATAAAACATTGAGCATGGTAGAAGCCTGAAGACAGAGGTTCAGAGTTCGGGCCAATCGCAAGGCTGCCAATTTGACAGTCTGGAGTTTGGGTCAGTTTTCTCCACATGTAACGTGATTGCATGTTAAAACCCTGAAAAATCCTCCAACCAAGGCACTTCTCCCCGTGGGCAGAGGCCCCCGTGTAGACTTGCCATAATACAAAACACAAACCTCATTTAAGAACTGTAGAAATGGATTCAAGAATGAAAAGCTCTTTCAGAATGTCATCTTTCTTTTTCTCAACAACAGGTTCAGGGATGGCGAGAAAGTGGAGTCGGACGACCACGTGACGCTGAAGTTCCAGGACAACAAGGCGACGCTGTCTGTGCATGCAGCCAAAATAGACGACACCGGCGAGTACAAGCTCCTGGCCACCAACGATGTAGGCGAAGACAGTTCCACGGTAGCCGTCATCGTTTCAGGTAGAGTAGAACTAATAATGAATTAGTATTTGAAAGGGAAAATGATAAGTATTTAAATATTTCGTGGGTAGTGAAAATGGCACTGATATTTGGCCTCTTCCTTTCTCAGTGGCTGGTAAGAAGCCGTCCATTGTGAAAGAACTGAAGGCCACCAAACTGATCGAAGGAGAAGACGGCAAACTGGAAGTGATAGTCACCGGACATCCCAAGCCTGCAGTTGCGTGGTAAGAAAAGCGATTCCTTTACCAGACCCCCATAGCATCGGTTTCGTGGAAATCATCTGTACATCATCTACAGTGGAAAAAAATAATAGTCTCGATACTAACTTTCTTTAACAACGTTGAAAAGTGTATTTTTAGATGTACAACTTCGCTTCCGCCGTTTTCTCCTATAGGTGGCTCCAGCGATCAGCAATGGTTGAAATAAGTAGATCCTAATGGGGTTATCACACTAGCGCAAAATTCGAGCAACTTTCTGGAACAACGTTTCCGCGAGTCTTTTTAGGAGGGGTTATCCTTAAGGATTATACAAGCAATTAAATTTTCTCCGAAGCCAGATAGTCTTCGCGTGTTAAGGTACAGCTGAATTGGCGTTTAGGTTTGAATGGTGACTCATCATCTAGCCTAACCCTTTCGTAGAATATTTACAACGAATCTGAGGGGATTTGTTAATGATTATTAGACTTAACTCATTTATGCCTAGTGTCCCTTTTTTGGAACGGCATTTTTGCTATCTATTTATTTTTCCTAGCCTTTATTCACGAGTATTGAAGCTCTACTCGCCAAAATATTTTAACATGCTCAAGTAGGATGTTGACATTTCAATTTTTATGCATCATAATTTAAAAAAAAAACTTCCCTTGTTGAAGAAGTTGACATCAGAAATTTATCTGTTATTCCGGGAGCTATTAGCAAAAATCGAACAAAGTCGCAAAAATATCTGGGCACAGATAAATTAAATGATTTCATTTATCAAAATAATGGTCAGTAGGGATTAAGGTAAGTAAGTAGGGATTAATTCGTCAATAAAATCAGCTTCTAATTCCCCACTCCACTAGCGGGCCGCCATTCTTTATCACTTCGAGCCTTTGTCGATGACGTAGCAGGAAGAAGTACTCTGATTGGCCGATATTCGGCCGACTTGGATTTTTTTCGTTCGAAAAGCAAAAAAGTTCAAGATCGTCATCCGTCAAGTTAAGGATAGAGAAAATCGGTCTAAAAGTTGTTCGGCAGGAAAGCTACTCGGATTTCAAGCTAGTGTGATAACCCTATTAAATGTCGTGCTATAAACTTAGTCATCTGTCAACATAACCTCCCCAAAAATACATGAGATACGCATTTTAAAGTCTCGATTGAAAATTACCGTTGACGAGCCAAATTCTGGCCACTTATAGGGGATTTTAATTTTCTGCTTCAACCAGTTATCCCTTGAATCAGAAAAATGTAGTGAGGCTGTAATCCTTGAAATAACGTGTCGTGAGTGGTTCCAGCGCTTTAACATTTGTCACTTCACGAGAGAAATTTTGGAAGAGGCAGAATCGGAGGTATAGGATTTCTGTCAAGAGAGAGAAGAATGGACAAGATCTTTGGGAGATGACTCAATAAGCCATTTCAACTCGGATTCATAAATGTATCACCGGCTTGCTACAATAAAACTTCGAGTTTCGGAGGGAATGGGTGAAACGGTGAAAGGGAATTTGTACATACAGTAGACACCGGTTATAACGTACTCTCACGGGACCTGCAAAAGTAGTACGTTACAGCCGAAGTACGTTATAAGCAGTACCGCCGGTAAGATTCAATATTACACGCAAAAAAAAGTGGGCTCGTAATTTCATTGTAATATGTGTTTTAAACAGGCCTGATTTTTTAAAATTTAAATGAAACAGAGAAAATTTTTCATTAATTACAATTTTTACTGCGATAAATAATCTGTCATTATCTTTTGTTTTAAATGGGCAGATGTTACTTTAAAAATACCGTTATGGATCCCCATAATATACTTGAGTCTCTGCATCATCAATGCGACATTCAAAAAATCGTGATCCTGTTTTTGCAGCATTGAATGCGTCGGGTATGCTTGGTATAGGCTCCTCTGTTTCTTCTTCACTATCATCAGAATCATTATAGATAGGGCTTTTAAGGAGGCATTTACATGGATGAGTGACAAATAAAAAGCATAGTCTTGTTCTTAGCCTACCGAGCAGGCGAAAAAGATAAAATATCGTTCCCTTCATTCTTTCATACATTCATCTCGCTACAGAATCTGAAAATTGACAACGAGTGATTTTGAAGGTACTGAAATTTCCGAGAACAAGGAAATAAAATTCTTAAAGCAAAATTTTATTTTTGGCTTTTGTATTAAAAGTACGTTATAGCCGAAGTACGTACTTTTGTTAAGTACGTTTTAACCGAAGTTAAAGCCTAACTAATATAATAAATGTGAAAGTGAGTTTGTTTGTTTATTTATGACGCTTTCACGCCTAAACCGCTGAATCGATTAGGATGCATTTTGGTTTAGATATAGAGGGGACCCTGGAGTTAGTTATAGGCTAATTAGAATTTTAGATTTTTAATTACTTTTTTAATTATTAATTGAAAACCGTTTTTATATTGCCATGGTTGGCGAGTTTCGCCCGTATCAAATGATTCATGTGTTGAGCTAACTTCAATGCTATTACTTCAATAAATAAGCGCGCGTGCATCTGAAAAACATTAAATACCACGGAAATTAAGCCAGTTTTATGCCAAATCTATCTATCTGTAATAATAAAAATGAATGTTCTCCAGACAAATCTACAGAAAGCAGAGCTTTGAAAATTTGAGCATGATTGAGCCCATAACTTCGGTAAAGTGCACCTGAGGCTCAAAATTTTGAAATTTTAATTACTTTTCAAACTATTATTAAAAGCCGTTTTATCGCCCGCACAAAATAATTTATGCTTTTGAAATAAAGCAAAAATTCTATTTGCAAAATCACATGCATTTGAAAAACATGGAAATTATGTTGATTTTACGCCAAATTAAAAAGCATAAGTAAAGAAAATGGTACTTACGTATTATCCCGGCGGTCCGCCAAGACAAGCGATTTTTTGCCGAAATAAATGCCGGGCACATGAAATTATTCATGGTTTTGAATACGATTGGCAACAGTTTGGCAACCCATTTGACGATAAAACAGTTTGGCGGGAATGACCGCCGGGATAATACGTAAGTGCCAAGATAAATCCAGATGTGTTTCTTAAAGTTCGTAAATTTCCAAATCCTACCAATAATATAAATGTGTACGTTTATGTGTTTGGATGTTTTTGACTGAATCACACAAAAATGGTTGGAAAAATTTGTAATGAAGATAGCTTATGCCCTGGATTAACATACAAGCAACCTTTCAAACATATACCATAAATAATTCTTTTACAAAGATACTCAAAATAATGCTAATGCATTGCGCTCTATGGAAATTTTGCAGCTACTAAACAGATTTTAAAACTTTTTTCACTGATTGAAAGTCCTAGGCCTATATGGTCCTAGGCCTATAGGGTCCTAGGCCTATATGGGGAATTCCTCTGTGTGGAATTTTCTAAGGGATCCTAGCCCGTATTTTCGCGAGGTTTTGGAAAAAAACACACGGAAAACTGCGAGTGGCTAGGTCGACAGGCGCGACCGGAGTTTGAACCTGGCACCTCCCGCCTTCCAGTTTTGAGAGCAGAACCTCTTAGACAATGGGGGAACCCTGAGTGCTATAGGCTACCTTTTATGCAGATATCACAAATCGTTCTTTTACAGGGATACTCATAAGAATTACATTACGCTCTATGTGTATCTCTGTAAGTACTGAACCGATTCCAAAACTTTTTTCTACTGACAGTAAGCTACACTATTCTTGAGTTTTATAGGCTAAAATTCATGCATGTAGCGCAAATAGTTCCTTTACAGGAACACTCAAAATAATTCTAATGCATTACGCTCTATGGGCATCTCTTTAACTACAGAACCGATTCTAAAACTTTTTCGCAAATAGAAAGCTGCACTATTCCTGATTAACATAGGCTAAATTTCATGCATATAGCATAAATATTTCTTTCACAAGAATACTCAAAACAGTTCGCAAATACTGTCGTAACTGTCTGTATTCGCCAAATGCCTGAAAAAAATCTAAATTTAGTAATACTGCATACTCTCTTATTTTAAATGAAGTATACTACCATGCTTTATACTTCATTTAAAATAAGTAAAAAGGCAAATAATATTTAAATGTAGTTTCTTTAGTCAAAAACATATTTGTTATTCACACATGCTGCGTTTCTCTCGGGACCTAATTCTAAAGCCGATGCTGACGAAGTCGCGGGTAGCCGCTAGTAACATTATAAATATAGGACTTCAATCGGGACCTAGCTTCTAAGTACCTTATAGTACGTTATATCCCAGGTCCGTTATAACCGGTGCGCACTGTATAATATTAGGATTCGCCCGTCTGTTCTTATCTTAATAAGCATGGATTGCCACAAAATTTATACATTTTGTATGTGTGTAAGTAAGACCGAGGATGATGGTACATCCGAAACTGATCTTTAATTATTTTTGACTTTCCACCAGATGGAGTAGCTGTGGCGTCATACATATCGCTACGAATCATAAGAGTTGCATGCTGTTATAATTTTATGTGACCTTCCTCTCCCCCCCCCCTCCACTTTCAAAGTAAATAAAGAGAAAGCTATTTTATAAAATACAAATTAAATAAAAGTGAAAAGTCGATGTAACTTTTCAATCCCATTTATTGTAACTAACGTAATTCCATTGAACGTGTTGTTGACTTTAGTAACACAGATTTTATGAATTAGCAAATAGTGGACTTGGAGTTCACTCCAGTGTTAAGGATTTTGCACACCTAATGGCCTTATCACACTAAAGGGAAAATCCGAGCAACTTCGCGCTGGACCCACTTTTCCGACGGACTTGAAAGCGTGGTTATCTTTAAGGTTTGCCCAAAAGTACACAAACTCTCTCCGACGCCAAATAGTCATCGCATCGCTGATTGGGCGTGCAGGTTCTTATTTTACTTGGTATATTTACATCGGATCGGCAGCATCGGATGGGCAGCCATCTCTAATTCCAAAGTCCACTTGAACGCGGCCATAATTTTATTGACACGGGATTCTGACATCGAGCCAAGCTTCGAACATAGTAGTAGTCGCCATTGCTCGAAATTGCTTATGACGTAGCAGGAAGAAGTACTCGGATTGGCCGAAATTTTGTCCGACTCGGATTTTTTCCTTCGGAAAGGAAAAAGTTGGAGTTCGCGGTCGTCAAGTAACGACGGAGAAAATCGGCCGGAAACTTGATTTGCAAGGAAAGTGGGTCGGATTTTTCTCAGTGTGATAGCCCTATTAAGCAGCTATACGATTTTATCATCACATCTAATAGTGTTTAATTTTTAACACTCGTTGCTTCTTATATCGTTACTGATTTCGCGAACTCAAATACATTCTTATATCTGTCCTCGTTTGCAGGATTCACAATGGCAGGAACGTGATGGAGGGCCAGCACTGCACGGCCACCCTGGACGAGACGGGTCTGGCCACCCTGACGATACACGAAGTGAAATGCGAGGACGGAGGACTCTACACAGCCATCGCCAGCAACAAGCTCGGGAAAGCTGTGAGCGAGGCTCCCGTCATAGGTGAGATCGGTGGAACCGGAATGCTCACAACTCGGTTTAACTCTTTGGGGCGCAACCCTTTCCCAATGCTGAAAAAAAGGGCAGCCGTTGCCATCGCTCGACTTAACGACCCGCAAGAGCGCGGACGATCGAAACGTTCATCGCGTGCCACAGATCTAAAGACCCTTTTCTTGACGCAGCTGGCTGTGCGGCACAGCCAGCTGTCTTCAAAAATAGGGTCTCTAGGTCTGTGGGACGCGATGAACGTTTCGATCGTCCGCCCTCTTGCTGGTCGTTAAGTCGAGCGATGGCAACGGTTGCCCTTTTATTAGCATTGGCCAATCTATCCAGCTGTTCTCGCATTCGTCCATTTTTCAGCAGAGGTCAGTGCTGTTAAAAATAATCCTGATAATTTTTTTTACGGGAAATGACGTAAAGGATTCTCGTGGAGCTAGGCCACCCGCAACTTTTTTTATAGAAGTCCAATCTATTCTTCGTGACTGGCAACAGTCAAAACGTCAGAGTCTGGTGTTCCCAGAGCGGGAACACTGCGCATTAAAGGTTTAAGGTATCGGACCATGGATCAATACTCAAGGATGGGAATCTCCATAGTTCAAAAAACGGTCTCAAAAAATCCAATACCAGAGGACTCTGATGAGGAGCTAATGGAATACATTGGGCATGTGCGTTTACGATCGGCGAATGTTAAAAGCAATCTCTTGTCAGGAAAAGAATTCTTATACTTATCCATGAAAATGGCACTCAGTACATTTAATTGTTGTCCACTTAACATAAATAATTAATTTCATATTCTATATTTAACATTACTGCAGTTTCCTAACGGACTGAAATGAGTTGTCAAATTATGTTGTAAACATCGAAAATGAGTTCGATTTCATTTGAAAGTTCTTAGACCTGGAAAATTAAAATGCATAGATGTAAATAGAATTTTAACTTACAGGCGCTTTCAAAATAGTCCGAATTTTCATACAGTACTTGCTATTTTTCATTTTACTTCCTTCGCATGGGTGACATCATCTCCACGTAGCTCATTACTTCCCTTGTATAGACAGCAGACCTTCTGAGCCACTCTCACGTTAGCCCCCTGCGTTCATTAGAGTCCCCTAGTTGATTTTCGAGTCTGGTGTGTAAGCTTTTGTCCCGCAAATAGCTCTTATCCCTAAATATTGATCCATGTATCCGAAATATCGTAGGGTATTTTTTTCGAAATATATGTTAATTTTCTCCTTAGCATATTTATTTAAAAAAATTCATTCATATTTTAATACAAAACTAACATTTAATATGCCAAATAAATTAAGTTCAACCATTTCTACTTATTAAACAGCGCATTAAAAAAATGTATAAATAAAATTAGACTTCTGTCTGTACATTTCTTGGAATTCAAAAATTTTGCGATTTCTATCCGTTTCAAGCACCTGGGAATCCGGTGCGACCTTAAAAAAAAAAAGTTTGTCTGTCTGTCGTTCTGTCCCTGACGCTTTTTTTATTCAAGCATCTCGTAAAAACGACTTAAGCAAATAATATGAAATTGGGTGTCACGATAGGTGGTCACTCAACTTAAAACATAGGCGTCGAATTTTTAAAAAATCTTGATTAGATTTTCAGATTTTGCGAAAATCGTTTCAAACTGCGTAAATTTGTGTTCGAGCATCACGTAAAAACGACTCAAGCGAATGGTATGAAATTGGGTTCCATGATAGGTGATCTCTCAACTTAAAACATAGGCTTCGAATTTAAAAAAAATTCTTGATTGGATTTTGAGATTTTGCGAAAATCCTTTTAAACTGCGTAAATTTGTGTTCGAGCATCACGTAAAAACGACTGAAGCGATTGAAATGAAATTTGGTATCATGATTGGTGGTCACTCAACTTAAAACATAAGAATCGAATTTTAAAAAAATCTTGATTGGATTTTGAGATTTTGCGAAAATCCTTTTAAACTGCATAAACTTGTGTTCGAGCATCACGTAAAAACGACTGAAGCGATTGAAATGAAATTTGGTATCATGATTGGTGGTCACTCAACTTAAAACATTGGCTTCGAATTTTTAAACAATCTGGATTAGATTTTGAGATTTTGCGAAAATCGTTTCAAACTGCGTAAATTTGTGTTTGACCGTCAAGTAAAAATCAACTGAAGCGATTGAAATGAAATTTGGTATTATGATAGATGGTAATTCAACTTGAAACATTAGCGTCGAATTAAAAAAAAATCTTGATTAGATTTTGCGAAAATCGTTTCAAACTGCGTAAATTTGTGTTCGCACATCACGTAATAACTGCAAAGGTGAAAAAATGATATTGGGTGAAATGATAGGTGGTCACTCACCTTAAACTATAAGCATCTAATTTTTTAAAAAATCGATCAGATTTCGAGATTTTGCGAAAATTATTTCAGTATGCTTCAATATTCGTTCGCGCATCCCATAATGACGACTAAAGCGAATGAAATAATATTACTGAGTGACTCTCTAACCTGTAATATTTTAACAATCCATAAAAATTAGAACTTCGCTTTCTTTGTCAGTATACTACATCCATTCTGTGTACTCCTACAATGCTGACGAAAGTTCTTGCTTTTTGGAAATTTGCATTCAGCACTAACCCGTCAACGACGGGTACTTCAGCTAGTAAATAATAAAATCATTCTCCAATTTGAATAGAACCCTCGGATGTCACGGTTTGCTGGAAACGAGTCCAATTTCTTTAATACCTGCGCCCCATGAGACACAAATTTCAGCATTTCGAGGGTCAGACAGCAGTAAGCTTTTGATTGAATCGCCATCGCCAAGTTTGTAGCCTTAAAAATGATGAAACTTGCACCTGCCGAAAAGTATCAGTGAACATAGGGGACAAGCCTAATCCATCGTGGACAAATCATGTCGTATGACCCTGTATGGAGATTTGGGAACTCGTCTACCGTTATTTTTTGCAGGGTTTTATGGACTAACCTGTTCGCTGCTTCGGGAAGATAGGACGGCAGAGATTCCCTTTCCGTGTGCAAGGATCTATAAATGTCTCATTCCATAGGGCCTTCAGCCACCTTGGGTCAGTGTCTGCGATATTGAAAGGGTCAGTGTCTGCGTTATTATGAGCGTTGTTGACGCCTGTCAACGCTCACAGGGTAAAAGAATATTTGACGCTATTTATGTTACCGATCGATAAATTAGTGTGTGAACTCTAAAAAATAAGTCAGTCGCTGTTTGACTTGGATGCAGACTACGTCTCATTTTTGTCGGCTTTCATTTTATACAGGGTGTAACATAATGATTGGGACAAACTTCAAAGATCGACAAGGCACATCTTGAGGATTCAGAAAGACACAGCAAATGGGCATGAAACATCATCCTCGTGCATCTGTTAATAATCACTTTGGAATAAGTTCTGAAATGATAGTGAACTTTCTGACCATTGTTCGCCAAAATGTATCTTTCACAGAAAACAGGCGACTGAAATGGATAGTTTAGGAAGTCTATTTCATTTCACGGACGAAATTTTCGGAGACAAGCCCATTGTTTATGAAATTTGGCTAAGAAGTTAGAGGAGCTCTTCAGCACTTTTCCCAAAGTGATTATTAACAGGTAAGTGAAAAACACGTTTTTGACCCACATTTCCATGTTATATTCCATATGTGCCCTGTCACCCCTCAGAGTTTGTCTCAATCATTATGGAACACAACGTATATCCATAGGTGGTTGGTTCGAATCCGGTTCAACGGACCTTAAATGTAATGGACGAGGTGTGGACTGCATATTAATAATAAAGAACGATACTCTAACAAACGAAATTTCAGTCCTTTTTTCTACGCTCCGAAAGGAGAAGCTGGTTGCAGTCATGTCGAACAGCGACTGACTTATGTTCAGAGTATGTTCAGAGTCCTAAGTAAGAGAGTGGCCACATACTAATTCATAAGTTGGTAAATTAAGCAAAAACTCGGATTCTTACTCCTTAAGAGTTGACAGGCGTCGATAAGTGCAATTATAGTAAGTTTATCTTAAACCAGCGGTTCTCAAAATTTTAACGTCGCCTCCCCCCAACAAAGGCTAACTTACGGTGGCACCCCCCCCCCTCACATTTTTCAGCATACATTCAGTTTTTTAATCTTTAACAATTTAGTCGAATTTTCTACAAATAATGTTATCAGTCAAGTTTGAATGAACATTTTAAGCGAAAATGGATATATTTTTGAGTAAAAATGGGAATAAATAAGATGATTTATTAAAAACATGCATCACTACTTGCTCTTTGGTTTTTCTTGCGCACCCCTTGGGGGTCGCGCCCCACATGTTGTGAAACGCTGACTTAACCTTTTCTGGGTGTCATCGGCCTAGTTCGCCCTGTGGGTTAAGGACGAAATGAACCGATTTCGGCACGAGAACTGCAGAAAAGAAAATAGGACAAGTTTAAATTATTTTAAAACGCCAATTAATTAATAATGGGCGATAAACTGCATCAGAACGAAGAAAAAAGAACCTATATCAGCGCCTATGCGCGAATCGTTTGATTTTTTTTTTAAATTGCTGTTTACTTTTAATTTGTAGTTTATTTGTTGTGTAGTTAGATATCCGTATTCATCTCTCTAGTGTCTCCCGTGGCGAAAGGAGAAGCTGAAAAGAAGCCCACAAAGGTGTTCGAATTCATTAAAAGCCTCATGCCGCAACTCGTTCCCGAAGGAAAGACTTGCGTTCTGGAGGCGATAGTGACTACGGATCCGAAACCCGTATCGGTCAAGTGGTAAGTCTGATTTTAATCGGTATCTTGTGAAGCACCTTATTTTTTAAGCAGCGTGCTGGGTGTCCAATAAAGGGGGATGCGAACATCAACGGTCTAACAGGTTTGCCCTCGTACACCGTAACGGGCATCGATATATTCTCCGTTTCTTTTCTGGTTTGCCCGTATTTTTAATTCTTGTAAAGAAACCGTTTAGGCTTAATACTTTTCAATAGATGGCGTAAGGTGTACATGCTCGTGAAATGTTTTTTCATCCGGGAGTTCCAGCATTCGGAAATTTTTACTCGTGAATTGACTCAAAAAATATGGCTTTTTTTGCCAAAATTTCTTGCAAAGAAATGCACCAGTTAACGGGTGGTAGAACAAAGAAATCAAAAGAATTCAAATTGATAGCCATGTGGTACATGCAGGGGTCGCGCTGACGATCGCCAACGTCGCAAATTGCGATAATAAAATTAGTTTGTAAAAGGAAATTGGCGAAAATATTGGCAATTGCATTTCTGAATGACGTCCGGCAAAATCTAATTGGGCGAATGGATTGGCGAAACTTTAAAAAAAGCCAGCGCGACCCCTGGGTACATGTATCTGTTAATAACCACTTTCGGAAAAGATATTGAACTGTTTGTAGAATTCTTTTACGAAAACGTACTTACATGTACAAAGGGCATTCCATAAAAACTGAGAGTGATTTTTTTACGTAGTGGCAACATCGCGAAACTAAAAAATGGAAGTGCAGGCGATTTTTTCAAACTGTTAACTGTACCTTTATACAAAATTCTAAACGAAGCAGTCGATTTTATTTTCCTACTTCCGTGATTGTTTCAAGAACTGTTTTATTTGCCCTACAGAAATGGAGATGAACTGGTAGGGAATTGGACATTACATCACGGTAATGCTCGCCCGCATGTCGCTACTTCTGTTCAGCAATATCTTAGTCAATACAATATTAAAATCATGCCACATCCCCCTTACAGTCCAGATCTCGCACCATGCGATTTCTGGCTGTTTCCGACGTTGAAGGAGAAGCTCCGTGGCAGAAAATGGAACACAGATTCTGAAGTTATTTCAGCAGTGGAGGGTTCTTTGAAGCAGCTTCCAGAAAAGGGCTTCTCTACTTGTTTTGAAAAGTGGGTTGAATGATGGGACCGTTGTATATCATCTGACGAGACGCTGGGCAGGCCGGATTAAAGTGCTCTCTGGCGATTTGGCGTGCAGTCAGACTCCTTTGGCAAGAGTCGTTTCTCCCGCTGTTACACACTGCACGCTAGGGGTTGCCGCCCGCATGAAATTTTATCTCGCAGCTATTTACAGTTTTCTTTTTATTTTTTCTTAATGTTTTACTTCTTTCCCTTGTCTTGCCTTTAACATTGGAAAAAAAAAAGAGACAATGTCATTGACAATACAAGAAATTTCCAGATTTCACCGTTCAATTTTTTTTTTCCCTGTCTATATACATAGACAAAGTTTTGACTGGTGTTGATAAGTTATTTTTAAGAGATATTAAACTTTAAAATTGGAACACATTTTAAGAAAGGCTGATCTATGCAAACGAAATAGTTTTTCTGCTCTTTGCGATTTATAAATAGAGCGCTCAACGTTGCCTTACGCTGAGGCCTGTGGGGTGATTATGGATGGATGCAATTTATGGGATCTGCATCCGTTATGTTTCATTCATTTTTCATTTCAAATAATTGCATTGCTTCCGCACTTTAGCATTGAAAGACTAAAGTTAGGAAGCAACGGTGGACGCATAAGGGGACTAGTCAATTTAAACATCTTAACTATCCTAATTTAAACATTGTAAAGTAGAGAGCCTGCAGGTCATGACTTGTAAAGTTCATTTGCATGTAAACTACATCTATTTTCATTTGTGTATTACATGAAGTGTGCTTTTAAAAAAATTACAAGCAAAAAATATTCATTAGAAAAGTGTGTTTAAAATATCGGTTCTCCATCCTCTAAACCTAGCTGTGGGAATTTTCGATTTGAATAGAACGACCTCAGAATTGCTAACATTAAGATACTGTATAGGACAATTTAGGATTTTGTTCGTTTAGAAAGAAACATACAAAATATAGCAATTTTAAAAGCCAAAGTAAGGGGGAAATAAGAACGAATGAATTTTGAAAGAACAGATAATTAAGACAAAAAAATTAAAAAAATTATAATGCAATATATGGGATCTGCATCAATTATATTTCATCAATTCATTTCAAATGATTGAGTTTCTCATTTTTCCGATTATTTAAAAACAGTCAAAAGCTCAGGTGATGCCCCCTCCATCACAGATCTACAGGGAGGGCACAAGGGTACGTGAATTGAACGGTGAAATCTGGAAATTTCTTGTATTGCCAATGACATTTTCTCTCTTTTTTTTTTTCCAATGTTAAAGGCAAGACAAGGGAAAGAAGTAAAACGTTAAGAAAAAATAAAAAGATAACAAGAAAACTGTAAATAGCTGCGAGATAAAATTTCATGCGGGCGGCAACCCCTAGCGTGCAGTGTGTAACAGCGGGAGAAACGACTCTTGCCAAAGGAGTCTGACTGCACGCCAAATCGCCAGAGAGCACTTTAATCCGGCCTGCCCAGCGTCTCGTTATCATCTGGCGGAAAGTATTTTGAAAAATAATGATGCATTTTTTGCTGTAAATAAATTGCTTGATTTTTTTTATGATTTTACTCTCAGTTTTTATGGAATGCCCTTTGTATGATAGTCACCTGAAAGTGATAAAAGTAATAAGCCCATTAACACGGCATGTTTCATAATCGATGCGATTTTGCACGATTGACCTCTCTCTCTTGCTTTTTGACTTCTCAGGACGAAAGACTGCAAGGAGATTTCCCCCTCGGAACGGACAGAGACGTCGCAGGATCCGTCGGGAGTGCTGAAGCTGTGCATCCAGCACATGACGTCGACGGACAGGGGCAAGTACGCGGTCATCGTGTCGGACGGCGAGACCGAAATCAAGAGCGAAGCGGCGGTCAACAGTAAGTAGAGTCCACTCGCACTCATCGGCTGCAGTACAAAACTCAAATGGACGCTCCGTTCCTAAAGTTGCTATCACGCGACAGCTCTATGCACTGCAAAATGCATGTACTGCACTTTCGCGCTGCATTTTGCCCGTCAAAAGCAATATATAGGGGTTGTTTTGCAGTACGAAAATACCACCTAGACCAGTGGTTCCCAACCGGGGGGTCGCGACCCCCAAAGGGGTCCCCATGCCATTTTTGGGGGGTCGCCGCAGACCGCATTTGTAGGCAATGAATAGCAAAATATTTTCACGTTTCTCTGCCACGAGGCACACTTTCTCCCTTTTTTCTTGGAAAGTAAAAATCTTTATTCTCGTCAGAGATAGTATCCAGGTTTTCGTATCGTAGCTACAAAACTGTTTAATCTAGGAGTGTTTACTTGTTTGAAAACCTGTGCACTAGGATAGAAGAATCGGAAATAGGAATTGCATTAAATTTAAGGGAGGAAATAATAACCACCTTGAAACCCTTGAATCTGAAATTCAAAAATATTTCCTCAATAAACAAGAGGCTGTAGTAGTGCGAAATCAATTTCACTCATCTTTTGAAGTCACCGATACTCCTGATGAAGGACAGGATGACTCCTCAGCACGCGATTTATATCAAGAAAAAAAATTTAACTCAATTTTGGTGTGCTATGCGTAGCTCATATCCAGCATTTTCAAGCTTTCGTCTCAAATATTAGTGCCGTTTGCATCCACTTACCTGGTGATGTTGTATTTTCAACTTCTTGAAGATTAACCCTTTACAGGTGGTAAATATATTACCAACTACGATCTGTTAACTACGGAAAAAAATTATCATTAGTTAATTTTCTGATTTTTATGTAGTAAAAATTGACAAGCATTTTTTTCCCATACATATATAGATACTAAATTATATGTGGCTAACTTTCCTTCAGATCGTATTTTTAAAAGAAAGCCACGTAATTATTTGAAAAGTGAGCACAAGAAACACCGCATTTAATTATATATTTTTTGCATTTAATTGTGTGTGCAAGCAGTTATTTTTCCGACTTTGATTTTGTAAATAATTAACTTTTCTCCCGAAAAATTTATAAGTTGGTATAACACTTGTTTCTTTAATTCTCACGTCGGAATTTGAAGTAGAAGAAAATTTACAGATAATTCCAAAAATAGGCCAGAAAATTCCTAACTACTTTCGACTCTCTGCTCATAAACTCGCCTGTTGAAGGGTTAAGACGAAAGCCAGGTATAAATTAGACGGCCAAGATGACATGTGGTTGGCTTTGAGCAATACTCAGCCAAGAATAGCAAAACTTGTCAGTCAAATGAAACCTCAATCATCCCATTAATGATTAATACAAGATAAATCTAAATATATATTTTTTCATTATTCATTTTTTAATTTTTTTGTTTTATTGGTGAAACATGGCATATGGGAGAAGGGGGTCGCGAACATTTTTGACAAATATAAAAGGGGTCGCCATTAAAAAAAGGTTGGGAACCACTGACCTAGACGAAAGGCGCAGAGTTGCAAACTTGGCGACGTTATCGCTCTTTCTGTGACAAATACCGACTATTACTGGCTTTTTTTGCGACGAAGCAAAATTAGATTCGTGATTTCCGCACGTGGGGATTTTAAATATGCGTGTCTGCATTCTCAAGTAAAAGAATGAACGATTTGGAGCAACAAAGACTTTGTCTTTCCATAATTGTGGTAACTGATTTCATTAATAAAATCGGCTTCGATTTCTGTCGTCCACATTGCCGACGCGAAAAGCAACGATATGTCGTTCTTAGTTAATAAATCTCGCTGTAGTTTCAACAGAAAAGACTACCTGAACTGTTTTTTAACCACTGATGGACCATTATCAAAAGACAAGCAAAATGCTTGTACTGATATTGCTGTATTGCTTGATAATGCGGGTACATTGGTACCCGCATTACCCTTCTTAGAAAGACCCCCACGGAGAGGACCCCACCCTTCGGCCTAGAGCCCACGCGGAGCTAGTCGGCCATAATCCCACAAACAAACAAAAGACAAGCATAAAAAGAAAAAAATGAATTTGTCATCAAAAGTTAAATGCAGTCATGGCTACCTTGGCATTAACAGCAGTTTTCAAAGAGAAGAGTGTAAAGCTCGTCCAATGGCGTGAAAGCTTGTAGCTGTTGTGCCGAAAAAATAACTTTTTTTGTTGAACCTCTGCCCATTCCAAGTCTCTAGTGTGCTTTGCCTTAACAAAACAACAGATACGTTAACCACAATTTACTCTATTTTTAAAAATATTTCTTAGAAAAAAAGAAATCAGTTTTATTACATATTTTGCGCCCCGTGTATGTTTACTTTTGGAATCTTTTTATTTGCTTATCCTGAAAGCTTATAAAACAATCAACTCTTACATATTTTCAGTGATGCCTGACATGCCAGGAATGTCCGGAAACAAGCCTTACTTCATCAAAGGCCTGGAGCCTCAGAAAGTGGGGGAGGGTGGCACCATCAAGCTTCAGGCAGAGCTGTCACCTGACACGAACTGCAGCATCAAATGGTAAGAAACCTCGTCGAAAATAAATCCTGCTCAGTAAAAGTTTCAGCTTAACTTTTTCGGTTTAACCTAGAGAAAAGTCAAAGCAAACATTAAAAGAATAAAAATGGCAGTGCGTATAATTTGTTATAATTGTAAATCAAAATGCATGCCATGAGTAATGCAATGTTGCATGCCGTGTTCTTTTTTTTTCCCCCGTCAACACGCGTGCTTATTTTAACGAACCAAGTCATTGTGAATACGGTTCAGATTAGCAGCAGCGATAGAAGATACAGAAATTGTATCGTATTAACAGTCAGCAACATTTTTAGCCCATGGATGAGGCTTCCAAAGATGTTCGTGATGGTACCTTCGGCTGACGTCGCTAGGGTGTAAATGCACTTTATTTTAGCTCGGCTCCATTGTCGTGCCGGTTGACACTTTTCTTTTCTTTTTTTCGTTTTTATTTAAAAAACAAAAACAAAAAAATCCATCCGTGGAAAATTTAAACTTTTCTTACAGTACCGCCAAACATGGATACATTCGAAGTTGAAGAGACCGGTGATAATGTTTGAAATATCCAAAAATTCCATTTACGTTTATATTCTTTCAAAGAGACGAGATAATTAAAAAAGATTTCTAGGGACCGAGCGAAAATTTCGAACTAAACAAGTTCGAATTAGCCAAGTTTCAGTGTATTAGATATTTTTGACGTAATTGGCATTAACCAGACTTTAACCTCTTAATTTAACCAGACGTGACTTGACTGGTTGACTGACAACTTATGATATAAAAATCAGTTTTCTTGAAATGAATTTTTTCAAACTGATAATACTTCCCGTACAAACAAGACATCGGACAGTCGAAATGCACTGGAAATAAAATTTTCACTTCATACTTTCGCAATTTAAGAACTGTCTTTTTAGTCTGTGGCGATAAATGCTTAAGTTTTCAAGTTTAACACTCGGTGAATTTTACATTTACACAAATGCAGTTCTTTTTAAACTATTATGAATAATTTTTTAGAATTTGGACTTCATTTTTCTTATTTGAATGTTATTTTTTTTTTTGCGTCAACCTAAAAGTTATTTTATTTTTTAAATATACAACGCTTTATAAAATTCATGATATAAAATGTAACTGCGCGCGATTAGAAAACGTTTTCTAATTGGAAATATAATGCTAAAGTCGATAATTTATAAAAATGTCCCTTTAATCAAACAGTTTGAAGCACACGGTGCAGCCCTTTTTCATTACAGCACCGAAAATATAGCAGCGTTGTACCCGGTTAACACTTGGGAGGGTTTTGACTGAAGTGCTGTGGGACAGTAAAATGCTCGTGGCTCTAATTTCTTCCATGTTGCAAGGTCTCTTATCTGAAATTTGGTACCAAATTAGAAAACCCTGTCTTCCAAGAGGTCAATCAGCCGCCCTCCCGTGGGTAACAACTTCACTCGATGCAGAGGACACTATAAGCAATAGGTGCGTCAGGCTCACTCGTTAGACATAGTAAAGTAAAAAGTAAAGCCGCCAAAAGCTGTCACTAACCGAGTGAAGATCGTAAATGGATGCAGTAGGCCCTCGTGATCTGATCCCACAGTAGCACCAAGAGCAACCTTGAATCTTTTCATTGGATTAGGCTATTTGCTGACAGAGGGCCATTCATTTACCAGTTTTCAAATACAGCTGTTATCTGTTTTATTAAGCTCTATTCTTTCAGATTAATTCAGTAGAATTGGGAGCTTATAGAGATTGTCCCACGAAGACCGCACAAAGTTTGCTCAGCCAAATTCCTCTTTTTGGAATGCATAGTCCTTAGTTTTCGAGAAAAATGACAGAGGAAATGCGTGACGTTTTATCCCCGGTGTAGGAAAAGAAAAAAAAGACAACCTTTATTGGAAACATAAACATCGGTATTTGCATAAGTTTGCGTAGGAAGATGTTCGAAATCTTCACTGTGCATACTGAGGCAAGCATGCGTTCGTCCTGGAAATGGTTGACTGTTGGTACACATTACAGCAGCGTGATGTCCACACAAGTACACGCACCATCAAGACTAGCAACTTGTTGTAACGTAACTGGACCCGATAGACCCATTCTAGCAAATAGCCCCGTAGGAAGAAATCTGAAGATATCACATCTTCCTGTGCAAACAAATGCGAAAACATGTTCCTATTTCCAGTAAAGGTTTGTGTTTTGTACATCGGATAGGACATCATACATTTTCTTAAGCACTTTTCGCGAAAAGTATAGGTGGTATAGAGTTCTTCGGGTTTTTTTTTTATGTACTCAAAGCGAAGAATTTGTAAAGAGTCAGTGCGTTCTTGATGGGACACCTTGCATAACGAAAATAGGCTTGTAATATTTTGCAGTGTTTGCATTCCATTGAAACGATGGATGGCAGCCGAATCTGGATTCCAAACTTTCTTGCTGTTTTGATTTCGTTCTGTGTAAAACTGTTGCTCTTGCTCTTAGAAATGTGTGTTTTGTGTGTACTACGTGTATTGTGGGTAATTAATAAATAACTACATCTTTATTTTGAATTCTCTTTCCGCAATTCAATCTCCCCTCAGAAACATGCGAAGTCTGTAGGCCCAATTGTTACTTCAACATTTCCAATGTCTCTGGTGGCCTTGAAAAAGTCGCACCCGCCTTTCTAATCAAAATAAGGGACTGTTTGCTAAATCAGATAGTTAATCTCGGTGTCGGTCGTTTTCTTTCCAGGATGAAAGACGGGGAGGACATAGCCAAGAGTGACCGCGTCCAGATGCTGCAGCAACCCAACGGCGTCATTGCTCTCGTCGTCGAGGCAGCCATGCCGGAAGATTCGGGGAAGTACGTCGTCGTGGCAACCAACGAAGAGGGCAAAACACGGAGCTCCGCAAACGTGGCCGTTGTAGGTCAGTCACTTGCACGTGCTTTTGCATGTATAATCTATAGTTCCGCCCAGAGCCGTACACGAGGAAAAAATCTTAAATGTACGGAATTTTGCACTGTTTCCCTGAACGGGTAATACTTCACCTTATTCTGTGCGTAAGAATTTTTTCTTAAAGTTAGTTATACAGGATGATCCATTTAACCCTTTGAGGCGCAACCCTTTCCCAATGCTGAAAAAAGGGCAGCCGTTGCCATCGCTCGACTGAACGACCCGCAAGAGGGCGGACGATCGAAACGTTCATTGCGTGCCACACATGGAGAGACCCTTTTTTGACGCAGCTGGCTGTGCCCCACAGTCAGTTGTCTTCAAAAATGGATCTCTTGATCTGTGACACGCGATGAACGTTTCGATCGTCCGCCCTCTTGCGGGTCGTTCAGTCGAGCGATGGCAACGGCTGCCCTTTTTTCAGCATTGGCCAATCTATCCAGCTGTTTTCGCATTCTTCCATTTTTCAGCAGATGTCAGTGCTGTTAAAAGTAATCGTGACCATTTTTGACGGGAAAGGACGTGCTCAAAAGTAAAGAAGTCTGGTGGAGCTCTGTCACCCGCCACTTTTTTTTATAGAAATCCAATCTATTCTTCGTGACTGGCAACAGTCCAAACGTCAGAGTTTGGTGTTCCCAGAGTGGGAACACTGCGCGTTAAAGGGTTAAAAGAGTACCCGATGGATTTTCTTATGCGTAACTCTTAAAATCTTACTCATGTGGCAGCTATTCTAACATTGAAGTATAGTTATTTTAACCTTGTTTCAATGTGGGAGACGATTTTCAACACTGTTGGACTGTTACAGCTTTATGTGTGAGGTAAAAAAGACAGAGACATATAATGTTACTGAATCCTATGATCCATTTTTTTAGAAAAACATGATATAATTAATTTTTTTCTACTTTATCCTTCCTTATAGCGAATATTGAAAATGTTCGCCACCTTTTTGAACGCAAACGTGAACACGTCGAACCCAGTTTTCTGACATTCTTCTCAACGTTGTTGCTGTTACGGACGAGATTTCTTCAGTTACGGTTTGTTTTAATGCATCGATGTCTGCAGTTTCTTCTCTGGGAAAAAAAGCAATTGTTTTTATGTTTCCATTCAAAAGGGTGATAAATACTTTAAACTTTTGCTCTAAGGAATGATAATGTACAAAAAATTGAATGAAATTATGTTTTTTTTTTAAAATAAAAGGATCATAGGACTCAGTAGCATAGTATGTCTCCGTTTCTCTTTTACCTCGCAAATAAAGTTGTAGAATTTTTAAGAGTATTTCTGCTTCATAAATTTTATAAGTTATCTTTTGAGAAGCAGCCTAAAAAAATGGGTTACCTGACATGTTTTAGAGGTTCTTTTCTATTGACTATAAACGGTTAAGTAGTTGTTCTGAATATGCTTCATCTTTTACAATATATTGTAATTTTTATAGCTATCTTGAAGTTATCTGAACGTATCGTAACTGGTACAGATTTATCGTTTTTTGTAGTGTGTAATGAAACCTGCTGGAGAGATGTCCTAAAAATATTTTGGCTTGGCGTGTTTTATCATGAGTTGAAATCATGCAGGTTGATGAGATTTCGGCATAATTTCAACTTGTGGTCAAAAATCACGTCAGTATTCCCCCCCCCCCCCTCGAATAATCCGACGGTGCCACGCGGCGTAAGAAAGTACCTTAAAAGCAGGAGTAGCTCCAGTAATGAACCTGCTGGAGAGAGATGTCCTAAAAATATTTTGGCTTGGTGTGTTTTATCATGAGTTGAAATCATGCAGGTTGATGAGATTTCGGCATAATTTCAACCTGTGGTCAAAAATCACGTCAGTGTCCCCCCCCCCCCAATAATCCGACAATACCACGCGGCGTAAGAAAATACCTTAAAAGCAGGAGTAGCTCCAGTAATGAACCTGCTGGAGAGATGTCCTAAAAATATTTTGGCTTGGCGTGTTTTATCATGAGTTGAAATCAATGCAGGTTGATGAGATTTCGGCATAATTTCAACTTGTGGTCAAAAATCACGTCAGTATCCCCCCCCCCCCTCCCAATAATCCGACGATGCCACGCGGCGTAAGAAAATACCTTAAAAGCAGGACAAGTTTCTTGATGAAATATTTGTTTTTTACTGAAAACGTGTTTAAATTTTCCAGGGGCTGGCTTTAAATTACCGGAGGTGATCGATTCCCTGCAGCCTGCTTCTTTCGTTCAGGGAGACACCGGAAAACTCACGGCAAAAGTGAGTGGGGAGCCTGAACCCGAGGTCAAATGGTAAATATCTTTCGGAGTTGATTTATTTATACATTTTTTTTTCGGTCATTTTAAGTGATTTTTGAAGAATGATGGCTCAGACAAGCCCGGAGCAGTGGTACCCTACTAGCAATTTTGCTCGGCCTACCACCGGCCACGCAGCCAGCCGATGACGGCCCGAGCAAAATTGCTAGTAGGGTAGTCATCCTGATTCCTACCGCCCATCACTCGTTCCGGCTTTTATAGGTTGGGTGGTTGTTAAGAGTAACTCAGTTTTATAGATGGGAAATTTCATAATGCGAAGTTCTTCCCTGATTTGTAAATCACCATAGCTGTGAAACCAGGGGGGGCAGTTTGGGAATTTTACTACAAACGGATACAAATGCGTCGATACGTAAGGAAACGTCGACTGATTGGCTGAGAGAGGTGTCACTTGGTGACGCTAGACAAAAATTGACCCATACGTGTTTTCTGGGCTGTAAGGGAGATTTAATTCCACGTTCCTCTCAACGAGTAAGTTGATAAAAAGTGATGCAAAGACTTTTGGAGGGATACGAAGAGACTGGTTTTTCAATACTGATGGTTTAATTTAGAAGGGTCGTTCCATGGGGACTGACGTTACAAATTGACTACATTTGTAACCTTTGAAATATATATATGTACAGTAAAACCTGTGTTGAACGACCCCTGTATTTAACGACCACCTGGTCTTGACAACCATGTCTTAGCGGTCCCGAGTACCATATAATTATAAATAATGGTTTATTTTCCTTTTTAAACGACCACCTGCCTGACGCGACCAACGACCGCTATGCATAAGAAACAAATTTATTTAAAATCCTATTTTAACGACCGCGAATTCTTAAAAAAATTCTTATTTTCCCCTATTTGACTAAGTTCGTTGTTCGGATGATCAGCAATCACACGGTATGATGAAAACGAAAGTTGACACTTGTTTAGTTGAGTTGTAACACAGCTTCCAGTCACTAAATAATTCATGGAATCACTGAACGCAATAACGGCATGCACGCAGTTACTTGTGTTACTGCTTCTTGGAGGATATTTATTGAAAATAGAATTTTATGTATTCAGACATTACAGTGAATCGTTCAGCACAATTTCTTCTTTTAAAACATTTCTTCGAAAAATAATTCCATCACAAAAATTGAAACATGGATGTTAAATATTTCTTTAACAAGAAATCTTGGATGACATCCACTATATTTGAAACATACATGAAATCATTTGATTTCAAAATGAAAAAGGAAAACAGGCAGGTTTTAGTGTTCCTTGACAATGCATCATCCCAACCTGACATAGTGTTAGAGAATGCAAAGTTTACGTTTCTTCCTCCAAACACTACAGCAAAACTCCAACCCTTAGATCAAGGGATAATAGTCATTTAAAAGGCAGTTCCGTGAACTACAGATGGACTATTGTCTGGATTTGCTAAATAATAAGCAGATACCGTTTCAAAGTGCTCTGAAACAAATTACTGTTTTAGATGCTATTGTATGGTCAATGCAAGCTTGGAAAAATGTAAGTGCAACAACAATTCAGAAATGTTTTAAACGATGCAGTTTTAAATTCGAAAAGGAGCCATTAGAACATGAAGAATGCCTTGAAGATGAGAGGGATAATGATTTCAATAATTCCATCGTGGAAAATAATATCCATAATTATGATAATTTAGCCCATGAATTATTTGGTGGTGATTACAAATTTTTGTAATCACCACCAAGTCACCACCAGTGTCACTGAAGAATACGCTATTCATGAACAATTTAATACATCAGTGACGGTATCTGAAAATAAGAATGAACAAACTGTTTGCAGTGAAAATATATCATCTGAAGATGAAGACACATCACAAAAAACTGCCATCACTTTCAAAGAAGCAAAAGAAGGTTTTAACACCTTGCTTAATTATTCCGTGCAGGTGGGGGATGATGAACTATTTAAGCATCTGACATGTGTACAGAAGCGACTAAGCGAATTATCCCAAAATGTAGCTGCTAAACAATCTGTTATTACATCATATTTTAAAAAATAATAATGTACCGTCCAGGTAAAGCAAAATTTTATTATGTTTTTCAATTTTTTAAAAATTTAAACATATTCTAATTCCATTTATTGAAATATTTACAAATCTCACTGTCTTTCTCTACATGTATTATAAAAAAGTAAGTACACACATGCTTTTTATTATGTTATATCTATATAAAAGCCTTTTCAGTGATAATCAGGCAATTATCAAATAATTTCCAATTCAGTTGATAAAATAATGTACGCTTAAAATTTTGTCAAAATGTATCGTATTACCTGAATTCAAAGACCGACCCCCCTTAAAGACCACATTTTCTTGGTCCCAGTGGTGGTCTTTAAAAACAAGTTTCACTGTATTTATTTAAATTGATCAAGAGTATCAGAAATAAGTTCTACACTGTTATCCATTTTCAATATAAGAATTTTTTTTTTAACTAAGGGAAATCAAAAAACGTGACTGATGTTACACAGAAGAGACATTGAGAAAAATGAATTTTATATCAATTCAAATCCTCTTCAAACTAATACTATGAGAAATAAAATAATTTTTTTTCTAGTCAAGTACAGATTTCAATCTTTATGAAAACGTTTTCTTTCATTTAAAAAATAAAAAAAATTTTAATGTAGAAAATATTTTATTCCTGTGACTGATGTTACATTCACATAAACATGCTATAATTATATATTATTTCTTCTTAAAAACAAAACTACCAAATTTACTTTTTGAAATTGTATATATATATTAATCTAGTTTAATCATAATAAATAAATCATAGTAATACTTATTGTACATTAATAAAATTAAAAAAATAATGTTGTTAGTGTATTTCGCTAAAGGGTGATTCTATGAAACTAGGTGAAAAGAAAATTCTTATAAAGAAAAATAGTTTTTTCCTCTATAAAGTAAACATTTGGGGATTTCTATAAAATTATGCTAAAGGTTTTTAATTTATGCTAAAAGTTGGAAAAACATTTTTACATATATTTTTGTCTTTAGAGGTGTAGGAAGTTCATCTTGTTTTCTAAAAAAAGAACAACGGGTATGTGTAAAATCTTATTTTTTATAGAAATTTCGTTCATTTATGAGAACATTAGACAAGCAAAGAAACCTTTAACTGCAATATTTGCCTTGAGAACAATTTTTTAAATTAGCCCTAACATTAATGTAACATCACTCATAATAACAAAAAAAGCTTATTGCTTATGCTTTGTTTTCCTTTTATAATCTTCACATTTCCTTCATTCTGTAATTTATCTCTCCTCCTTATCTGTCTTTCTACAGTAGTCAATGCGATTTTCCCAATATTTTTATGTAGGTATCAAATTAAAAGACAGAAATGTGACTGATGTTACATATTTTTATTAGTTTAAAATTCATAAATTGAACCAATATTAAATATTCAAAAGACTAATATGAAAGATATCT
Source organism: Cheiracanthium punctorium (assembly GCA_038373885.1). Lineage (NCBI taxonomy): Eukaryota > Metazoa > Arthropoda > Arachnida > Araneae > Cheiracanthiidae > Cheiracanthium > Cheiracanthium punctorium. The sequence goes on along the minus strand of JAWZYV010014840.1, from coordinate 395,291 downwards.
TCATAAAGGAAAGAGAAAATGACTTTTTATATTTTGGGGACTAATTTTATTTAAGCAAGAAAAACTTTTATAGAATTTTGTGACTGATGTTACATTAAATATTTCTCCTAATTTACAAAAAATGTTTTTAAGATAAATACTTCAGTTAAAGATTTCTGCATTGGTCTAATATTTTCATACATAAACTAAATTTCAATAAAAAATAAGATTTAATTCATATTTGTTGATTTCTTTTATAAAACAAGATGAACTTCCTACACCTCTTTAAGACAAGAACTCGTGTAAAAACAGTAATGTTGCCAAACATTGTGTATAAAACTTTTAAAAAGGTGTTGTTAACTTTTTTAGCATCATTTTATAGAAATTCACATATTTTTACTTCATCGGGGTCTAAAGTATTATATTTTTATAAGATTTTCTTTTTTTTTTTGCCATTGGTGTCGAAATCCCCATTTCACGGGACTTGGAGTAATCATTCTGAAATTTTAAGACTCATTTTATGTATGCTCAAGCATTTGCTTCCTTCTAAGGATGTGTATAACGTCCAAGGCCTTTGCTAAAAAGGTGGGGAACTTTCCTCCCCCCTCCCCGGAACACCCGACAAATCTGTTGAACTTAGCAAGATTAAATACCTAGTTGACAAACTTGGTAAGCAAAAACGAAAACCATAATGCATTTTCTATTGCTGGTACAGTTGGAAAAATGACACAAACCCAGTTGGCAAAAGTTTGTAATATTGTTGATAAAAACGTAAGTTGGTAAAAAACAATATTTTACTTGGCAGTTTATCGACATCTCCCTCCACCCTAAAAATGTCTTTGCTATGTCCCTGATAACGTCACGTAGCCCCCTAAGCATTATATCTGAATTCATTTTAATAATTATCTTTGCTAAAGAAGGTAACAGCTGTTGAGTTTTGCGACTGCTGTTTTGTATTTTAAATGCTATAACATCTCATGGATTTTAATTCTGTTAATCTGAACCATGATTGATAATAATGTGATGTGGTAAATATGACCAAGTGTCTAACAGACTGGCTACACTACTGACAGTCTGTCTCTGAAGGTGAGTTATTCCCTCTAGTATTAGCGGGAAACATCAGACTAAGCTAACTCAAAAACGAAGACCATGTTTAACATAAACAGAGGTTTGTATATGTCACACAAATGTAGTTGCTGTTGTGGTTGATAAGGTTTCTTTCTTATATGTCCAAGAAACACTTGCTTTTTCCCTTTGTACAACTTAAAAAGATCGAGAGGTTTGGTTAGGTCAAGCAATGCAGTTGCGGTTCTGCGATAAGCCAGTTCGCATCTCACTTGTTTGAAAAGCGAACTTCAGAAAACTAAAATTCTCATCTTCAATCTATATCTTTGGTACATGGTTCATGAAAAACCATTGAAATACTAAACGTTTATTTGAGTTATTGATCATACCAACTTTACTTATTGGTCCCTTGAAAAGGTCAATCTCTTCAGTCTTGATAATATCGAAGAAACTAATCGAAATTTAATTTGATCGAGATTTCAACTTTGAAGCCTGATTAACCTAATGGAGTTTCAAACGTGATATACATCGTGACATCAAAATGAGATAGACTTTGCGATATCTCATTTTTTTCACTATCGATACACCATCGGATACCCAGACAGCTGAATATTAGAAAAAAATTGCTTAAAAATCGAAGAACGGGTGGATTTTCACATTTTTTTCTAGTCGATCTAGTCTATAAATTTTCAAGTCGATCGCACCAACGACGCGGATTTTACTTTTTTTAAGCATAAACTTTTCCTACTTTTGTAGTAATGCCGTCGAAATTTTTGAAATTCTTAAACTCGGAATTATTACACCTAATCTTTTAATTACAACAGCGTTTCTCAACCTGTGGGGCGCGATCCCCAACGGGGGGCGCAGAGCGCTAGCAGGGGAGCGCGAGAAAAACCAAAGAGAAAATAATTTTTCTTTAAAAATCATCTTATTTATTCTCATTTTTACTCAAAAATATATCCATTTTCGCTTAAAATGTTCATTCAAACTTTACTGATAACATTATTTTGTAGAAGATTCGACTCAATATTGATTGCTAAAGATTAAAAAACTGAATGTATGCTGAAAAATGCGAGGGCGGACGCCACAGTCAGTTAGTCTTTCTTGGGGGGGGGGGCGACGTTAAAAGGTTGAGAACCGTTGAATTACAAGATAATGCTTTCATCTTTGAGGTTAACACTAGATTTACCATCTATTTATATATACCTATTTCAACCAAAACCAGTCAAAATGACTGGTGTATAAGAAAAATGAAAAATTTGTGACTTCCAGTCTTTATTCACTTTTAAAAAACGACAAAAATGTTGAACAATATTAATTGTAATAGATAAATGAATTAATAGACATTGTCAAATAACAAAACACTTAATTGTTTACAGTTTTTCCGCACAATTTCTACAGGAAAAGGTAGGAATTTTGAATTGAAATTGCACGACCAGTCAGAATGACTGGTCTGGTAAATCTAGTGTTAAGTGGGAGCAGGAGGGGGGGGCAGAAAGAATCACCGTTACTTGAAGGCGTATCGTAAATATGCCCGATCAGGAACGCACGTGATATTGCCCTTTGATTTTCGTCAGACATTCTATGTCTCCAGAAAACTTAAGTTCTTGAGCTCACGACTTGCATCTTCTGATTGACAGGCTACACGACGGTTTACCAGTGGAGCCCAGTGACAGAATCAAGATGAGCCGAAGTCCAGACGGCACCGTGTCTCTGGAAATAAGCAAAGTGAAGCCCGAGGATGCTGGAAAATACACCATACTAGTGTCCAACTTAGGAGGAGAAATGAGGAGCTCGGCAAAAATCGACGTCATTCGTAAGTGGGATTCATGGTGTACATTTCTTTGTTTGAATGGGTCACGGTATTTGTTGTTTTCTTAGAAGCGTTGACGCTTGAATTAAAATTTACAGATTAGGGGCCAAGGTACCCAGACAGCACAGCAAATTTGCATCACACTTGCAGTAAGCTTGATTTATCAAGTCAATAAACTTGAATTAAGCTTGAAAATTTCAAGCGTGTAAGCTGAATGCAAGCTTGAATCAAGTGTTCAAGTTTACACTTGTCCAACTTGCATTAAGCTTGACATAGCAAGCTTGAATAAAGCTTGACATAGCAAGCTTAATTCAAACCTACTACACTCTAAAAAACTTTTCTAAATACATGGGGCGCCGGTCGGTGAACTCGCCCCTTATATTTCGTTTTTTCACGCATTTTCCCCTCTACGCTGAAACCTCAAGTTATTTTAATCTGTTTCCGTCTAGCGTCCGCGACTGGGATCGATCTCGGGACCTAAGGTGTGGGAAGCCAGCGTCCTAACCACCATGCCAATCTGACTCGAGACGACATGACTAAAGTTTGAAGTGACTGTTATGGTTGTCACGTCGATTTTTGGCAAGATGGATCAGTATTGCCCGATGCCGATCTGCATCTTTTATTTTTCCATGGGATGAATCAAAATGAAAATAATGTTATATGCGATTTACATAGACTCTACTAATAGGGAAATAAGCATACTATAAACTTAAAAGCAGCACACGTTTTAAAACTTTCAATATCGCAACACTCATGTTGGGCAATATTGGCCAAAATCGAGACAAACGACTGATTTTGAAATCCATTTTGTAGTATATTTGAATTTCTTTTGAAGAATTTCAATATTTGGGAATATAGAATCTTTTTTTTTCAAAGTCTATGGTCAAGTACATTTATGACTGATGATAAATTATTTGTTATGTGGATGTGGCTTTCTAAATCAAGCAGTCATCCAGTTGTATTAAAGCGTAACATTTCAAATGACTTAAATTCAGCGGAAAAATATTTGCTGACTCCCATTTTTTTGTAATCTGAAACCTTAAAATGAATTGAAGTGTCAAGCTTGTATTAATACGTCAAATTCAAAGAAATGTCAAGCTTAATTTAAGCTTATGTGCTGTCTGGGGTAGTGGTCCTGCCAACTCAAGCTAACGTCGGCTGCCGGGAACAAAGCATGATGATTTCACAGATTCATAAATGCAGCTCTCACAAACCAATTTACATGCAAAAGTAAAATTCAAACTTTGATTATTGGACAGCGTAGAACATTGATTTTGGGCTAAATTTAACCCTAGAAGAACAGATCCACTCAAAATTCGTAACACTCAGCGTATGAACATCACGAAGAAGTATTTAGCGATTGTGAGTTTAAGAACTTTTTGATTCTTTCGAATGTCTTTGTGTCTTCTGAATGTTCTTGTAGACAGAAATAAAGCTATTCTCCCTGTGCAAAGAACGAGCACTCAAAGAGTGATGCATACATTCAAAAAATTTGCTTTCAACATTGAACCATATGAAAAAAAGTATAAAAGCAAGCGCACTAGCAATTAGTTCATTTGATTTTTGAAAAGTACTCTTGTAGACAAAATATCATTCATGGTTCAACCAAAGTCCTGTGGCACAATATCTTACAGCTGGTTACAACAACGAGTGGAGTTGTGAGAATGGTGGGGAAGCTGAAAAGCATGAGGTGCTGGTCAGCAACTTTTCAGTATAGTGGCTGACGAACGGTATATTCACGTGGTAGTTCCAGATTCTAATCCCGCTGTTGCCACGTATAGTCCAAGAGCTAGTGACACGTTTTCCATGAAGTGTTTGATGCACCTTGAAATTTTTCAATTTTATTATGTACGGTATAAAAAGTGGGCATACCTGTGTTTGCTCGACCCAACCCGGGACACCAGGTACTGCGCATAATAGAAAGGTGTAATAAAATATAACCCAAAATAAGTGTTTGATTCAGAGGCAAACAAACATAAATTAAAAGTTCAGATAATTTAAAACATAAAATTAAATAAGGCAGACAGTTTTGAGGGGGTTCACATTCAATGAATCCTCCCCAAAGTTGTGCTTTTTTAAATACAATATGAACTGTTTTATTCACTCTGAAATTTTAATAGCGTCTTAATTAAATATTGGAAAAATTAATAACAAAAAGCCAGACTCTTTGTCTGGGGTTTAATTACTGGCAGACATGAAAATGAATCTGTTGGAAAACGGCGCTATTAAGATAAGAAGGAAATCTGGTGCTTAAATTTTAAGATAGGGAAAATGCCTGGTGTCTAAAACAAGCGCCTAATTTCTTATGTTTTAGTAATCCGTCGCATAGTGACAAAATTTCTGGGTAGCAACATTTTCTCGACGATACTCTTAAGACGTAATGTAAATGTCATTTTCCGTTAACGAGCAGTAACTCGTAGTTTCTTGTGATCAGTATAATCTTTATTAGATTTTTTGTGTATTTTTCTATGAAAGAGTAGTTATGTATTTTGCATGTTTAATTAATCAGGTGCTTAATATAAACCAAGGAGATATATTATAGGAGTGGACATCTCAATAGCTGCTATGCTAGATTTTTGGTACCCCAAATAAGTTTCAATTATGTAAACATTGGAAATCTAGTGACGTGCAACGATCCTAGCGGCAAAAAAATAAAGCATTTCCCGTGCTGACTGATAACTAATTTTACTTGTTTTTAATTTTCCTACCTAGCATGTGAACGAGATTATTAACGCGAGCACTAAATTTAAATTTTTTTTCCCTCTTGCTTACATGGTTGCCTTAGTAACAAATGAATAAAAATGTTCTATCTTAAGATTATTAAAATATTGAGTTTATATTTGTTAACGAGTGCGTATATCGTGGCTCACAGAAAAGAAGTTTTCGTCTGCCACGGTATATATTTACATTAGAAAATGGCTAAGAATTCATTACTGAGTTCTTTATGTATGAGCATGAGCTTTATGTATGCATTACTGAGTTCTTTATGGTCACATTTCTTTTACCAGCTGTATCGGCAGTACATTGTATATTTTCAGTTAACCCTCGTTTAATCTACTAATCGTTTAATTTTCAATGATAACCTCACAGTTTCCTTTTTTTTTTTTTTTTTTTTTTGATTCGATAAGATTTGAATTCAAATTTTTCATTCATTTAATTGCACTATTCTTCTATCTTGAGGAATTAAAAGTTTTAAAAAAGTCTAAATAATTGTAATTTTTTTTTGTTCTACTCAAAAATATGAATTTTAAATGTACAGCTGGTAAAAGACATGCGACCAACAACCAATGAGAGCGTAGCTATTGGGGTGATCGGTGCTCTCACTCACATCGCCAACCACGCGCAGTCCATCTCTTTCTATTGTAACTAAGATTCATTTTCATGTCTGCCGGTCATTAAACCCCAGACAAAGTGTCTGGCTTTTTGTTATTAATTTTTCCAATATTTAATTAAGACGCTATTAAAATTTCAGAGTGAATAAAATAGTTCATATTGTATTTAAAAAAGCACAACTTTGGGGAGGATTCATTGAATGTGAACCCCCCCAAAACTGTCTGCCTTATTTAATTTTGTGTTTTAAATTATCTGAACTTTTAATTTATGTTTGTTTGCTTCTGAATCAAACACTTATTTTGGGTTATATTTTATTACACCTTTCTATTATGCGCAGTACCTGTTGTCCCGGGTTGGGTCCAGCAAACACAGGTATTCCCACCTTTTATACCGTACATAATAAAATTGAAAATTTTCAAGGTGCATCAAACACTTCATGGAAAACGTGTCACTAGCTCTTGGACTAGTACACGTGTGTTTGGCATCTCGCTAAAAATATAATCAAGGAAAATTCCTATTCTTGGAAGGTAGCTTCCATGAGCGCTGCTTTTCTTAGCATGTTCGCCATTGAATGGTTCAATATTTTACGAGTAATTTCTCCGATTTTATGGTGCAACATACTTAATCTCATGGTTCAACATGAGCACCAAATTCTGGCACACAATTTCGCGATTTTACGTAGCCGCCTTTCATAATATCAGTGTCTGGTCATTTGGTTGCACCCAATTTAATCGAGTGTTGTCTTTTCTATCTCAGTCCACTTGCCCATGCTAATTCGTATCTATGTCCCGCAGAGAGTCCCTTGTTCACCAAGGCTCTTCAGCCTGTGGTGGGTGTCGCGGGATGTCCTGCCCAGCTGGAGTGCAAGGTCAGCGGGGATCCGACACCGGATATCAAATGGTATAGTAACTGAATAGTATCATTTTTATCTCCAACACCGCTAGATCTCTGAAAGTGCGACATTGCTAATTATTATTTTTCTCCCCCACTCGTTCAGGACAAAAGACGGAACCGAAATCCCGGATGACGACATGAGCGTTCGAAAACAGCAACTTCCTGGAGGCGAAGTTTGTCTCGTTTTCGACAAGTGCAAACCTGAAGACGCCGGGGAGTACGCTTGCACCGCCACCAACCAGCACGGAACGAAATCGTCCAGTGCTCAGCTTAAAGTTATAAGTAGGTTTCCTGAGTTTTCTTTCCTCTTATTTTAGTTTTTGTACCATCCATTAGCTTTCATTTGGTCTTATTACTTCCTTATCATTGGGTCCCCAGATAGCAGAAACTTATCCAGAACACTCCTAGAAGAAGTCATATAGACAAGTTGACATGTCCATTAAACATCCAGGATTCGTCGGATTCTCGTCCATTTTACGTCAATATGGCACTATAGGACGCCCATATTACGTCTTATAGACATCCATATAGACGTAATTATGGACGTGATTGTCTATTTATGGACTTAGTATGGGCAAGTCTTGCACATCAGTGTCTGTATATGGACCAACTTAGTTCAAGTCTTGCGACATCTACATCCATGCTTCTTGCCATTTCACTAAGGCACTATGGATTATCTGGAATACGTCTATAAAAAAGACTTACTCTGGAAATTCCATGTCTAGTTTGGGTCTATTCATGGACATTTTCTGGATTTTCCAGATTATGTCCATAAATAGACGTCTTCTGGGTGTCTATCTATAAACATGGACGTAATATGGGCGAGGTGGATCAGAAATGGATATAAAATGGACAACTGTGCTATCTGGGTCTTATACTGGTTACCACTCTCAAGAAGAAAGTAAGGAAGCTGCCCTCTACTTGCTGATTCTCGCCATCCCACTAGAGATGAGACCGGTTCAGTCTGAGGTCACCGCCCTTGGATACGCTCGCATAATTCTATACAGTAGAGAGGCAACTTCTTTGCTTTCACACGTACAGAGGTTAGTGGTTGTTTGTTTGCCTGGTGAAGTTAACCGGAAGATGGGATTGTGTGTCTATAAGCAAAAAACCCTCTTTGCGTTATTGAACTGACAGTACTAGAAGTCGCTGAGGACAAGGTCTTTCCTGATAGGAGATGAGATTAATCCAGCAGTACTCGCGCAGTATATAACATATCCGCTGCGCTTTAGTTTTCGATGTGCCTTCCTGACTTTTTTGTTGAAAATGGATAAAACCTCGTGTAGCTAGCTTCAAGGTCATAACCTTGAAAGGGAAAAATTAGTTTTGAAATTCTTCTAATAGGTTTTCGTACATCGCCACGTCGGGTGTGTCATACCCTGCGCGAGTACATGCTATTGTTCTGAGCAACCATTTATGCGCCTTTGAAAATGGATGCAGCTGTCTTTAAGGTCATAGTACTCGCGCAGTATATAACATATCCGCTGCGCTTTAGTTTTCGATGTGCCTTCCTGACTTTTTTTTTTTTTGAAAATGGATAAAACCTCGTGTAGCTAGCTTCAAGGTCATAACCTTGAAAGGGAAAAATTAGTTTTGAAATTCTTCTAATAGGTTTTCGTACATCGCCACGTCGGGTGTGTCATACCCTGCGCGAGTACATGCTATTGTTCTGAGCAACCATTTATGCGCCTTTGAAAATGGATGCAGCTGTCTTTAAGGTCATAGTACTCGCGCAGTATATAACATATCCGCTGCGCTTTAGTTTTCGATGTGCCTTCCTGACTTTTTTTTTTTGAAAATGGATAAAACCTCGTGTAGCTAGCTTCAAGGTCATAACCTTGAAAGGGAAAAATTAGTTTTGAAATTCTTCTAATAGGTTTTCGTACATCGCCACGTCGGGTGTGTCATACCCTGCGCGAGTACATGCTATTGTTCTGAGCAACCATTTATGTGCCTTTGAAAATGGATGCAGCTGTCTTTAAGGTCATAACCTTCTCAGCGAAAAACTTGCGGTCGAATTCTTCAAATAGGTTTTTGAATATTGCCACGCTGGGTATGTCATACCCTACACAAGTACTTCTGTTATTATTCTGAGAGAGGCTTTAGTTCTGAGTTTAGAAACACGTTTTTATACTGTTTTTCGAGTATAAATGTATAGTTAAAATTATATTTCTTTATTTCTTTTCCGTTTTTTACCTCTTGTGTATCGATTTTATGGTAAAAAAAAACATGAAAAAGACACCCTTGGGTATGAGATACCCTGCACGAGTAAAAATTAATTAAAAATTGTCCCCAATTGCTTATTTTACAATTTGGGAACAAAAATACAGAAATTGGGGACTGTCCCAGAAAATTGGAGACGTACGGTCAACTAAGATGTCAAAGATACAGACGACGATCCAATGGTGTCAGTGAAAATGCTCTTTCGACTAATAAAGCATTCCAATTAATTTAAAGAATGTCCTTGATTAAAATTAGTTATACAAGCGTAAATTCGTATAACGTTCATTTTTCTTTCTTAATAATTTTTATGTAACATTACTTCTGAGAATTTTTTTTGTAATTTTATTGTAAAATTTTAAATGTAGAAGATATATGATTTTTGGATCCCTAAAATCTGCGGGCTTCCATTTACCTTGCGGGTAATAGGGCAGGCCCCCCCCCAAAAGGTGATAGACCGTAAGGGCCACGGTGGTTCGGTTTATTTGCCAGGAGAGGACAGCTCGCGTCAATGAATGTGTCGCTTAGAGCTACATATACGTCCTTCCCGGAATTTCCCGCCACAATTTGGAACCTCATCAAAAGGTGGGGGACTTCTGAATATTGGCACCCCTCGGAAATTGCCAAGAGGACTTTCGGAACCACGGATTTAGCGTGCACGTACACCGCATGTACACGGTAGTCTTTAGTGGTACACCGGTATCGAACCTGCAACCTTCCGGTTACGAGTCCAACGCCTTAACCACTGGGCTACCACGTCCCACGGTGGTTCGGTTGGAAGAGGCGTCGATCTCGCAGCCGAAAGGTTATGAGTTCGATCCTGGGACACACCAGACGGTCTTGTGAGCACGGCACAAGACCGCCGTGCTCACTCATGGCGACTGGGCACGTTAAAATACGTCGTGGTCGCACGCAATGTCCTCCAAGTGCCATTACAAAACGATGCCTCTGAGGGTGGCAAAACTAAGCCCTGGGGGGGGGGTCTTCTGCTTGGCATTTGCTTCAAAATTAAGAAGCCCCAACTTACGATCGGCAGTGCTGCCATCTGTCGGCTCACGAATGAGATAAAAATGAACTTTTCGGGAATTTGTGGTAGGAAATAACACCCTTGGCTGGTACTGCCGCTATCGATCTAATCTGGATTTGGTACAGAAAGTTGTAAAAGCAGAAGTACCTAAGCCACCATAATCCACGAAAACAATTCAGACAAGACAAGACATATAGACTGTACCTAGGTAATTCCAGATGCTCCTTCTGTTCTCTTTTCAGGCAAGGACGTGGAAGGCCAGCACAAGAGCTCCCCGTCTTTCGTGTCGCCGCTCGCCGATCTGAAGGTGGAGGAGGGCGTCACTTTCCGACTAGAAGCCACGGTCTCGGGAAATCCCCTCCCCGACGTGCAGTGGCTGCTCGACGACCAGCCCGTCTCCGGTTCCGACACCCTCTCCATGTCTTTTGACGGTAAAAAGGTAACCATGAACACGGCATCTGTGCTGTGGAGTAGACTTTTGGGTCATTCTACGAATCGCTCCAAACACCCATTCGATGCGCTGATCCACACTTTTAACCCTTTAACGCGTAGTGTTCCCGCTCTGGGAACACCCAACTCGGACGTTTTGACTGGTGCCAGTCACGAAGAATAGATTGGATTTCTATAAAAATAGTGGCGGGTGGCAGAGCTCCACGAGAATGCTTTACTTTTGAGACGTCATTTCCCGTCAAGAAAGGGTCACGATTATTTTTTAACAGCACTGACATCTGCTAGAAAATGGAAGAATGCGAGAACAGCTGGATAGATTGCCCCATGCTGAAAAAAGGGCAGCCGTTGCCATCGCTCTACTGAACTACCAGCAAGATGGCGGACGATCGAGCCAGCTGCGTCACAAAAGGGTCTCTAGATCTGTGGCAGCTGATGAACGTTTCAATCGTCCGCCATCTTGCGGGTAGTTAAGTCGAGCGATGGCAACGGCTGCTCTTTTTTCAGCATTGGGAAAGGGTTGCGCCTCAAAGGGTTTAAAATAATCTGAAAATTTAGGGTACTTTTAGCCTTAATTTTCAGGGAAATGACCGTTTTCCCCAAAGAATTGATAATTTTCCGTTAAAAGATGAACATGTTTTAACTTTCAGAAATTTCAGGTGAAAACGCTAAATTTCCGTGTTTGATTCGGTTCGTAAGTTGTTTTGAAAAATGGATTTTAGTGAGACATTGTAGAAGGAAAAAAAATTAACACCAAACCTAATAAACTATAGTAAATTAATTTTTTAATAAGGAATTCCCTTTCATATCCAAGGTTGTTTCAAATCACATTCATAAATGTTGGAATGGCTAAAGTAATTTCTGTTTTTTTTTTTTTTTTTCCTTCTTGTCGAATAGGAAATGGAAAATCGGTAAAGGTGTAATTTTTAGATAGTTTTAGTAGCCACTGAACTTCTTTCCCTTTCTCACTGTTTGTCAGCATATTTGCAAAAAAAAATCTAAACCGATATGTCAAGTAGTTTAAGAATAAACATTTTTACTACTTTACATACATTTGTGAAAATTGAAATTAATTTCTTGCCGATCCAATAATTGGACTATGTGAATAATAACTGGACAACACGAATTTCAAATTGTAGATTTCACGAAAAGCATTCTCCTCCCAAAGTCCCATTCTGAGACTAAAATAACCCTCACCTCAAACTTTGGGCAAGCTGAAGCGAGTCCAATAGCGTCTAGTGGAGGAGAGTCTAGCGTCTAGTGGCGTCTCTCACTCCGTAGGTTGAGGGTTCGATCCTAGGGAGAGCAGAATTAGATATTTTACTATGTAGTTTTAGTTAAACGGAAAGTTACCGTCCAGATTTTTCGCAAACGGAAAAATGATAAACAGAAGGGACTTTTCTGGCAACTTTCCTTGCGGTCGTTTTTCCGTTAATTTACGGATAGTTTTAAACAGTGACTGTCGCAGCAAAAATTTGGGTGTTGCCGTTGAAAAGTTTGACATTTTTTCACTGTAACCGCAACGCTGAGTTGTCTGTTCTTTTGAACAATTCCGACCTCGAGCGCCACTGAACGACTGTCTGAAATCTCATCTTCAACGGGGAACGGACCGTCGGCTAGAGGTCTACATATAAAAGGAATTTATCTACAACTTACCAGCTACCCCAACCAAATAGATGGAAAAAATGAAATCAGCATTTAAACTTTAAAAATTGGCGAAAAATAAAATCGTCGTTAAATCTGTCGCAGAATGAAATCAGCTGTATAAGCCAAGGCACGATCCGTGTAGGAAAGTATTGCTAAATATCTTACATACTAAAGACTTTATCATTTTGTTTGTCCACTAGGGGGCGCGTGTCGCAGCAAAACATTTTTTCTTTTTTTTTCTGATGGCAGAATGTTCACCCCTTTTTAATTATTATTATTCAAGACACAGACTTGGACATAGGACGATCACAACGTATTCTAAAAGAGTTAAACGAAATATGAATGTAAGATGGCACTGTGAGTTGTAATCATTAAGCTTATGCGCATGCGTGCTTTAGAAGTAGATTGCGCCATGATTCGTCGCTAGAGGGCGCTTATGTAGCTAATCATTAAAAGGGGGTCGAGTATTTTTCTTTGAGAGGCTGATGCTATTTCTTCCGTCAGCTGCTAGTCGATGATCGTCCTGTATTCAAGTCAGTATTCAAGTCTCGGTTGTTAAGTGTCATTAAAGTTAGAGCTGTTTAGGTGTGTGTAAATGTTCTATGAAGACGAAATAAAGTGTGCGTTATAATAACGCATAGTTTTATTCGCTTCATGGCAAGATATTTCTCTGGATATTTTCGTAACTCGTATTCGTGTGAATGTATAATGCCTGTTCATTTCTTTTTCCAGGCGATTCTTACAGTCTATCGATGCAATCCGCGCCACGAAGGCGTGTACGAATGCAGAATTTCGAACAATCAGGGAGAGGCGTCCTCCAAGGGCAAAGTGACCATCTTGGCACACGAACCTCCCAAGTTTATCGAACGACTCTATGACACGCAGGTGGGTTTTTAGACTTCTGTGTAAAGCGAGTGCAAGACGAAAATTAGCTGTAAAATTTCGAAACTGTGGATATTTTTTTGTCAGATTTCGGAGGATTATTTTGAGGAGTTGACAACCGTTTAACTTTCAAAATTAAATGAGCTTTCTCCTGATGAAAAGTAAATACGCGTTGCGTTAAAACTCCTTAAAAAGTCCTCTGACCAAGGCACCCCCATCCTAGGCAGATCGCTCATACGAAGTGTTGCCATAACAACACAAACTAACAAAATTAAATTTACATTATTGAGGGAATTTTAAGTTGGCAAACTCAAATAAATAAATGAACCAAAAAATTAAAATTAAACAGTTACTGTAATTTAAAAAAAACTATGTTAAAAAAGTATGAGCTATTTACATTATTCGTGGATGATGAATATGTAAGCATAAGTGAACGCCTCAATATGTTGCATTCAGTTTCTGACCATGTACAGGCAACTGATGAATATTTTTTACAAGAAAATACACTATTTTCTTAAAATGGAACCTCATTGAATATGCAGTTTCCTAAAAAATAGACTTATTGAACTCTACAAGGCTCGATTTTTTCCTGTGTCTGAAATAAATATATGTGATGATGCTAGTGATTAATATTTGATGGAAAATATCAGGTTGTAACGAAAGTTTTCTATCAAATCTACTTGTAAAACTAACTTCTAACTCCTTAGATAACTGTTTTTGAACTTTCGGTACCAAACCTTCACGTGATGCAACAATAGTATTTAAATCTGTACTCATTATTCGTTGATATTCAGTAGCTGACTTATTGTAACACAACTGGAAGTAAAGGATGGTTCTAATCCTCTAGAGTGATAGTTCCATTTGACACACCTTGTATTTAATGATAACTATATTTTTTTAGAGATTTCATAACACAGTGTTATAAAGTAAGCCTCTTTCTTTCAAATGCCAAAAATCGTTTGACAAAATAGGATCAAATACGCCAACGCGAACTGTGCACTGACGATGTTTACGGTGGTGGGAAACTTTCGTTACAACCTAATAATAAAAATATAATAACTAAATATTGTATGAGAAAAATCACTTCTTCATATCAGTTCCGTATGTGGTACACTGAACCGTAACTATACTTTTTTGGTATTTACTTAAAAGTTTAGCGTTCAGTTTATTAGTATGACAAACCCTAAGACACAATAATTTTTTCCGGGTCAAAACTCTTGGCTAACTATTTTTTGTTAACTTTCCAAAATAAACAAAACGGCATACGAAGGATTGCGGTTTAAATTTCAGTCCATTTTCACAGTAATGGCATCTACACGCAGTAGCCTGAATTATATAGTTGCTAGCAGGGGCGTAGCCAGGGGGGGATGTCGGGATATATCCCCCCCCACCCGAAAATTTTGGATTAGTGATAAAATTCCGTCTATTTATACACATATAAGTTCATATCCCCCCCCCCCCGAAAAATTTTCCTGGCTACGCGCCTGGTTGCTAGTGATATCTATGTACAGTAGAACCTCGATTCATCGTTTTTCATGGGGTGCGTAGGAAAAAACGATGAATGCGAGAAAACGACAAATGAGGGTTCAAGTCGAAATGTGAAGAAAGCAATCTTTATGCATACTGGCAATGACTGCATACCAACAAATACTAATATGGAACAAAATTGTAAAACAAATAAACAGAGGAAGAAAAGTAAGTGATGCTTATTTTAAAAGGTCAGTAATTTTTATGTGGGCTTTTCCATCATTGAAACAGCAAATTTTCAAGATTTACAATAATTTTCTGAACTTTTTATGAGATTTAAATGTTTGCATAAAAAAGTTCATGCAGTTTCAAATACCGTTGTTGCTTCAGACAAACTTCGTACTAGTGTAGGTTTAGTCTCATCGGGATGAACATTATCCTCTGCTTTGCCGTATTTTCATTCTTTGCAATCATTAAAGCAAGAAGCAATTACAGTTTTTATGCAGCATGGCCCCATTTAACGTTTAATTTCATTTTGATCAGGAGAAAAATTTTACAACGATGAACGCGGGAAAGTCACTTATTGAGAACGATACATGCGGGTTTTTTTAACATTATTAAAATACAATTTGTGCAGGGACCACAGAAATAGAACGATCAATGCGGGAAAACGATGAATGCGGGAACGATAGATCGGGGTTCTACTGTATAATAAATGCTCTTAAAAACTGATAAATATCTATGCCAGTATTTTATAGGCTTAAAGAAAAAAAATTAAAGTGGTTGCTCCCCACAGGGTACCAGGTGCCTTGTTAATGGGATTTAAAATGAGAGTTTAATGAGGTTAAATGAGATTTAATTGTTTTTAAAAACTACATGGTATTTTAAAATTAAGTCAGTTAGATATAAAGTAGAGTAAAAAATAAAATACTTTAATAATGCACAAACGTACTACACAAAAAAAGAAGGAAATACACGCTTAAGCCAAACGAGCGAAATTCGATCAGTCGGAGTGATTTTTGGGCCAGTTTTTAAAAGTGAGCTTCTCCTTTAGGAGCGTTTTTCGATCACAAGAGCGGAGCAGAATATAACAATAAGCGAGGACGGAAATTCTCGGAAAAAAAGAGGAAGCGAGGAGAGGAGTTCTCAGAAAAAAGACTAAAGAGCACTTTCGCGGAAATACCGGTCGGTTTCCATGGTTACGGATCGCTCCGCAATGTACCGTTTTTTTTGCGCTCTTTAGGTTTAAGCGTGTACTTAAATAATACACAATCATACTAAAGTGTCTGAGGCATGTTGCCAAGTTAGGTAACTGTTGAGGTAATTGTTGCGTTGCATAATAATCGAAGTGTTTAGCACGATTTATCTTTCTTATTAGTAACTCTCATGTCTTCCTGTCCGCAGTTTTTAACGAACGAACCGATGAAGTTGTCGTGCCGCGTCACGGGCATCCCCACCCCCGACGTGGAGTGGTACTTCAACCGACGCAGGGTGGAGCAGAGCATCAAGTACACCGTCCTTCGAGAAGGGGACAAGTGCACCCTCACCGTTCCCCACCCCCGCGAGAGGGACTCCGGCATCTACGAGTGCAGGGCCCGGAACGAGGCCGGTAAGGACGTGTGCAGCGCCAACATCGCCGTCAGGTAAGCACTAATGCTTTCTGCACTTCGCTTTTAAAACGTATTTATCGTGATGGCTTGCCTGTCCATTCATCTATACACGATCCCATTTTGTAATGCGGAAAATGATTTGTTGGGACCCCCAACCTATTCCTCATGTAGAATGTTAAAAGGGCTTCAGCACAAGAACGTTTTCTGAACGTTTATTAACGTTCACAGAACGTTCCGTAACGTTTTCTGTACGTTTGTTAACGTTCTCTGTGCTCCGTAACGTTCTCTGTACGTTTGTTAACGTTCTCTGTGTTCCGTAACGTTCTCTGTACGTTTGTTAACGTTCTCTGTGCTCCGTAACGTTCTCTGTACGTTTGTTAACGTTCTCTGTGTTCCGTAACGTTCTCTGTACGTTTGTTAACGTTCTCTGTGTTCCGTAACGTTCTCTGTACGTTTGTTAACGTTCTCTGTGTTCCGTAACGTTCTCTGTACGTTTGTTAACGTTCTCTGTACGTTTATTACATTTAGAGGACGTTGTTGTGCTGCCTGCGAAACATCCTTCTGCCATCGAAACGGACGATCAGATTTCCACACACTTTTTGGCATGCGAGATACACTCAAGGAATTTTCTAAAACAGTTTAGTTCAGAGAATGTCCACTAGGTGATGCTTTGCATGACCGGTGAAATCCGCATTGGGATACTTAGAAAACCTGTGATTTCCATGGAGGCAACTGGAGGGAGCAAAGCGGCTAAAAAGGTGTGACGATTATGCTTCCGCAGATGTGACCAAAACGCATGCGCACGATGCATTGTGTTTCAGTTATATGCGTGGTGCGCGTGCGTATTACGCGTCTGACCTTATGTGCGATGCGATGTGGAGGAACACATCTCGTCCTCACTCCAGTGCATTACGAAAAGCTAGGCTGCTCTCTCCAGTTGTCTCTATGGTGATTTCAGCTCAAGAAATGTTCTAAATTAGTCGATGAATGCGTCATATAAACTATTGATTAAATGTTGAAATTGTTTGTAGACTTCGAATGAGTCATTTCCATAGCGAAATTCGCTGCTTTTCCGTGCAAATCGCCACCTTATGTTTATTTTCCGACCTGAAATCTACATTTTGGTGATTATCTTTGTGATGAAAACGCTTAAAAATTACTGGAAATACCTTAAATGTGACGTTTGCTTTTTAATCATCATTGAAAAGCCATACTTATTCACTATTTCTGTGGAAGATTACGGTCTATGTGACAAAAGCACATTGAACAAAATAGGCAAGAGACAAATTTCTTTTTTTTTAAATTGTGTATTAAAATAATGCATTATAATTGATTTTTTGACTCACAGCGGTGCAGAAACTGAAGGCGAGCCACCCATGTTTCTGAAGAAATTGAAGGACCTTTCCATTCCCAATGGAATGACAGCAAAATTGACGGCTTGCATTTGTGGAACGCCTAAACCAGAAGTGAAGTGGTGAGTATCAATCGCCTGGCTGTTTGTCATGTAATTATTATTATAATTATTATTATTTGTGGGGAGGGTCCAGAAAAATTGATTGTTTATGTATTTTATAGTTAGCTTATACAGAAGCAACAGGTTTCAGCGTGAATTTTACTAGAGCTGATACAATTCTCAAAATTTCAGCGATTTATGACGATGTCTTGCTAATACCAACACCTCCTACATATAGAAAGCCTAACAATTGAAGCTTTGACATGACCAATAGGCCTTCAAGTAGTGACATCATCATCGTTTAAATTTCATAAAGTAAAACTATTTAAATTTTTTGGTGACTACAAATAGAAAATATCTTAAGTAGTATTATGGAATACTATTTGCATTTCTGAAAATAACTTTACTTTTTTTTAAAGATGAAAATCCCAAAATTATCATGAATACTTTGTGTAAATAATTGTAATAAAGCTTGTTAAACTTTTTTAAAAAAACCTATTTCTTTTATTTATTTATTTATTTTCATTTGCTTTATTATGACAGATTGTTTAAAAAAATACATAAATGTGGAAGTTAATATGAAATAGTAGGGTAACTTGGAATAAGTGCTTTGAACCATTGAAAACTAATTCGACTTCATAAAACAGTTATTTTCAACTATAAAAATCAAATTTTTATGACTACGTGCAGGTGATTTCTGCTTCAAGTCTTTTGCCTAAAGTCACAGGTGAAACTTATTTCTGTGCTCCGCACAGTTAATGGCCCACAGAGAACAGCTGAAGCATTGAATCCGATAGTATTAATGGCGTACAGTTTAACTGTCAACCGCATTCCTTCCCTACTAAAATATCAAACTTTTTAATCCCGGAGCTGTAATGTTTGCGTTGAAGATGGTGTATATTATTTAGAGGGTGTCATCTTGATTAGACCGTTTTCGATATAATCTCTATATTAACTAACAACCCGCCATTTTTACCCACTGGCATGTTCTATATTTCTTTCGTAAGCCCGTATATTTCTCTGCCACGAAATTAAATTTATAGGAGAGGACACTTCTCTTAGAAAGTGGGATAACGCCGTTGTTGCAAACAGATGGCGCAACGAACTCTGGGTAACTGCGCATCTCGTGTTCTTTATATTTCTATCGAGGTTCTTTATATTTCTATCGAAGTAAATAGCGATAGATGAATTAGCAGAACTTCAAAAAATTAAATACATAGACTCATGAACTTGATATATAATAATTTCTGGCTTCAGATGTGTTTTAATTACATAATTGTCTTAAAATACTATTTCGTAATTAATATAGGCAATAGTTTCGAAGCGAAGTAATATTATGTATGTAATGTCGCGTTATTTTTTTCAAAAGCTGTCTTTCAAAAAATAGTAAATTTAGATGAATGTAGTTTGTGTGTATGCAATATTTAAAGGGTTTATTTATACTGACGGCCACACTCAAACAAGCAGTATTTACATTTATTTCATGCTGTGACACATTTTAACGCAGCATTAAATTGCCGCTAAAAAACTCATATTAAAATATTAAAATCATGTTACATAAAAAACTCATTAATGAATTCAAAGCCATTTTCTAATGTAAATATATACCGCGGCACACGAAAACTTCTTTTCTGTCAGCCACGATATACGCACTCGTTAACAAATATAAAATCGATATTTTAATAATCTTAAGATAGAATATTTCTGTTCTTGTTTTATTCATTTGTTACTAAGGCAACCACGTAAGCAAAAGAGAAAAAATAAAAAATAAAATTGAGTGGAGTTAATAATCTCTTTCACATGCTATGTTGGAAAATTAAAACCAAGTAAAATTAGTTATCAGTCAGCACGGAAAATGCTTTATTCTTTTACCGCCAGGACACTGAACGCCCCTATATGTCCAATGTTTACATAATTGAAACTTATTTGGGGTACCAAAAATCCAGCATAGCAGCTATGGAGAGTATCCACTCCTATAATATATCTCCGTGCAATAAACATAATCGTTTTACAATTATTACAGATTTTGTGATTGTAACCTTCATTTTGGACACTCGTGTCATCAGTTGCACTCTGGTGTAAGATGCGTAAAATACAAACTAGTGTCCGAATATTTTTTTTCTCAGAGTTTCCTCGGATGTTTTCAGGTTTAAAGATGGCAATCAGCTGAGCGCCGATTCGCGCATCACCATGGAGGCCGACCGCAACGGAGTGGTCCGCCTGATCATCGACAAGGCGAAGCGTTCGGACATCGGCACTTACAGAGTTTCGATCGCCAACAAGCTCGGCAGCGAGACCTGCACCGCAACGCTTGGCGTCGAAGGTACAGTGAATGCGAATGACACTCCCTCATTTTTTTCATATTTTTCCTCTTCTTTAAGAAAACAAAACGCTGTTGCTGACTGATGATTTGGCATTGACGGTTTTCTTGTATTTTTCATCTTTCAGGAGACGACAGGGTGAAATCCGACATTCCAAAGAGAGAGACCCCGAAACCGACTGTTCAGGGTAAGATATGCCAACTGTTCTTCAAACGATCGTTTTGCTTCAACATTTATGATCCATGAAAACAAAGATTCATCATGCGAAATACGTGAATTAGAAAGTACACTACTGGCCAAAAGTATTGGAAGTTTCAGAAATGTAACCCTTTTCAAGATGAAGCCCCCCTCTCCCCTGTCAAAAAGAAAAATCAATATAATGGATATTTTTTAATGTCAGCCTGTTAGATTATTGACTTCAGAAACAAGATAGCATTAGGTTGAAGAACAAAAATAATTTTTTAATTTATTGAAAAAATAGCATAAAAAATGTATAGGTTATTATTAGTAATCATAATCCATTTTGGCTCGCCGGAATAAAATTAAATAAAGAATTCATTTCAAGTTCTGCAAAAAGCGGATAATAAATAAATGCATTTGAACTAAAAATCATTTACTATGTTGCTGAGAAGCCTTAACTTAGGTCATAGCCATTCTTTTAGATATGGAATCCACACTATTTTACAGCACTTCCTTCGGTGTTTCAGGGTGCCAACTTAAAGGATGGGTTCTTGAAGCTCTCATTTTGTCTTTAGGTGATTTTTAGATGTATTCTTTCCAAATATACCACATAAATTCTCAAAAGTATTTAAATCTGGCCAATTTCCTGTTCACTTTTTCTGGGCTTATTCTTGTAACGATGGTTAGATTTTTCAAACATGCAATACTTTTGGCCAGTAGTGTATTTCAATGGGGAAAAATCTCATTTTTATTTGGGTACATTCTCCAATTAAATTCACTGCGTAATGGAAGCAGTTAACTATAAAGCTTGTGTAAAAAATATCGGGAAAAGTTAAGGAAAAATAGATTTGTTCAGCTGTTGCTACAGTACAAATCCTCAGTAGTCTTCAAAGTACATCCATTGAGTGTCGACACTCTTTAGCCAGAGTATTCTCCACCATGTCGGTGATAGACATTCATTGATAGACATTCATTAATTTAAGGCACAGTTGATAGACATTCATTAATTTAAGGCACAGTAGAATAAGTACATAAACGTTTATAGCAGCTGACTTTTCATTTAAAGCTGTGGTCCTCAACCACCCAGCCGCGAACCGCTAATGAACAATTAAATTATTTACATTTTATTGACTGCAGTGTATTTCTCTTATTTTGTGCTAATTTATACCTTTTGTAACATAAGAAGTGTTGCACCTTTTTAAAATTAGTTTATTAAACATTTCAAGTTTATGAATTGAAATTTCAGTCATAAAATTGAAAATAAATGTGCTTTGCTGAAAAAACGAAAGAAATACATAAATAAAGGGGTTTTTATTGAACCACGAATAACCGTAATGTCACTTATATATCAAAATTATAATAACATCAACATTATCGAATATCATTAACCCTTAAATGACCTGTGCTGCCTTTTGACAAAAAACCCAATTTAGTTATTACCCAATTTATTTCATAAACATAAAGCAAATAAAATTGAAGCTTTAGAAAATGCTTTAGAAGTCTTTGAAGTTCGTGTGTGTTTAATTTTGCAGAATTTTATCAAGAAAATTTAGTCTTTTTAAAGCTCCGTTGTTGCCTGGTTAAGAAATGAAAATTATAGTACATTAAGCATTTAAGGGTTAAATCGAAACATTTAAAATCTGAGCAATCAACGTCCCCCATCCCCCACCCTAATCAGTGGGCCGCGGTAAAATTAGAAAACGTTATCCGGTGCGCGGCTATAAAATAGTTGAATAGCACCAGGGGCGTAGCCACGGGGGGGTTATTGGGGTCATAAGCCCCCCCCCCATGGGGAAATTTTTGCCATGCTAAATGTATATTTTTCACTACATTATCACACACGCGTATACATATATATGAGTAGTAGTAGTCGTAACCCCCCCCCCATGAAAAAATTCTGGCTACGCCCCTGAATAGCACTGATTTAAAGGATAAAAATTGCATTTAAGTTAGTAGTTAAGAAGATCTTCATAACTACTCACTTCAATGCTATGATAACTTCATTGAAGTGAAGTTAATAGCAAGAAGTTCTTTCACAGGATCTCTCAAAATTGCATTAATAGGGATCAACACACAGCTTTGTGTGTGTGTTGGGGGGGGGGGAGGGGGTGTATCCGGAAAATCTCGCAGATAAATCGTGAAATTGGACGTAAAAAAAACTATATTTGAAAATGTTTTATAATAAATGTATTCTATTGGGTTGGCAACAAACTCATTGCGTTTTCTTGTATAAAATTCAAGCAAATAAGTTTTCAACACGTTTTTAATTACAAGTAAGCTGTGCCTGAACATACGATTCATATTTGTTACATTTTAAAGTAAGAATTTCACTGGCAGTATTTTTTTTCGTCCCTAAAAGATGGCCACCCTCCCCCTTTTTTCGCTTCTATCCTCCTTAGAGCACACTATTAAAAATGTCCTGAAATTAATTGTTAGGTATTCGTGACTGCTGTATTTTACAGAAAGTATTTCACGGATCTCTCTATATTTATTGGAGATCACGCGGGATATTTGAAAAGAACTTTTTGGCCCCTTACCCCCCCCCCCCCTAAGATTACGAATTTTGGAAAATGCTCTCTGATCTAGCACCCACGTTGAAGAACTCCCGTCCGTGCCGAATTTCGCATCATGAACTTCAGTCGTTTTGGACAGGCGAAATATTGACATACGGAAAAACGCAATTACTTTGTTGATAACCCAATACATGGCGTTTGTTGCTTACTCTCTTTTGTCATGTAGAATAATATTTTAGATGAACGAATTCCGATACCCTTTTACAATGACGCTTTGTGTTTTTGCAGGCCCGCCGTCTCCTCTGCCGCACGCCCCGTACATCTTCAAGATGACGGACAGCAGCATCTCCCTGGGCTGGAGACCGTCCATTCCGCAATTCCCGCAAGTGCCCACCACCTATCGCTTGGAAATGATGAAAGAGCCCGACGGACAGTGGACCACCTACAAGTCGGGTGAGTGGACGACCGATACTGTTGTTTGTCCTCGAATGTTATCAGTAGAGTCGCTTTCATTCGCTTTTTTATTGACGAGGGCGGGTTCAGGGAGTAGAATCACAAGTCCTTTAACCCTTTGAGGCGTAACCCTTTCCCAATGCTGAAAAAGGGCAGCCGTTGCCATCGCTCGACTGAACTACCAGCAAGAGGGCGGACGATCGAAACGTTCATCGCGTGCCTCAGATCGAGAGATCCCTTTTTGACGCAGCTGGCTGTGCCGCACAGCCAGCGGTCGTCAAAAAAAGGGTCTCTCGATTTCCTCTCTCCTCTCTTTTTATATTTGGAACTCCATTTTTCTATAAAGAAAAATTAAATCAACAAATCTGTGTCACAATCTTTCCTAGAAAATGAAATGTTTTTAACGAAGTTTTGATGAAAACAATTTTTTGTAATATTCTCTTTGAAAGCCAAATAACTCTTAAATCCTCGTACATAAACAAGCATTTAGGCTAGGGTTTACATTTTGGGTATCAGCAGTCAAATTATTCCATTTTTAAAAATTCTCTTTCTAATTTTTAAAAATTCCATTTTTAAAAATTCGCAACGGCTGCCCTTTTTTCAGCATGGGGCCATCTATCCAGCTGTTCTTCGCATTCTTCCATTTTTCAGCAGATGTCACTGCCGTTAAAAAGAATCGTGACCCTTTTTTTACGGGAAAGGACGTGCTAAAAAGTAAAGAATTCTCGTAGAGCCATGTCACCCGCCACTCTTTTTATAGAAATCCAATCTATTCTTCGTGACTAGCCACAGTCAAAAGGTCAGAGTTGGGTGATCCCAGAGCGGGATCACTGCACGTTAAAGGGTTAACCAAAAAGATAATTGAAGAGGTACGCAGACGTAGCAAGGCACTGAGTGCAGATTATTTTACAACACGGCCTCCATGGGCATAAAAGTATTTTTTCCTCCTGTGTACCAGTTTATCGAAATGGAATAGTAGTGAAGGCCGTTTTCGCCATAGAATAACATTGCGGCGGTCGACTTCCAAAGTTAGTACACACCAGCCTTGACCCTTTGAGACGCCCCTACTAGCAATTTTGCTCGGGCCGTCATCGGCTGGCTGCGTGGCCGGTAGTGGTAGCCCGAGCAAAATTGCTAGTAGGGGCAACCTTTTCCCAATGCTGAAAAAAGCAGCACTGACACTTTTAACAGCACTGACCTCTGATGAAAAATGGAAGAACGCGAGAACAGCCGGATAGATGGCCCCATGCTGAAAAAAGGGCAGCCGTTGCCATCGCTCGACTTGACTACCGGACGATCGAAACGTTCATCGTGTGCCACAGATCGAGAGACCCTCTTTTGACGACAGCTGGCTGTGCGCCGACAGCCAGCTGTCGTCAAAAAAGGGTCTCTCGATTTGTGGCACGCGATGAATGTTTCGATCGTCCGCCATCTTGCTGGCAGTTAAGATCTAGAGACCCTTTTTTGACGACAGCTGGCTGTCGGCGCACAGCCAGCTGTCGTCCAAAAAAGGGTCTCTTGATCTGTGGCACGCGATGAACGTTTCGATCAACCGCCCTCTTGCGGTTCGTTAAGTCCAGCGATAGCAATGGCTGCCTTTTTTTCAGCATGGGGCCATCTATCCAGCTGTTCTCGCGTTCTTCCATTTTTCAGCAGATGTCAGTGCTGTTCAAAAGAATCGTGCCCATTTTTTGACGGGAAAGGACGTGCTAAAAAGTAAAGCATTCTCGTGGAGCCATGTCGCCCGCCACTGTTTTTATAGAAATCCAATCTATTCTTCGTGACTGGCAACAGTCGAAACGTCAGAGTTGGGTGTTTCCAGAGCGGGAACACTGCGCATTAAAGGGTTAAAGTCGTCTAGAACTGCGGCATCAGATTTGAAACGACGTCCTGCCTTCCGGGTGCTTCTTCGATGGCCCGAAGAAATGGAAATCACGGGTGCGCGATCAGGACTATAGGGAGGGTGTTCCGATACGTATTACGTCGAAAGCGCTGCAACCGACCGCGTGTAACCGATCGTCATCGAGTGGCATATTATTTGCCGTGATCGTCTGTTGCACCTAGCAGTGGCTTGGACAGGAAAATATAAGGGGAGGGATACGAAATATACAGGGTGAATCTAAACTCTTGGACAAAATTTTAAAAAGGTGATAGGGCACATAAAGAGGAATGAGAATCCCATAGCAATGTGGGGTCGGCAACATCGTTTTCGTGTAGCTGTTCATAATCACTTTGGAAAAAGTGGCGAAACAACAGTGCACTTTCCGACCCTTGTTCGTCCGAAACTCGTGTATTTTTCTCCGAAAACAGAAGACTAAAATTCATAGTTCAAAAAATCTATTTTATTTCACGGATGAAATTTTTTAAGACGAGCCTATTGTTTATGAACCTTGGTTCAGAAATGAGACGAACACTTCAGTATTTTTTACAAAGTGATTATGACCAGGTAAGTGAAAAATGCGTTTTTGACCCCCACATTGCTATGTGATTCTGATTCCTTATTATGTGCCCTATCACACCTTAAAGTTTTGCCCAAGAGTTTAGATTCACCCTGTAGGAGTCTTAAGTAAATAAACGGAATTTCTGCACTATTTGGATGTTACGCTCCCGTGACATTTAGGAAACACGTGAAAGAAAAAGTTTTTGTGGTCAGTCGAAGGCGTCTCCTAGTCGGTCAGCATCGTTAGAAACTTTTCCCGTCACATCTTTGTGGCAAAGGGAGTTAACAAGTTAAGTTTTGTGCATTAACAAATTATGTGTGCCAGTGGTGTTCCCGTTAGGAAACTTACTATAAATAGAAATTCAGAAGTCATTGGTTTACTGATTTTGGTAAATATACAGTGACGTTCGAAAACAATGTTGTTCTGATATTCCACTGTTCTAGACCCTACGCCAGAGTAAGACGTTAGATCAATCTCGATTTGCCAGATATATTACAATCAATAAAATTCTTTTTTTTTAGAGGTAGAGTGCCATTTCGTTCACGCCAGTTTCTTCTGATGACTTTTTTTTTTTTGTGGACAGGATTTGCGTCAATACGTTTTCGTTGCATTTTTCAATTGTCATCTCTTTTCAAATATTGGCAAATAGCAGGGTAGTGAAATGTGAACATTCTTCCGTTTATCGCCGCATTTGTTGCCAAAAGTAAGTCTCCAAAACTAAACCCAGCTTGGCGGTATTTGTTGTTTGTGTATTAAGGCCCATTGACTGCGCTAAGGTCCTAAATCTATAGGGGGATTGCCATCCGTGGGGGAACTTTCTGAGGGTGGTATTTTCTGTATTAATGTAAATGGTGCAAACAAAGGTGAAGTATAATTAGGATATGCCTGACGGAGATTATAAAATAGTTTTAATGAGCGATTTTAATAGATATAGAGTTCGATACTTAAAGTGTTTTTCGGAACAAGAAAGACGAACACGACACACTTTTTAATTATGATGCACTTTCCAAGCTGTATTTATAATAGCGAAGTATAGTTAGGATATGCCTGGTGAAGATTGTAAAGCAGATTTGGTAGGCGATTTTAATATAGACTGCAATTCCAAAGACGTGTTTTATGGAACAAAAGAAGACAAATACGGCCCACTCGTGGATTAGGATGCACTTTCCAACTTAATGGAACAAGGAAGAAAATTAGGTCCGACGGATGGATTACAACAGCGTTTCTCAACCTGTGAGGCGCGACCCCAAGGGGGCTGCAGAGCGTTTGCAGGGGGGGGGGGATGCGAGAGAAACCAAAGAGAAAGTAGTGATGCATGTTTTTAAAAAATCATCCTATTTATTCTCATTTCTACTCAAAAATATATCCATTTTCGCTTAAAATGTTCATTCAAACTTTACTGATAATTGTTTTGTAGAAAATTCGACTCAATGTTCATTGTTCAAGATTAAAAAAACTGAATGTATGCTGAAAAATGTGAGGGAGGGGGCGCCATCGTAAGTTAGCCCTTTATGGGGGGACGCGACGTTAAAAGGTTGAGAACCGCTGGATTACAATATTAAAATACGAAAGTGTTACAGATTTAAAAAAAAAAAAAAAAAACTTAATGACCAAAAATTACTAAACTGATTTTGGCTCCAGCTTGGCTTGCTTGCATGCAGTTACTCCCACCTGACTCTTAATACAAACAGCTACATTCATTTTCAAGAATGTTTTCATAACCGATCCGTGTTCCGTTATTGAATCCACTTAACGCTTTGAGGCGCAACCCTTTCCCAATGCCGGCCGGCCTTTCCGACAGCCGGCTGTGCTCGCGCACAGCAAGCTGCGATCAAAAAGGGTCTCTAGCACGTGGCACGGCTGTCGACAATTTTCGATCGTCCGCCCTCTTGCTGGTCGTTAAGTCGGGCGATGGCAACGGCTGCCCTTTTTTCACCATTGGGCAATCGATCCAGCTGTTTTCGCATAGTTCCATTTTCCAGCAGATGCCAGTGCGGTTAAAAAGAATTGTGACCCTTTTTTTACGGGAAATGACGTGCTCAAAAGTAAAGGATTCTCGGGGAGCTATGTCACCCGCAACTACTTTTATAGAAATCCAATCTATTCTTCGTGACTGGCAACAGTCAAAACATCAGAGTTTGGTGATCCCAGAGCGGGACCACTGCGCGTTAAAGGGTTAACTGCAACGTGTATTCTCACCTTTTCAGGAATCAAGGACTCTTCCTGCGACGTCAAGGACCTGGCTCCAGGGGCCGACTACCAGTTCCGCGTCCGCGTGGAGAACCGGTACGGAGTCAGCGACCCCTCTCCGTTCGTCACGGCTCACAGGTCCCGCCTCTTCGGGGAGCTCACGCCTTCGGACAAGGCACCCAAGGACTACGAGCTGGACCACCTGAAGTTTGACATGCACGGTAAGTTTCCCTGGACCTCATGACAGCGCAGGCCTCGACCTGTGGCCCGCAAGTTCTAGGGCACCAAAATGGTTTTAATTCTATTCAATCATGGATGCGCAATCACGGGTGCACGTGACGCCATTTGAAGCATAATTTCTGAGCATTAAAATCTTATAGACCTAAAACTCTTTGGACAAAGGAGGGAGATTTACAATTGACCCCCTTTATGTTGGTCACTGTGAACAAATATTTTTAGCGTGCGACGATATGCATCAACAAGGAACCTTCGTATAGGGTCTCTCAAATGTATTAGGCTTAGGGCCTCCAAATAACAGTCGGGTCCCCATACGTTTTATAAAAACGGGAAGAATTCTTTTTGCTTTCGCCTGCTTTTACATATGAAGGATCCACGGGAAGAACGATGAGAGTCCACTTTTCGTCAGTGTTGAGGTTTCTGCTGCATTCTGTTGTTCATGAGTGGTACTATTAATATCCTTAATCCATAAGGGGAAAGAACGATGAGAATCCACTGAAAAGATAGCCCAAAGATACAGTTTACTGGGGAAGAACGATGAGAATCCACTGAAAAGATAGCCCAAAGATACAGTTTACTGGGGAAGAACGATGAGAATCCACTGAAAAGATAGCCCAAAGATACAGTTTACTGGGAAGAACGATGAGAATCCACTGAAAAGATAGCCCAAAGATACAGTTTACTGGGGAAGAACGATGAGAATCCACTGAAAAGATAGCCCAAAGATACGGTTTACTGGGGAAGAACGATGGAAGTCCCGTGTGCCCTTCGATTTTTGGAGAATGAGCTGTATTGGACTCTCATCGTTCTTCCGCGGACCCTTCATATGCAAGACGTCCCGCAATGACCCAGTCGGTGGAAGCTCGGTTTCCTCTAGAGCACAAAAATCAAGCAATACCGACCTTGGTCTTGCTCGAGAAGGTGCCAACTTCTTTTGACTGGACTGCTGTGGAACTGCGTATGCTAAAGGGGGCTGGTGCACGTAAAATCTGCCCTGGCTGATACCATTTGACGCGCTAATCCAAATGAAGTTCTTTTATCTGGAATGGGCGCAAAACTAGGCGACCCAATGAGAAAGCACGTTGGTCCACCTGTAGATGCCCCCTTAATAAAGAGGACAACATTTTCGGCCTTCGTAGAGGCCAATGCTTCCACGGCAAGTGACCACCATTGGGAAAAAAAGATATTCAACACTGGGACTCACTATACAACTTCCAATCCAACAAGAGTAAGGTCGTAAGTAGGAATATCACATTCCGGAAAAAATTAAGCACAATACAATCCACATCATCTCTTACGTTTAAAAAACAATCTTCTCAACGCTAAATTAGAAATTTGCAACATCCATGCTTTTCTTCTATCCGGTTCTTACCATAGATATAGGAATCTCTAGATTGAGCATAACGAGACAAAACTTGTTGTCTCCAAACGGTAGCCATGATAGTGGCATGCGCATGCGCAGTATGGCAATACCTTAAATTATAATGGTATTTTCAATCATTTTAGAACGATCTGTGTTTTAAAAAGTACTCGTATCGAAATTATTTATTTTTCTGAAGTAATGCAACGAATGTTCTATTTTACATCGATGGCAGCCATGATAGTGGCAGAAATAGGGTTCGTTTTTGGAGACAAAAAGCACACGATTAGAAACATTGGATGGGCAATCTAGATAATCCTAAATCTATGGTTCTTATTCTATGTGCGTTTGCTTATTCGTTGGTACAGTACTTTTAAGTTTAACATTGCATTTTCAACATTAGTGTAAGCATTTTTGTGAGGATTCTATTTGTAAAGACGAAATGTTGTTCTTGTGTTTCAGCGGCTGCTCCAAGATTTCTTCGCCTGGAGGAGGAATCTGCTTACGGCGTCAGAGGCCATCCTGCGAGGATCGAATTCTGGGTGTACGGCTGTCCGCAGCCCAACGTTTCGTGGTTCTTCAACAATACGCCCGTAAGCATCAACTGAAATTTGATTATAGAAATGTATTACCAGTAGCATGGTGTCTCAATAAAACATCGAAGGGTAGCTGACTCTTCTAGTAGTTTATATACGAGGGCGAGTCAAATGAAAATGAGCCGATGCGAATATATGACAAACAGAGTACTTTATTTAAAAGTAGTCTCCATTAACATTGAGACATTGGTCCCATTGACAAACGAGCCGCGTGATTCCCCTCTCATAAAACTCCGTAGGCTGCTGATTCAAAAAGTCTGTAACTGACTCCTTCACGGCGACGTCCGACACGAATCTGGTATCCTTGAGATGTTTTTTTTTTTCAGTTTCCCGATAATGTGAAAGTCGCACGGCGACCCATCTGGGCTGTATGGCTGCTTGTCGAATCAGCTCATCAACCTGTGCATGCGCAATGTGTGTGTGTCGGGGGGGTGATTGCGAAGTGGCTTTGGCCCAGTCTTGGATCGTGTTTGCAACTTTCATGTCCTTCTCTGAACCGTTTGCTCCAGCGCTTCACAGTGGCCAATGAGATGCGATGCTCACCGTACACGGTAGTCATACGGCGACTCATTTCTTGTTGGGAACACCTTCAGCCGTCAAAAACCTGACCGTGCCACGCTGTTCCTCTTTTGGAGCGTCCATTATGTCATGCTACCGTCTTCAACCCAACGTATGAGCGCCTTAAAGAACTTTAACCTCACACTTTTGCGTCATTTTGGTAAATGAGGGATGTCTCTGTGCTATGCGTGAGCGTCACAGAGGATGAACCGAACCATTCTTGTGCAGTGGGGGGGGGGGGTTGGCTCACTTTCATTATACTCCGTATAACCAATTTTATATGCTTCTTTTCTCTATCACTCTTACATGGAATTAAATTGTAGTAAAAAAGTAAATTAAAAAATGATACCATTACATTAAAAAAAAGATACCATTAGATTTATGTATTGGCATATTTTTTGTAAATCTAATGATGTCTTTCTTTATGTAATGGTGTCTTTTTTTTAATCTAATCATTTCTTTTCTTAAAAAAACGAAAAACAGAAACAGAAAATTATTATAAACTGTGCCCACATGAGACTGTGAGTGTAAGCGTACTGCGATTTTTATTTGAAGTGGGGCGAGGCATATAAAATAAAAGAGTAGGTAAAGCAAGTTTCTCTTAAATTTCGAAAGAAATATTTCAACTAAATTTGAAATATATATATACAATTAGAGGGCATATACAATCCCCACTCCACTCCTACCAGCGACACTAAACCTTTGAACCTGGCTCAAGGGGTATCATAACTATGGAAAAATTTTGTGAAATTCGGAGACAAATTCCCTACTCCAATATTTTCTAAATCTATGGGTTGTGATTAAAAATATACATCAGTGTCTAATCGGATTTAACATTATAGTTATCATAACAGCAGACTGATTTTTTTGTACTAAGGTTTCTAAATTCAACAATCAAAAGAAAACATGAATCTTTTTAGAGTCTTTTGACTCCAAAAAACTTAGTAAGAAAGAGGTAAAATTTTAAGAAAGTAAATCACTAACATTATGGTGCTTTAAATACATTTAGATTTTCAATGTTATTGTAGCTTCTATACATTTTATTTCCTTCCTATATTTTTTACCGTATAATATTTTTTTTCTTTTTCAATTATTTTTGCAAAGAATTTTAGCATGTACAGTCTGTCAATTAAATAGCCAAATGTCGGAGCCCTTCATCAAAAATACAGTTGTTGGGACATTTTTTTAAAAACCTAGCTAACTTTGATTTTTAAACTTAAACTTTGATTTCTAAATTTAAACTTTTATTTTAAAAAAACAAACTTTGATTTCTAAACTTTGATGCTTAGCATGCTTAATGGCAAGCTTAATGCATTTTTATATTTGCAGGTCATATTAAGGATACCTGGTTAAAAAAAAGAAATATAAAACCTCCTTCATAAAGCTTAAGTACTAAAGAATTAATTCTTTATGTTTGTAAATATTTAAATTTTCTCTTTACTAACATGAAGATTTAAAAAAATACTTGATGAAAAGGGAATGCCAACATGAATTTTTAAGGATCACTGGTGAAAAGGAAATATTAAACTTGCTCATACTAAATATTACGCAAGCTTGAATTTAGAAACACAAAATGAACATGAAAGGGGGAATTGCCCGTATTTTATGTTTGTAAAGGAAAAAAACCTCTGATATCGATGCTTCATTTTCTCTCTGTTAGGTGGAGCCGGGAAAATATGACTTCTTGGAGGACCGAGGTGGTCAAGTGATGCTGTTCATTACTCGTATGGGAGACGACGACGTAGGAACATACACCTGCAAAGCCGTCAACGAACACGGGGAAGCGCAAAGGAAAATCGACCTCATGATTGCAGGTATAAGCGAACAATCCATTTTTAAAAGTTTCTAAACCTGTTCTATTTTCATTACAATTACTGCAAATACAGTCGCAACCTTTAATTCTTAACCCTTTGAGGCGCAATCCTTTCCCAATGCGCACAGATAGCTGTCGTCAAAAAAAGGGTCTCTAGATCTGGTGGCACGCGATGAACGTTTCGATCGTCCGCCCTCTTGCGGGTCGTTCAGTCGAGCGAGGGCAACGGCTGCCCTTTTTTCAGCATTGGGAAAGGGTTGCGCCTCAAAGGGTTAACTGAAAGAATGCAGTCGTCAGATAGTGTAGTCATTGTGTTGTCTTAGTGCGAAATCTAGTTCAACAGCTTGTCACCATTTTAAGAAACTAGTAGCAGCGAAACCCGGCGTTGCTCGGGTTAAAATACACCGCATGTTTAATGGTATAAAAGATATTTAAGGATCCATTTTAGACGTAGATAATTTAGATTTCTATCTTAGATATTGAGAGACTTATTCAACCATTAAACATGCGGTGTATAGAAAGTATTCCTGCTGATATGGCAACAGATGATAAACATTAAATTTTAATATTTTATTGGAGTTGAAAAACTGTTGTTTAAGTTACTTTGTTAGTGTTTGTCTAAAGTTCATGCTATTTGAATTCGTAGCTTATTGAGTATAAAAAACGAAAGATAATGTTTAATACTAATGAATACACTGAAATGGTGTTACTTTACGGAGAATTTCATCGGAATAAGCAAGAGGCTGCGAAGCAGTTGCTATAAAATTTCCGAATGACAATCACCCATCGCAATGGATCTTCACTCGACCAGACATTTCTAGAACTTTCTGGAACATTCCATATCGATTTGAACAGTTGCACACAATTTGGAACTTTCTAGATCATTCCAGAAATTTTTAGAACTCTCTAGAACATTCCAGCATTATTTTTAACAGTTGCAGACATTTTTGAACTTTCTAGATCATTCCAGAAATTTTTAAGGACTTTCTATATCATTCTGGATCGATTTTAACAGTTGCAGACATTTTGGAACTTTCTAGATCATTCCAGAAATTTTTAGAATGTTCTAGATCATTCTAAATTGATTTGAACGGTTGCACATGTTTTGGAACTTTCTGGAAGTTTTTAGAACCTTCTAGAACATTCTAGATTGACTGTAACAGTTGCACACATTTTGGAGTTTTCTAGGTCATTCCAGGAATTTTTAGAACTTTTCAGAAGTTCTCATGAGTTAAAAAAGGACAGATATATATTTTTTCACATTTTCACATTCACAGCGACCAAACTCCCTTACTTTCACCGTGAGACCAAGGGGTATTTACCACCCCACTGGGAAGTGAATTCGAGTGGGTGGTGATGGAGAAAACCCTGTCTTTACAAACGAACATTAGCATTTTATATATATATATTAAGATTTAGCAATTTTTAGCTAGGTCACAAAAATCCATAAACGGAGCAACCTATGGCTTGACAGCCACTTAAACTGATCTGTTTTGTTTTCCGTGTGATTTCAGAGCCGCCCATCTTCACCAAGCGACTCGAACCGACTACCGTGATGATCCGCAAGGGCGGAGAGTTCAAGTGCCGCGTGATCGGCGTCCCCACCCCCAAGATCAAGTGGTTCAAGGACTGGCACCCCCTCAGCGAGTCCAGTCGCATACACATCAAGTGGGAAGAGCCCGACCTGTGCACTCTGTCCCTCAGCGATTCCATCCTGATGGACGGGGGACTCTACTCCTGCGCCGCTACCAACGTGGCTGGAACCTCGACAACCTCGGCCATGCTCAGTGTGGAAGGTAAGAACTCTCGAAAAGCGACATTGCTTCAATGAACACCAAACTGATATTGACTACAATTAGAGAAATACAGGGTGGCCATAATTATACTGCAAAGTGTTCAAGGGGTGCTGGAGAGAAAACTACCAGGAATATTCCAGTGAAACTGGGTATCTGCACGTTTTCACAACATGCGCAAGTCAAATATGAAATAAAAAATCGCCATTTTCACCCGATAGAGGGCGCTCTATCGTGTTTCAATGCTTATGGACGTCCTATATGCAAATTTTAAGCCCACCGAACAGTGTAAAAACAAGACCACATTGAGTAATGGTCAATCCTGACTCTGAATAAGAAGGAACGTGCATTGTTAGTGAAGATATTCTTTCTGAATGGTAGCCATTATTCAGCTACTCTGAAAGAATACCGGCGTATGAGACGATTAAGAAGAGGTCCGATGAGTGTCCATGAGAATCAATAATGGTTTAATTGTTTTCCAAAGCGTCTTTATGAATTGTTTAATTTGTGATCTTAATTGACGTTCATTTTTGATTACATGTTACTGTAAAAATTTAATTACTGAAGCGAAATGTATGGAATAAGCTGTAAATGATGTTTTATATTGTTTATATGCCTCTTAGAATGTCACTATGCTTTGTCTATCGGGTTTGGCAGTTGTATAGGCCACCGGTGAGCTTTGAAATACACTACAGCGCCCTCTATCGGGTGAAAATGACGATCTTTTTTTTTTGGATATTTGACTTGCGCATGTTCTGAAACGTGTAGATACCCAATTTCACTGGAATATTCTCGGTAGTTTTCTCTCCAGCACCCCTTGAACACTTGCAGTTTAATTATGGCCACCCTGTATTTGTGTGTGTCTCTGATGTATATATTGACAAGATCTTCCTCCTTGCAGAGTTGGAAGACGACTACCTTCTCAATTCCTACCAAAGACCTCCGCACGTGAAGCCCAGCGATAAACCATTCGAAGACATATACGACATCGGAGAGGAACTTGGCAGGTATGCACTTGCTATTCCGTGGAGATGCCGACTGTTAGCATGAACTCGTTTATAGAACAGACTGTCTTTACGACACATATCGACTTACTACACAGTTTCTTATTTATCTCAGTGTGTGCAAGAATCGTTGAGGCGGAATTATAAAGCGTGCATCTAGGCCCAGGTTACCAAATAGGCCCATAAGGCCTAAGCCTATAGTAAAAGAAATCTGGGGAACCTCAAAACTGTAGTACTTGATATTTATACGTGTGGAATGGAATAGAAGATTGTGGGAAGTTGTCATGAGGTGGGAAATTATAGCGGGGTCTACGAAGCATTGAGCGAACTCGCTTAGCAATTCAATAAAACGTAAATAACAGTTTACTAAATCTGATGAATGGAATTTACTAAATCGATAATGGTCAACAACTTTGTAATTGACTTTTTTCACCGTATCTCATACCGTTTTTGAGAATAAGAGCCCTACCTCCAAGTTTAGCCACCAGATGGGACTGTAAGCGGTTTTGTTGCATAGCGCATGGCAACTTTACCTAGACCCCACTTTTACGACTGTAACTCGTGCCGACCAGAAATTATTGGAGTGAGAACAATATTTAGCTGGCGCACTGTATATACAGGGTATCCCAAAAAGTTGGTAACGGGCTTTAATTCTTTATCTATTGGAGATAAATGGACAGTGAAAATTGAAAATATGTTCAAAATAAGGTCGGAAATAAGACTTCGTTAAGAAAAAAATTCTTTCGTTCATTTTCAACAAGTGACACTTTTTTAATTTGTATTCGACCCCCCGCACAAAACAATTCCCAATGAGTAAAATGTGCCCCGTACACGCATGAGATGACATTCAAATTTGAGAATGACAGCTTAAAAATGTGTTAGAGATAGGAAGATAAATAGAACGCTGACTTAGACCCCTTTTCCATAGATCTCGAAGGTAAAAAATCACGTCGAAGGATCGCATTTTAGCTGTCTTACAGAAATAAGGAAATAAAATCTTTTTTTTCCACTCTATCAATAAACGTTTATAATCAAAATCATGTATAGTCCCCGACCCTCTTTCTTCAAAAATATCTCTGCGACGCTGTATGATTTTTTTTTTTTTTTAATACATCACCTCATCAGTGTATGGACACATTTTACTTATTCGGAATGATTTTGTACGGGGGTCGTATAAAAATTTAAAAAGTGTCACTTTTTGTAAATGAACGAGAGCAATATTTTTTACGGAGTCTTATTTGCTACCTCATTTTGGACTTTCTTTCAATTTACAGTGCCCAAAAGGCATACGGAGGGTTTTGATTTGGCTAGATTTTTTGTTGAAAACAACAACATAAGAATGGGAAATTACAGTAAAACGTAAGAATGTGAAGTTCCTGAAAAATGTATATGCTTGTGTAATATTTGTTTCCTTAATATTCACGTCGGATATTGAAGTTGAGAAAAAATAGGTGAATAAATCCTAATGAAGAATCCTAATGAGCCAGAAATTCCGAAGTACTTTTGATTCTCTGCACATAAAATAGCCCGTGAAAGGGTTAAGAGTAAAACCACAGTTCACAGTTATTACGAGAGTGGCAGATTTTGCCGTGAGCTGCATATTTTTTTTTCTGCTAGCAGTCTTGAAGCTAGCAGAAAAAAAAATATCTGCTAACTTCAGCAACAATTTTCTGCTAGCTTCAGAAATACTTCCTCAGAATTAAGAAATCGGAGCCCTGTTGGGAATTGCTGTTGCAATCCAATGCATTCATGTCTTTCTTTTTCGCAGGGGCACCCAGGGCATCACGTACCACGTGGTGGAGCGCAAGAGCGGCCGCAGCCTGGCGGCCAAGAGCATGCACGGCACGGGCCAGTTCATGGACTTC
Organism: Cheiracanthium punctorium; assembly: GCA_038373885.1. Lineage (NCBI taxonomy): Eukaryota > Metazoa > Arthropoda > Arachnida > Araneae > Cheiracanthiidae > Cheiracanthium > Cheiracanthium punctorium. The sequence continues at coordinate 358,130 of JAWZYV010014840.1, read as the reverse complement.
ATGAAGGCGGAGATGGACATCATGAACCAGCTGTGCCACCCCAGGCTGGTCAGGCTCTGGGACGCACACGACACCCACTCCTCGCTCACCCTCGCCATGGACATGTATCCTTATTGTGAATTTGTCGCCAACACCTTAAATGCGGGCAGCTCCTTAACGGTGTAGTTCGAAAAAATCATGGGGTTTTGGTACATAAGTACAAATAAACTAATTACGTCAGGCACTTCAAAGTTTTGAAACTGTCTCTTTACTGTACTACATACTGCAATAAACGATAAACTTGTATCAGTTTCAAAACTTTCTGTCTGAAAATTTCACAAAAGCCACAGCTTTTTCGCTTATTGCAGTGTGTAAAGCAGCTTATGAAGAACCATCTGGAATTTTTTGGAGACCATGGTGCTATTAGTTTATTTCAGTTTGTGTACCAAGTCTTAAAAAGTCAGTTTTTTTCTTCGAACTACAGCCTTAAGGTTTTTTTTTTTTCCATAGTTACACTCTAAGACAAAACTAGTTTTCAGGCACTTCTAAAAAATGAAATGCCTGACTGAAACAAACGCTTTCTAGAGGAGAGTGAATCTATTAAACTTTGGAGAGCCCCAGTGTCCCAGCCCGTTGAAGCTCGGTTCCCATCAGAACAGGAAACCAAACAACGCGGAGCTTGGTCAGCGCTTGGAAGGGTGACAACCTCTCTCTTGGTGGTGGAAGGGTGACTGGGTGCACGTCCAATCTGTCGTGCCTCCCATGTCCCTATATGTTTATACCCCTCTCGGGGTGTCGATCCAAGTGCTGGATCTCTCGCCTTGAATGGGTTCAAAATGAAGAGACTTTCCACGTAGGGGAGAATGTTGGCTCACCTGTTGGGTGTTCTCATGATAAAGAAGACAACACTTCTGGCCCTCGCCATTTCAATAGCCAATGCTTACACAGCTGACACTCCCGACATTGTCTTCTTCACACTTTCTTTTTTGTTTTTAGAATCTCTAGCGTCATTGGATTCCTTGGAGGCGGGGGAGCTTTAAATTTTTTTATACAGAGATGAAGTATTCCAATCAATTTGAGAAAAGGTCAATATTCATCCAAAATAAACCAAGGAGTTCCTTCCAAACTTCGTACTACAGAGAGGATTGAATATATGCTGCTTTGGAGGGTGCATACTTTAGCTGCCATTTTACGTCTTAGAAATACGTATTTTTAGGATGATAACTACTGTAGATGCTAAGAATTCGATTAGATATAAAAGAACAAAATTATTTAAAATATTATTTTGGAGAATTTTTAAAAATGGAAGTGTGGAGAATTTTTAAAAATGGAATAATTTGACTGCTGATACCCAAAATGTAAACCCTAGCCTAAATGCTTGTTTATATACGAGGATTTAAGAGCTATTTGGCTTTCAAACAGAATATTACAAAAAATTGTTTTCATCATAACTTCGTTAAAAACATTTCATTTTCTAGGAAAGATTGTGACACAGATTTGCTAATTTAATTTTTCTTTATAGAAAAATTGAGTTCCAAATATAAAAATCGAGAGACCCTTTTTTTGACGACAGCTAGCAGTGCGGCACAGCCAGCTGTCGTCAAAAAAAGGGTCTCTCGATCTGTAGCACGCGATGAACGTTTCGATCGTCCACCCTCTTGCGGATCGTTCAGTCGAGCGATGGCAACGGCTGCCCTTTTTTCAGCATTGGGAAACGGTTGCGCCTCAAAGGGTTAACATCCATATGACGAAAATCTGATTTTCGGTATGGGAGGGGGGGTGGGGTAGGCGCTCGTGATCCCCCCTCTGGTTACGTCCCTGGTATGTGCCATTCAATTTGTTGGGTGATGAAGTCTTTTTTTATGAATTTCCTTAACTGTGCATAGGTGTGGTGGAGGCGAACTTCTGCCCCACATCCTGCATCAAGAGAAACTGACCGAGACCGTCGTGGCCCACTACATCAAACAAATCCTGGAAGGCCTGCAGCACATGCACGAGAAGAACATCGCACACCTGGGGCTCACGGTAAGCTTGTTGCATGAAAATAAATGCTAGCGTTTAGCTGGATTTCAAGTCAGAAGCTACACGTATATCGCCAAGCTCGATTCCATTTTGGAGACCTATTTCTGCCTTCAGTTTTTGGCGATACCTTGCCCAAATTTGACAAGAACAAAGGTGACCATCGGTGCAATCTTGAAAGAGGCACACGGCTAATGACTGACCATCCTCAGACCATTAGCTGGATAGAGTTTGTATAGTCTTTATACAGATATTTTTTACAAAGGCGGAGAAGAGCTCTAACTCCAAGCAATAACTGTTATAATAAATACTTAGAAGCACTCATCTGTTTCTAGTAAAGCCTCATATTGGCACAGTAATTATGTCGGGCCGTGGTAGCCCAGTGGTTAAGGCGTTGGACTCGTAACCGGAAGGTTGCGGGTTCGATACCGGCGTACCACTCAAGACTGCGGTGTACGTGCACGTTAAATTCGTGGTTCCAAAAGTCCTCTTGGCGGTCGCTAGCCGTTTCCCGAGGGGTGCCAATATTCAGAAGTCCCCCACCTTCAGATGAGGTTCCAAATTGTGGCGGGAAATTCCGGGAAGGACGTATATGTAGCTCTAAGCGACACATTCAGTGACGCGAGCTGTCCTCGCCTGGCAAACAAACAAACAGTAATTATGTCACTGAAAATGGTATAAGGCCGATGTGTGAAGGTCCCGGGTTCGGGTCCCATCGCGCGGCTGTCGATCGAACGGTCTGGTGTTTTGATAGGTTTTCTCCAGATGTAACGTGAATACGCGTTAGAATCCCTTAGAAAGTCCTCCTACCAAGGCACCCCTACCCTTGGCAGATCGTCTTAGTGTAGTGTTGCCATAATCACACGTTTAGCTGGATTTCAAGTCAGAAGCTACACGTATATCGCCAAGCTCGATTCCATTTTGGAGACCTATTTCTGCTTCAGTTTTTGGCGATACCTTGCCCAAATTTGACAAGAACAAAGGTGACCATCGGTGCAATCTTGAAAGAGGCACACGGCTAATGACTGACCATCCTCAGACCATTAGCTGGATAGAGTTTGTATAGTCTTTACACAGATATTTTTTACAAAGGCGGAAAAGAGCTCTAACTTCAAGCAATAACTGTTAGAATAAATACTTAGAAGCACTCATCTGTTTCTAGTAAAATAAAATTGCAATGAAAGAAAAAAAATGGAACTGGAGAAATTAAAAATGGCATCGCAAAGAACATTTTAAAATTTTATTTTTTAATTCAAAAAGTTTAATTTTAGTTAAAATTTACAATCTTTTTTTACTTCAATGTATGCCTACTCAAAAAATCATTATTTCTGGTCAAAAACTAAATGAAATAAAAAACTCTTGTAACGTCTAGCGTCTCCTCATGGTGCAACCTAAATACGAGCTTCAACTGTTGATGTTTTTTCCAGATTGGAGACGTGTTGGTGACGCGCCTGAATTGCGACAACATCAAGGTGACGGATTTCGGGCTTGCAACACGCCTGTATCCGGGAAGGGAGTTCGTCCAGGAGTACGGCCATCCCGAGTTCGTCGCGCCCGAAATCGCCAACAAGCAGCCGGTCTCCTTGGCAGCCGACATGTGGTAAGTTTTAATTCCGGTATTCAACATCTTTAATTTTTCTTAATATTGGGCCCACACGTGGCCTGGTGAATAAGACACTGAGCAGAACAAATGGAGCTGAAGTGCGAAGGTCCAAGGTGTGTATATCCTGCCTCGCAGCTGTCGATCTATAGTGCGTTCGCCGATTCGAGAGAACGAAACTAAACAAGTGCACTTGCAAACTGGCGATGAGTCAGCACCTGGCATTTTGCCAAAGCGCCCAACACAGTGTTAATATATGCTTTCTTCTATTTACGCTGTTTGGAATTAAGAAAGGTTCAATTCGCCTAACTAGGGATGGGTGCCAAAAAATGTAATTCTTTGGTAACCCGATTGTTTACTTTCGTTCTCTCGTTTCCCCGAACACACTATAGTGATCTGGAGTATTGGGCGGTTTCCTCCAGATATCACGTGAATACGCGTTAGAACACCTTTAGAAAAAAGTCCACCGCGAAAGTCCACCCTACCCCTCTAGGGAGATACTTCTCTTGCAGGTTTGCCTTAAACACAAGGCACTTACAGCACAAATATTGGCAGGAACGACTCCGGCCACTATTACTTTTATGAAAGAGTCTGATTAGAACATCCCATGACTTTCATCTCTTTCTATTAAACTACGCACATTTTCTAACCCATTTCATCCAAGCTTATTTCATTCGAAAAGATGAGATTTTCGGCTCTGTTGCAGAACACGGTGCGGCCGCCAATTTGGCGCGATATTTCTTTGGCTCCATATTTTGGACATTATACCAAATAAGTTCATTGACATAGTTAAAAGTACGATTAATATTATTATTAAGCCTGCATATTATTACTATTGTTGTTAAAACTGCTATTATTACTACTTAAAATTTAAATTTCCGTCTGCATTTTAACCATCTTGGCGCTTTATCGACTTCCCACAGGACCGCCGTATCATTTTATAGAATAGACGGGATACTTCAATAGCATTACGATTTGGCGATGTGTCGCCAAATATATATGCAAGGAGATATGGCCAAATTAGGTCCTATTGAAATACTAATCTTTGTTTTTAAATTTGGCGATACTTCGCTGTAAGTCACCAAGCTTGTTGTCGGTTGACCAGATCGGGCATTGCGTCACCATGGATTTTACATACATTAAAGCTTTTTGGATTTCACTGTGAATAAGTCAAAGAGGAAGAAAAAAAAGATACACAACTAGATGTTACTCCAGTCCCCAAAACGTTATTTCAACTTCTATGATATCTACCTGGAAAAAAACTAACCATAATACTTTTCTTAACAATTTTATGAATAATGGAAGTTCATTCAGAATGTAAAACACTTCATTTTCTTTCTCAACTGAAATATTAAATAACTACTATATTATTTTTTTAATTATTGGAATAATTCCATACTTAAATTGTCTCTGGTCACCGAAATGGAAATTACAAAGTCCGCGATTATCTGGCAGAAAAGAAGCGGATATTGACCGTACGGTGAGGTCTCCAGACCTGAATCTCATAGAGCTGTTTTAGAATGCTCTAGGAAGAGCCATTGCATGGCTAAGAACTCTCTCCAGAAACCCATCAGGCGCTGAAATAGGCGGTTTTGGAAGAATGGAAATGACTGCCACGATGGTGGATCAATAACTTCGTTAACACTATGAGAACTCCATGGGCACACTCTGTACGAGTTGACGACAGATTTTACTAGACGAAGCAATGAAGAATTACGCCATACCCTGTTTCGATCCATATTTCTTTCATGTTCAAATCAAATGTACCAAGTTTCCTCGCATTAAACCCATATTTTGTCGAAAAATCGCATTTTTCAAGGTTTGTAACTTTAAGTTTAGACACCAGTCTAGTCTTAGCTCATGATATAGAAGGTGAGAAGCGTTTTTAAAGCAAAAATTGGGATCTTTTAGAAATTCTATTTCGTATAAATGTTTATCATATAGTAGTGATATGATTGTAATGTATTTTTTTTTTCCTCTCTCTTGTAGGTCCGTTGGTATAATTGCCTACATTCTGTAAGTAAATATTTTATTGGTAACTCAATTTATTACTTTCAGTACTACTAAGTATTATGAATTTATATTACATAATTTTGATGCCTAACTACATTTAAGCTTATTCTTTTAACACTAGAACCGTGGTGTTTCAGATATACCTAAAACCGCGGGCTGGGTCAAATTGACCGGAAACACACAAAAAAAAACGGAAACAAATCTGGTTTTGGGTCAAAATGACCCATCCCGCGGTTCTAAGTGTTAAAATAAATCTAACTGTCAGTGTTTACTGCAGAAACATTTAACCCTTTAAGGCGCAGTGATCCCGCTCTGGGAACACCCAACTCTGACGTTTTGACTGTTGCCAGTCACGAAGAATAGATTGGATTTCTATAAAAAGAGTTGCGGGTGACCTAGCTCTGCGAGAACCCTTTACTTTTGAGCACGTCATTTCCCGTCAAAAAATGGTCACGATTCTTTTAACAGCACTGACATCTGCTGAAAAATGGAAGGGAGAACAAACAGCAGGATAGATTGCCCCATGCTGAAAAAAGGGCAGCCGTTGCCATCCGTCGACTAAACGACCAACAAGAGGGCGGACCATCGAAACGTTCATCGCGTGCCACAGATCTAGAGACCCTTTTTTGACGACTGTACGTACAGTAGCTGTCGTCAAAAAAGGGTCTCTAGATCTGTGGCACGCGATGAACGTTTCGATCGTCCGCCCTCTTGCTGGTCGTTCAGTCGAGCGATGGCAACGGCTGCCCTTTTTTCAGCATTGGGAAAGGGTTGCGCCTCAAAGGGTTAAATATTTGCAATGTACTGAGGTAGAATGATAATTTCACTTCAGGCTGGTGGGCGACTCTCCTTTCCTGAAAGAGAACGACAGGGAGACCCTGAAGGAGGTGCAGAAGGGGAAGGCAGACTTCTATCACGACGGGTTCGCCGTCTTGTCGGACGAGGCCAGGGATTTCGTCTCGCAGCTCTTGCAGCCGGACCCGACGTAAGTGTTCACGCCGCTCATCCACTTTACTTTTTGAACCGACGTCGTACATTTTTTAAAAGTGGCATCCCATTGATCGCTATTTCTCTTTCTTACAGTAAAAGACTGGATGTCAACGCTGCTTTGAAGCATAAATGGCTGGAAGTAAGTGTTACTAAGTGAATTTCTTCTCAAGAACACTTTTAAAATTATACATAATGGGTGTTTTCTCTATGACATGCTTTGTAATTCCTTTTAATTCGTTTTTAACCTTCCGCCTAGCTTGATTCAGTTCCCGACAAATGTGACGAGCTTGAAAGCATGGACAGACTTCGAGAGTATCACAGACGGTGGAAATCATGGGTGAGTACAAGTCGATTGACTTGGTCCCTTGTCCACTCCGATTGTTGTAGATACAGCGATGGAGGCTCCCCTTTCGAGCTTAATGTTTCTTCCCTGCATTCGTTGTTGAAGGCTAGAAATATCAGACAGTAGATTTATTTTTTTTTATTTCGTTAAAATTAATTATATTGCAAAGCAAGAAATGAATATTTTCTCAATAGACTTATTCGATTTTGATTACTTAATCGAAAGTGTTTTAAATGATTCATTTTTTAATAATTTTGTTTTGGTAAAATGTATAGGAACATCATTTATTACGTCATAGTAATATTTAAATGCCTTTTGATTATAACGAACTAACTATACATACTTGTTGTTTGTTGCGTTTACCTTATAAATCTAACGTATATCCTGTCAGAACACACATTCAGCTTTTTCAGTGTCCCCTTTGCCTATTTCGATGTAGCACCCAGCATTCAACGTGACCGGGTAAACTTAGCAAAACGTAGCTGGTGTAACATCCTCAATAGTGACTTTAATTTGTTGCTTTTAGCTGTTCATTGTTACATATATCCACCTGGCACACTTACTATTTTACAAATTCCCATGTAACGAAGGGGATCCAATGGGATGACCATGGAGCCTGCATTCTGGGGAAGTGTGACTGAAGTTCCTGCGAACAATTACGACGAAATGGGGTGGTGCTTAATCCAGTTGGAACACAACGGCATCCATTATCCCATCCTTTTTCAACTGTGGCTCCGAGAATTGTTACCCATTATCGAGGTGCACGGTATCGTCATTGTCCCCTCAAAATATTAGCTTGATGGACCTTGGATGGATTGGAACTTTGGACTATTGTCAAGGTGCGCGGTATCAATAATTGTCCTTCAAAATATTAGCCTGATGGACTTTTGGCTTTTAATTGAGACTCCAAGAATTGTTAGCCAATTGTCGAGGTGTGCGGCATCAGTAAATTTCCCTTCAAAATATTAACCTGATTGAACGTTTGAATATGCAGATCCCACCTGCACATTCACATTGGGTATGTCCTGCTGCGTATTAAGCTGCTTGTTAGTGCAGATCGTACAATTGTGTCTGTCCACATGTCCGTACTTGTGGGACATAGCTTTATCACTGAAGAGGTCATCAAGGAAAGAAGGAAAATCTTGAAGATAAGATTTTCCTACCTTTTCTTATCGTGAGGTATGGTTGGCTCAGGTTGTGAGCAAGCCGTCAGCAGACTTTGAAATATCCTATAAACTGTACACCCTTTTTCTCCTGTCCTTGATAATGTCCAGCGCCTTTCTGGACGGGCGGAATATTCAGTCTGTACGGGTGGATTTTTATACGGAACATTCTTAAAAATTCGGTGCTACATTTCTGTAAAACGTGGAACTACAAATGTTGGCTCTATAAGATGGTGAATCTTGCTCCAACCTTTGTTGCTTCACCAATGTATGATCAAACCTTATTCCAACCTTTGTTATTTCACCAATGTATCGTTAAGCCTTATCACCAAATCTTGGAACAAGGCTTCACCATTTTATGGAGCCAACTTTTCTAGCATCATGCTTTGGTGAAATGTCGCACCAGATTTTTAAGAGTGTAGATTCCCCAACAACACTTTAGATACGTTCCGTGTTGTACTAGGAGTCACTTAGATTATACAAAAGCCATGAGCATCATCAGCAGTGCTAACTGGAAACACAGAAACATCTGTCTCATATCGGGTGTCCCAAAAATGACCGACATTGAAAAATCAATGAAAGAAAAACGGAAGGCAATAGAAATTTGCCATTTACTGCATTCTGCTTAAGTAACCAAGGAATTTACTATCACCAACTAGTTTTCAAATTTAGTTACAAAGCTCGTCAATAGGTGACGCTGCTATTCTGTACGCATAGCGATCTTTCAGATCGCTATATTATTTGTACTTCCCAGCGTTTACTCCGAAAATACTTTATTCACTGGAACACAGAGTGTTTTTATTGTTTTGCAGTTTCTTCGCCTGGACAATAGTTTTGTTGCAACGAGGCGCAGTTTTCAAAGAATATTCAATGTGACTGGAACTGTCAATCAGCTCAAAACACCTCTGATTCTATACTCGGGGCAAACCTAACATGATAGTGGAGGTATAGCTATGGATCGTGTGATTCCGCCGCTTTCAAATAGTTCTTTCTTTTTGCACAGCTTATTACAAAACTGAGACATTTTTCATCTATTAAGTGCTAAAATAAAGTGTATGTTATAAAATAATTGCATATTTGCGTTACTTGAATGCAATAATTAAAAGGATTAAGAAATTGAGTCAGAAATCAGATGTAACGCCTTCCCAGGCGCTTGACCAATGATAGACTTTTGTTGTGCTGGCAGGAATTGAGTACTGTGGATGTGCCTTGTGATTGGGTTGCTTTGTGATGTTGACAGTCAGATAATTGGAAGGAAAAACGAGTGTCGGAGCGATACACGCGGAGGGTAGTGAAAGATCAGGTTAGGCTTGCCCCGAGTATAGTCAGAACATTCCAACTCAAATGTTTGCTTGGTGCAAACGAGTGCGAATTTTGTCCTCAGACTGCCCCACGTTGTTGGTGCAAACAGTGGTAATTTTGAAAAAAAAAATGTTCTATAGTTTTTACTAGTTAGCAGCGCCGTATGTTGATGAACTTTGTAAACAATTTTGAAAATTTATAAGAACAAATTCCCTTGTTTCCTAAGCAGAATGCAGCAAACCGTACATTTCTACCGCTTTCCATTTTTCTTTAATTGATTTTTTAAATCGATCATTATTGGGACACTGTGTATATTTACTATATTTGAACATTTTTGGCATGTTATAAGAAAACAATCGCAAATTTTCCTCCTTGTTAGACGAATCCGTCTTATATGAACCCGTATTATAGAGGTATTCTCCAATTTCGTACAGCGCTTCACACTTTTTTGCAAAAAGCGAGACACGTACCAACCTTGACGCTCTGACCAATCACATATTACCAAGAGTTTTCTTCTTCTTTCTCCAACAGTACTCCAACGCTTCTTGCCGTTGGTTCTACCGCCGTCGCACTCTCGAGTCTTGCTTCACCCATCCCAGCCGCATGATCTACCCGCCCGACGAGGAGTACACGCCGCCCGTCACTCCGGACGGACAGCTGGACAGGAGCCGAGTGAAGCCCGCCGCCTTCGACGACGTCACCTACAGGCAGAGGATAGAACGCGAAGCCATCGATCCCAGATCCGAGAGCCAGTAAGTATAAAGTTCCGGAACCTAGAGCTAAAGTGACAAGAACACACACCAAGAAACTGGCGTTAAAAGGCAAAATTAATGAAACATTTTCTGAAGTAACACTCATAAAAGAAGATAGTTATCGATATGAATTTCTCGCGTGGTACAAAAAATCTTCCAGTTGCAAAAAACGTTCCATTATCCGCCTAGTTAGAAAGGTTAGAACTCATAAAGCTCGATAAGTTTTAGCGTTTAACACTAGTTTTTTGTTGAGTGTTCTGGTTAATGGCGTCTTTGTTGTTCCTTAATCCTCGTACATACTAAACGACCTTGCCGCACAACACGGCTTTCCACAAGTTGCTGGACTGTTCGGTGACATTTATTACATGCTGCATTGCTGGTTGAGAGGTTGCGATACTCTTTCCAATGTACATACCTAGCAATAAAGTCGTGAAACACATATCTTTGACAAGTTACAGTGTTGTCCCGACATTTTCGTCCCCACGGACATATCCAAAAGGTGAGCTACAAAGAAAAAAAAATTTGCTCTCTAATTAGGCGGTCTTGATGGTAGAATCAGTCGTTTACCTTGCCTACGTACTGGAGCCAGTCCTGCCTGAAGACATCGAAATATCAAGTAATATTCTTACATGTTCCATGTTTTGATGGGGAAGTCAGGACTTACGATCTACAGGAGTCAGGACTCATTACGTTTGCGACGTTTGTTTCCAAGTCCTTAGATGCAAACGTCGAGTAGAGAGTAGAAAGTAGAAATTACTGCCATTCATCTGCTCTAGTGTCCTTAAATTCGTAAAAACGTCGCAAAACAACCTTGCAAATTGTAACGAGATATGTGTTCTTCGACTCTATGTGTGTTCTGAAGAAACCAGTATCGCGACAATCCCGATACAGTGTCGTGCGACCTTGTCTCATGAGTGCGTACTAAGCCTAATATAGATGCACCCGTTCTGTTACTGTTACCAGTTGTTAGGCAAGAATGGTGCCTGACAATCTTTTCCTCTGTTCCAGCTACCAGAATGGTCCCGATACGTTCCTGCTTCCCCTGAGAGATCCAGATTTTCCAGTCAGGGTGAGGAGGTACCTGAAAGTCGGTGCCAACAGGAGCCCCCTCTTAGCGAAGCACCTCACTGATAAACACTGGGGTTACCAAGATGTAAGTTTATCACTTTTTTATCTCAACCGTGCCAGCCAAAGAAATGGCTTTTCAATTTGACAGTTAATGAACCTGTGGCATGCTTTCATGGAAATGCGGGTATATAGATAATGATCAAGCTATTAGCTCGGAATGCTGTGATTTTTTTCGCGTATCGTACACATCAAGGGTATCACAGGATTGCCTCCGCCACATTACCACCCTTCCCTGGCTTGCTCGATCCCCAGATTTGCCATCCATCGAGCCTATCCGAGATCGCTTGGGACGACAAGTCGGACAGCCTACAAGTTTGGCCGAATTAGAGGCACGTTTACAGCAACTCTGGAGCGAAATGCTATCATTCTTATGGCAATGAGTGTATATAGTAGTATATTGACATCATAGCCGATATTAATAGGTACCTAAGAAAACAGAAAGTTGCTAGAGTGTACATTTATTTTTTAATTTCCGTAAAACTACTAACTGTATTCGAAGCATCAAAATACTTTTTTTTCATTTAAAAACAAGTTTGAAAAACCTTTTAACTTCCTCATACAAAGAAATGCGGTCATATAAAAAAATTCCGCCAGTCAAATTTGGACGAAAAAATCAATTTTGATTATTCCAAAGTTTAAATTCATAGAAATTTATTACTAAAAATAACTTTGTGAAAATGATAATTTTGTTTCTCAAACACAAGCAAGTTTTGTTTTTCTCTTGGTAACTATTGGTTTTCCCCCGTTTCTGTGTAAGTTGGAGAGTTCTACAGCTGAACGCATATACAGCTTTGCGTAGTTATGCACTATAGTACAGGGCGCCTATAGGAGATTCCCCTATAAACAGGGTTCTACAGCTTAAACGGGTGAACGGATTGCTAGCCAATGTGGTAAATAGATTTGGTAATGCACGAGGCGCTCTCAAGATATTGCGAAAAAGACTTTTAATTAAAAAAAAATTTCACTTGGTGGCGCTTTTCATGGAAAAACTGCCAGTTAAACTATGGAAATGACTCTCTCGAAATGTACAAACAATTTCAACAGTTATTCAATGGTTTCGAACATTTATTAAGTCATTGGTGCCATTTCTTGAGCTGAATTTTCACCCAAAGTGTCATCTAGTGGACACTTTATGAACTAAACTTTTTTTTTAAACTTCCTTGAGCTCATCTTAGTGAGGGCATGAATAAATGAAAGTATTCGAATTAATCGATTATTAAATCCATTCGAACGCTCAGCACATAGCATTCGAATAGCATTAGTGAAACGATTAATCGCGAATACAATTCGAATAGTAAAACGATCAATCGCGAATACAATTCGAATTTCTGAAACGGTTAATCGCGATTAATCGTGAATAAAATTCGAATAGGGAAACGATTAATCGTGGATACTATTCGAATTGTGAAATCGGGATTAATCGTTTCGCGATTAATCGTGAATACATTTTGAATTGTGAAATCGCGAATACTATTCGAATAGTAAAATCACAAATATTTACAATTCGATTAATCGACACGATTATTGACACGATTCGAAATTGATTAATCGCTTATGGAAATCATTCGAATGGCACATCACTAGCTCATCTCACTCGCAATTCCCATGCCAAAGTGGGAGGCAGTCGAATCACGCGTTCCAATCACAGAAAATTCGTTTTAGGGGAAGTTTAATCCTATAGCCAACCCTCTACTTTGTTTGTGCGCGTGTTCTAAATGAATTGTGATTGGTCACCTGCTGTGTTCCAGGTGGCCGTGAGGGAGCGCCGGAAGTTCGTGGACGTGATGGACGAAGAGATCGACGACGAGAAGAGAGGCCTGACCAGGTCGGCCAATTTGCGACTGCGACACGAAGTGAGCACCCCCGGATCCGGGTACGAACACCTGGAGGTCCGGACGCAGAAGAAGAAGCGGGGATTCAGGGGAACGCAAGGTGAGTGCACGCCAGAATAGATCATTTAGACGAGCCTCGCCTCTCTGCGCAGGTCCCCCTCCCGTTTGATAGGTTTGGGTTATCGTAATGTATTTCAGTGGGGAAAAAAACCCGAACTTTTTTTCAACATTCCAAAAAAGGTTCAAGTTTTTGAATGATTGTAATGGGTTAAGTAAACCTTCTACTTTTATTTTCTAGCGTCATTTTCATGTTTTCAAATGGTTAAAAATAATTAAAACGGTTGTTTCTACGTTGTTTCTGGTTTGAATACAATAGGAAGGGCTCCTGTTGTATTCAAACCAGAATAGGAATTTGTGAGGGCTCTCGCATACTGCAGGCAGGGCTGGATTCAGGGAAGGCAACCGGGGCTGCAGCCCCGGGGCCTTCACAAGAGAGGGGCGTCCACAATAGACATTTTAAAGGAACATATCCTAACGAATACCAAATGTTACGCAAAATAATTTTTTTACATAAAATTTTGACAATGGAAGACCAGTTCTTGCATTTTTTCCACTCATTTTTCGTGCTGAGCATTACAAAGCGCGTTTCGAATTCTTGTCAAAATGGTTAATAGTAATCTTCGATCCGATAAATAATGTATATATTAGAGAGAAACAGATCCACTATCAAAAGAAATTTTCCAGTGTCAACAGTGGCTATTTTTGCTGAGGTCCCACCAAAAGCTTGTTGTTTTGCAATGGATTCCTGGCCATTGCAATTTATACGGCAATGAGCAGGCGGATTTTCTTGCCAAAGAGGGAGCAGCACTGACACACTGTGCAAAACGAGAAATCTCTTTCCACAGCTCCAAATTGCTTATTAAGCAAATAATGCGGTCGACTTATCGTGTAAAGCTTCTATCTAGAATTGTAGCTAAATATGGAAGTAATAACTCCCTAGCGGACATTCCTGACAAACCTAGAAGAGGGGCAGTGGCTGCTTTTCGTCTTTTTACCGGGCATGATTGGCTTGCCGCCCACCTCCATCGCATCGGCATTCGTTCTGAGGCTGCCTGCCCTGTGTGCAACAGAAATGAGCCTATGGACAAATACCATCTGCGTACCTGTGGAGCCCTCCATGGTGCTACGGACTCTTCACGATATTGGGAGGCTAGAGGACTTTTGGGGCGATAACCTTCGGTTATCCTATTTGTATTTTATCTTTGTAGATTCTGGTTTTACCTCTTTTGTATTTGGCCCCTGCCATTGGAAATTAAAAAAAAATATTAGCGAGAAACAATCACAAAGTAAATCATCACACTATTATATACCCAAGAAATGAATTCATCCACATCGAAAAGTAAAAAGAATATTGTATCATGTTACGTGTAAAAAATATTGTATCAGTACGCTTAAAAAATGTTAAGGAGGAAGCCGAGGTCGTGTCAAGCAATAGGGTTATCACACTAGTTTGATATCAGTGCAACTGCCATGCAGATATTTTATTTAAATGGATCAATGAATTATGACATAAGGCTTAAAAGAATCAACTTATTTTTAAACAGGGGTCAATTTTTGCTCTTATGACATTGGAAGTATAAGTAAAGGGTTGCTAAAAGAAAACCTCAAAAGAGATGGAAAAAGATTGAGATGCTGAAGCATAATATACGTGTGGGACTTTTACCCGCCTATTGCACAAGTTAAGAAAACATAGAAAATTACTAAAAGGTCCTTGCATCTGCAGAAAAAGCAGGGATTGTACTCTATTGCAAAAAGGTTACTTTGTAATGATCTTCACAGAGAAAAGTAATAATCTATATGATTATGAATACTGTAATGAGTAGGAAATTACGTTAGTAAAAAATGGAGGCTCCTCGGGTGGCAGTACGTTGAATATCTTCTATGCATGCGAATTTGACTATTCAGCAGATCAGAAGGCACGAGAAGACAACTATTACATTCTATAGTGATTGCCTCAATTTAACTGAAGTCTTCTTTGCCTCCATTCAATAATAATTCTCATGGAAAAACTTTCTTCTGGACCAACTGGGTACAATCAGTTGTTTGTACAATCAGCACACAAGGCTTGATGTCCGAAAACGTTTTGAAAGCCTAATCGTCCCTTCTGACATTTAACGATGATTTAGGAGGGCGAAAATTGATTGAAAAACTATGATTAAAAACCCAGTTTTTGCTTTTAAATGAATTGTTAGACTCCCCCCCCCCACACACACACCAAAAAAAAAAATAAATAAATATTGCTAAGTAAGTTTACTAAGCATTTATATAATCGTTAATGTATATTTTAATTCTTTAATTTGTTATAAATATTTCAGTTCTTATTCAAAATGAAATTATTTAAAATGAATCTTGGCCAAATTATGAATTAAAGATAAATAAATGAAACATTCTATGGGAAGATTTGGATCAGCTTAGTTACAATCGCACTTTCATAATATATAATTAATTATAATAATGTTATTCTAAGACCATGAGAGATCTGATTTGACAACAGCCGGGCCTTACAATTTCAGTAAAATCCTATACAGTGTACAATATTTTTATATGTGGTGATGAGAACTTTAATCGAAATTCTGCTGGGCTACTTTTGGGAAAAATTTAGATATTAATTGATGAGTTTTGTTCCAATGTGTGTACAAATCAGAAACCCCCCATCCCATCCCATACTATCCCACTGATACCAAAAAGTAAATTAATAAATAAAGGGGAAGGGAACTCAAACTGATTTTGCTATAACTTTAAACGTCAATCGAACACTAGGGCCACATGTGAATCCAAACTAAGTATCAGTGAAGCCTAGAGGAACCTTGCAGATTTAGCACTGCTTGGCATTCCTTTCTCACGTTCAAAAGTAAATATCACATTATTTTTATCTTCATTATAAAAAATATTATCAAAATAATTCTCCGATTTTTTTTTTGTAGCTATCCATAGTTCGTGTTCGGCCGTGACACCTTATCCTGTGAAACAAATAAATCACTGATTCACTTTAAATATTTCTGCATGTACATCACAGAGCCTATGGGAACGAATGCATCTCAAACCTGCATATTTCTCCCTTAGTGGTGAAGCTTAAAGCTGCTTTCTTACTTGCTGAAATCCAAAGATTTTCAATGATTCTTGTATAACTGTGTGGTTTACTTATTTTGTGGGTCAGGAGCTGCCTCCTCTTTTGTAAATAATTTTTACGGGCCCAAAATATCTCGTTTTCGGAAAGCAAACAATCGGAGCATCTTTATTCTACTATTAAAAAAAATGAGGCTTATAACCGTGTCGAAAGTGTTGAAAAGTGTTTCATGATGCAAGTGTTTGTCATGATTTAACTTTCTTGGTTTTTTTTTCTTCTGTATTTAATCTTTTAGGCTCGGGGCCGTTCTTCCGGGAGAAGCTGAAGCACGTCGTGATTCGCGAGAACGAGGACGCCGTCTTCAATTGCAGGGTGACTGCTGATCCCGAGGCCCAGGTGTCGTGGTTCCGAAACGACGGGATCCTCATCGAAAGCTCCAGGATCGTTGTAAGTCTTCAGTCATCTCCCTTGTTCGTCTAATGTTGCTTTTTCCAATCCCGAGGCTAATACTTTCTAAGTGTGATAAAATTTGAATTGCAAATAAAGCAAAGGATGCGCTTGCATTTATTAAATTAAAAAATAGTACAAAAATTCATCAATAGATGGCGTTGTAACACAAATTTCATTATTGGCATATACTGAAAATCTGAAATATCATTTGCATTACGGCGTATGCCTAGTAGCATTATTCTTTGCATAAAAAGAAGGCAGATTCTGCTTGTGCAAAATTTGCCTGCTTACCTGCTGAAATTTCCTGCTTTCCCATGGCCTCTCATAAACCCTCTTCTGAATCCCTGCTTTTCTATTGGCCCTCGTAAACAGTATCCTGAATCGCATTCTAGTAGCAATTCATAATCTTGCTTTACCAGGACTATTATCGATGACTCTGATAGTCATTGTCTCATCATTACGGATAGTCATTAATTTTTCGCAAGTTCATCCTTTCTCGATGACCGGATCTTTACGCGTACATCTGATCGGCGCGAGGGTGTTATGCAATGACAAAGCGGACAAACCGGTCCATATCTGCGTTTCTTCCAAGCTCCTACACGTTTTCTGATAGTTATTCTAGGATATTTGTGAGAGACTACTGATTGGCTGAAATCATTAGGCCGGAATAGGTGACCCGACAGGAGATTACAAGGTCATTCTTCACTGTGCTTTAAAAGCTAACGGACGGGCGTACTAGCGTCTTCCAGAGTCTCAAAATTTCTTTTACCTTAATTTTGGAGAGCACATCTTCTATATGTAACCAGAGCAAATTTTTGCCATTCTCATTCTAGCACTGATGACGGTATATCATACATCCCTGATGCTGTTTAAATTTTCTTATTGGTACCTTACGTTGTTTTTTTTTATGCATAGTACGAAAGTACCATTTATGGGTGCTCTATCAGCGCTTTTACGCTCTTCTTCCTGTCTCTTCCAGATGAACAAGTGGTCCGACGGAAGGTGTTCCCTGACACTGAAGCCGGCGAAGGCGTACGACGTGGGGCTGTACAGGTGCGTGGCCAGAAACTGCCACGGCGTGACCGTCTGCAGGGCAAGGCTGCATATCGGAAGTAAGTAACCACTGTGGCAGAGCCATGATTAGGGTGAAAGCTCAGTGGATGGTATTTTGCAATCAATCCAATACGTTCATAGAAATGAGAAGCAGGGTTAAAAAGAAATCCTTAAATGTTACATCATTTTCTGTTGCCTGATAGACGAGGTGGGGATAATTCAACTTCTCTTGTAAACAGGAGTCCCCTACTAGCAATAGGTGATCGGTTTTTCATTGGCCAATGACCAGTTTGCACGGTGTTTCATTGCTAAGCGAAATTCAGTACTTGTCCCAGAAACCAAAATTCTACCTAAAAACGACGATTGGGATATGTACTGCAGACACCCAGTGGGCCAATATCCATAAAATTCTATCTAAAAACGACGATTGGGATGTGTACTGCAGACATACAGTGGGCCAATATCCATAAAATTCTATCTAAAAACGACGATTGGGATGTGTATTGCAGACAGAGTGGGACAATATCCATAAAACGATGTTTAGGGTATAGTTTGAGCAGCGTGATCGGGCCAAATGCCTCAGTTTGACTATGCTAACGCGCTCTGCCAGTTGACAAGTGATACTTTCGGCATCCTTCGGCACAGATGCACATAGTTTATGTCCCCTTGGGACATAAACTATGTGCAATTCCCCCGTGTGCACTCCAATTTCTTTTAATTGATGAAAGGCTCTGTGACCAGTGGTAACCCGAGCTGAAATTCCTAGTAAGGTCTATACAGCCAAGCAGGCGATGTATTACAACATAATTTGGTATGCAGAGTATACATGAAATGCTTTCTAGAAATTTCGAAACGAAAATAGTTTAACAAATGTCCACTGGGTGGCGCTTTCCATCTGAAAAACAGATAATTGAACAACGGAAAGGCTCGCTGGATTAAAGTTTTCTCGGTATTACGTTTGAATGAATACAAAATTTAATCTTTTTACGGCTCCCGTTCAAAAAAATTTTCGATTAAAATGTGCCCCATACATGAATGAGGTGCTTCAGTCTACTTTCCAAGGAAAAAGAATTTCGTTACAGTTAGCATTTTGCTTTATTACGTTTTATTTCGCAACAATCCTTTAATTTATCAAAATCCTAAAGCATCCATCTTTCCTTCACCTGTTCTTCATAAAGCGGTCACACTAGAGTTAATTGAGCAGTTAGCTGCAGAAAGAAAGTTAAATCTGAAAATTAAATTACGATACTTTTGATACAAGCACATATACTGCGCTGATAAATCTTTCGAGTGAATAAAATTAAAAGTGTATCATTTTTCAACCGGAGCCTTGCAACATACTAAATGGTAAGTCGCCCTACGTTAATATATCCCGCGGCCATTTCAACAGAAGAGACAACCTGAGCTTTTAAGAAACTTTTTACCTGTTGTATAAACTTACTTTTTCATGCGTTTCTCCATTAAAACCCCTTGCGCAGCAGGCCAATTTATCTATAAAGGGACCGCAATCCCGTCCGATTATTAAGTTCTGTTTAACTCAATGACTGCTAGTGCCATCTAGCGAGTGAAAATGAAGGTAAAAAATATCGAGATGTTAAAAAATTACGGCTTAGAATACAGTAAAACCTGTGTTGAACGACCCCCGCATTTAACGACCACCTGGTCTACGCGACCGTGTCTTAGCGGTCCCGAGTACCATATAATTATAAATAATGGTTTATTTTCCTTATTGAACGACCACCTGCCTAACGCGACCAACGACCGCTATCAATAAGAAACAAATTTATTTAAAATCCTATTTTAACGACCGCGAATTCTTAAAATTTTTTTATTTTCCCCTATTTGAGTAAGTTCGTTGTTCGGATGATCAGCAATCACGCGGTATGATGAAAACGAAAGTTGACACTTGTTTAGTTGAGTTGTAATACAGCTTCCAGTCACTAAATAATCCATGGAGTCACTTAACGTAATAGCGGCATGCACGCAGTTACTTGTGTTACTGCTTCTTGAAGGATATTTATTGAAAATAGAATTTTATGCATTTAGACATTACAGTGAATCGTTCAGCACAATTTCTTTTAAAATATTTCTTCGAAAAATAATTCCATCACAAAATCTGCGCTCGGTAGGAAAATACTATCGAGAATGACGTCATGTTTCGACCAATGAGCGATGCCGATACTGACAAGAGCTAAGCACGCAAAATTCAACTCAGAGCCTGTGTTTATATTTACAACGTGATTTGTTCTCAGAAACGAAACTACGCTTAAATTTTTTTCAAAATGTATCGCATTACCTGAATTCAAAGACCGACCCTCCTTAAAGACCACATTTTCTTGGTCCCAGTGGTGGTCTTTAAAAACAGGTTTCACTGTACCAGATAACAGTTATGCACTGTGTTTAACAATACCAGGTAGGAAAAAGTTAACTGTATCCAATATTACCACAAACTTACGCACGTACGTCCGTGGTGCGCAAGGGGTTAAGGATGACTGCATATATATATATTGGTGAATTTTTATAGAGCGAAGATTTTAAAAATGTTTTGCGTTGTGTCTTTACCCAGCACGCTAGTTCATTTGTAACTGTGATTCCTTACCGAGTGTTTCTTCTGACCCTACAGCCGTTTCCGTCAAGCCCGACCCTCCCAAGGCGGACAAAATTTCCGACACTGAGATCTTCCTCAACTGGATGCCACCCAAGTTCGACGGGTTCTGTCCTATATTCGGATATGCTTTAGAGTTCAAGGAAGAAAGTAGGTGCTCATTTTATATTCTTACGTCTCCATTCTTTAATTCAATTTCAAACAGGTTATAAACCGAGATATTTAAATGCTATATGATTTGGTATTCAGAGACGGCCCGAGGGGCGTGCGGGGCCCCAGGCGAAGCGCAAGAGCGGGACCTCTTCTCTATCCTGTCTTATGAGATAGCAATAAAATAGCCCAGGAACGGGGCCTCTATAAGCGCGGGGCCTTAGGCGATCGCCTACATTCGCACTCCCCCTTGGGCCGGCCCTGTGGTATTGATACTTCCTTAAATACCTTTCTAACACCTAAAAACACAGAAAGACTCGATGAGATAGTTTAACGATGTTTGCAGTTTTTTTATTGTAAAATGATCAGAAATGAGGGCTGTTATAGCAGTCAATTATAGGGGCGATAATTGACTGCTGTAACAGCCGTTATTGGCGACACAACATTATTCAGATGCAGCCAAGGTAACAGTACTCTGTAGGGTTACCACTTTAAAGGAAAAGGAATTTGTATAAAAGCTTTATGCCGATAAAATATTTAACTATACATAGATGCAAAAACACCTTACACAATTAAATGGAACTAGCTTACGGTATATTAACACAATGAGTGAACGTCGACGACGCCAGCATGCAACCCATTCAGGTTTGCTTCGCGAAAGTAATCGCCTGGAGTTCTAAATACTGACTTTCTTACTTTCATATTGCCACATTGACCTTTCCCACTGATAAATATTTTTCCATCATTCGGTGCTGTTTACATATAACAACAGAAACCTATTACACTACTCCAGTTTCAGTTTTGGTATAATCTACTGCCGTCGCCAACAGCAACATCTAGTGCTAAGAGTCAAATAAGTGAATGTTTTAGTACACTGGATATGTCGTTAACGAGGATGATTTGAATTATCCTACAGATGCCGAAGCTTGGACGAAGCTCGCCAACAACATCTCTCACGAGTTCTACCTCGTCCGGAACCTGACTCCGGCGACCACGTACCACTTCCGGATCTGCGCCGTCAATAAGTTCGGATGGAGCGATTTCAGCCTGCCCTCTGAGCCGATCATGACGCTGGCAGAAGGTGAGTTGGGAAGTTTTTACTTTCCGAACATGTACCCTGTAAGGAAAGTATTGTCATCATGAAAAAATTCGAGAGATTTTGGTGTATTGACACGTTTTGGGGTCTTCTGAATTCATTTATGCTATTTTTACGAGATGTATGTATGTATGTGTGTATGTGTGTATGTGTATGTGTGTGTGTGTATGTGTGTGTGTGTGTATGTGAGTGAACACGATAGCTCCTGAACGGGGCATGCGATTGAGCTCCAATTGGGTCTATAGGTTATAAACCACCGTCGCAAGACCTGTATTGATATTGGTGTGCATAGGTCTTATAGTTTTTCTACAGGGCTATGACAAAGATTTCTTTTACATTATGGCCTATGGTGGGGGAAATTCTAGAAAGTGCGCTAGCGTTTAAACGGTCCATTCGATTGAGCTCCAATTGGGTATACATGTTATAAACCACCATCGCAAGACCGGTTTTGATTTTGGTGTGTATAGGATATAGTTTTTCTACAGGGCTACGACCAAGATTTCTTTTACATTATGGCCTATGGGGAGAAATTCTTGAAAGTGCGCTAGCGTTTAAACGGTATATTCCATTGAGCTTCTATTTGGTATATATATTTGAATGATTCATCGATTAAAATTTATTTAAATGCTTGGTCATGATCTTAATCGTAAGTGTTTGGAAAGTCGAGTGGAGTCACTCCAGATTTTTTTTTCTACAGCCTCTTCGCGACCTCAAAGCTGCGCACGAGGTTATAAATCTCTTCCTGAAAAGAAAATGAGGTGAAAATCCCAATATATATAGTTTCGCTGGGCGCTGTCACTGTCCTGATTCCGGTTGGTGCCACTCCAAAGTAGAACTTGTATCGGCCATGACTCCAGCGAGATTAAAAAATTGTGATCGAAAAACGTGATAAAATGTATACCGTAGGTGGGATCGTTTTGAAATACTTTATAATTGTGTAAAAGAATATGGAAAACAATTTGCGCTACTTTAAAAATCTGAAAATTCGCCCGTTAACTCATTTCCAAGTGATTTTTCGTCAACTTTCAGTGTATTTCTATATCCGAGAGTAAAACAAAAAGTTACCCATTTGAGTAAGAAAATTTGGTGTGTAAATAAATTGGCCGTTTCAACAAGAGTGTGACCCATGCAAAATTTTTATCCGAAACTCATAAAATAAGATTTTATAACAAGGTAGACCTTTCGTGGCATTTCAAAAGATTAGTCACATGTGCGTGGAACAAATATTTTGTTAAATTCAACACAATTTTGTTCATTAAAAAAATGGTTTTCCGCTCATTTAACCAGATCATTTTCTTGAATTATGAAAGTAGTTCATTGAATTCAACAAATATTATTTCAGAGCTTTTCAGAGCTACGTAAAGGCCGTAAACTGATATACTCTCAGTTTAAAACTCATGAGAGGTATGGATTTTACAATAAATGGACGGTAATGTACTCAACAGAACATGAAAACCGATTTTACGAAACCGCGCGTTAAGCAGGATTTACGCTGAGGGAGCATCCTTTTTTACATTGTTTCATCCAGTTCGGTGGTTTCACCTCACTTGCACTGTCCCTGTTGAGGGTGCGCGAGTCTTCTGGAAGAGCCACCGAACAGGGTAGACGGCTGAAGGTCCCGCTTTAATAGGGGCTGGTCGTTATGTCGAGCGATGGCAACGGCTGCCCTTTTTCAGCATTGGGAACGGTCTGGAGTTTTGGTCGGTTTCCCCCGGATGTAACGTGAATACGCCTTAGAACCTCTTAAAAGGGTGCTCCGACCAAGGTATTCCTCCCCGATAGGCAGATGCCCATCGTATAGACTTGCCATGTCAAACAAAACAAATCTTCTGAATCAAGAGGCTTCCAATTCAATAGCGAATCGGTCAGAGGAAATGAACGGATCATTTTACGTTTACACTTTTCACCTAACCTTCATTCTTTATGAATGAAAGACTGATTCACACAAAATGTATCGGAGGTCAAATGGTACCATACTTTCATTTTGGATGAGACAAAAATGAAAGATAACTACACCACTACTCTTATCATTTCGGGTGATTCTTCCAAGATCAAACACATCCAACAAAGTGATAAGTGGAAGTGAACCTTTAAACAGTCTATAGTACAGGGTGGCCATAATTAAACTGCAAATATTCAAGGGGTGCTGGCGAGAAAATTACCAGGAATATTCCAGTGAAACTTGGTATCTACACGTTTCAGAACATGCGCAAGTCAAATATGCAATACAAAAAACCGCCATTTTCACCCGATAGAGGGCGCTCTATCGTATTTCAATGCTTATGGACGTCCTATATGCAAATTTTAAGCCCATCCAACAGTGTAAAAACAAGACCACATTGAGTGATGGTCCATCATGACTCTGAATAAGAAGGTACATGCATTGTTAGTGAAGATATTCTATCAGAATGGTAGCCATTATTCAGCAACTCTGAAAGAATACCGGCGATTAAGAAGAGGTCCGATGAGTGTCCATGAGAATAAATAATGTTTTAATTGTTTTCCAAAGCGTCTTTATGAATTGTCTAATTTGTGATCTTAATTGACGTTCATTTTTGATTGCATGTTACTGTAAAAATTTAATTACTGAAGCGAATTGTATGGAATTTTAATAAACTGTAAATAATGTTTTATACTGTTTATATGCCTCTTAGAATGTCACTATGCTCTGTCGATCAGTTTTGGAAGTTGTATAGGCCACCGGCCATCTTTGAAATACGGTACAGCGCCCTCTATCGGGTGAAAAATGACGATTTTTTTTCATATTTGAATTGCGCATGTTCTGAAACGTGTAGATACCCAATGTCACTGGAATATTCTCGGTAATTTTCTCTCCAGCACCCCTTGAACACTTGCACTTTAATTATGGCCACCCTGTATTTGAAAACCTTTATGTTGCTATACTTATTTTGGCATTGGCATACGTCTCTCGCATACTTATAAAAAAAAAATCGCCTTTTATTTCAGCTGCTTCGAAGATTGAGCTCGGGAGAGCCGAAAAGTTCCAGCAAGACCAGACGGACAGTGGGCAGGAACTGATTCTCGAGATCGCGGAGCAGGCGAAGTTGGACTACGACAGGGAGGACGAACCTCTTGCCTTGGAAGAAGCGGAGCCCACCGACCTCTACAATTACATTTCGGAAGTCGCCAAGTAATTTTATTACGTCTTCATTCATTGAAATCATTTGTCGCTCACGATTCAATTTAAACATTTAAAAACAAGGAGGGCGCGAGAAAAACCAAAGAGCAAGTAGTGATGGATGATTTTAAAAAAATCATCCATCAGAGAGGAGAATAAATACGATGATTTTAAAAAAATCATCGTATTTATTCTCATTTTTACTCAAAAATAAATCCATTTTCTCTTAACCCTTTAACGCGCAGTGTTCCCGCTCTGGGAACGCCCAACTCGGACGTTTTGACTGTTGCCAGTCACGAAGAATAGATTGGATGGTTATAAAAATAGTGGCGGGTGACAGAGCTCCACGAGAATCCTTTACTTTTTAGCACGTCATTTCCGGTAAAAAAATTGGTCACGATTCTTTTTAACAGCACTGACATCTGCTGAAAAATGGAAGCATGCGGAAACAGCTGGATAGATTGCCCAATGCTGAAAAAGGGCAGCCGTTGAGATGGCTCGACATAACAACCAGCAAGATGGCGGACGATCGAAACGTTCATCGCTTGCCACAGATCGAGAGACCCTTTTGTGACGCAGCTGGCTGTGCGCGGGCACAGCCAGCTGCGTCCAAAAAGGGTCTCTCGATCTGTGGAAAGCGATGAACGTTTCGATCGTCCGCCATCTTGCTGGTCGTTATGTCGAGCGATGGCAACGGCTGCCCTTTTTTCAGCATTGGGAAAGGGTTGCGCCTCAAAGGGTTAAAATGTTCATTCAAACTTTACTGATAACATTATGTTGTAGAAAATTCGACCCAATGTTCATTGTTAAAGATAAAAAAGCTGAATGTATGCTGAAAAATGTGTGTGTGTGGGGGGGCGCCACCGTATGTTAGACTTTGTTGGGGGAGCGCGATGTTAAAAGGTTGAGAACCGCTGGTAACGAGTTTAAACCTCTTTCGAAACTCAATCAGAATAACGGATTCACAAGCAAAACATACGCCACACCCGAAATAATTCCATATTTTGTGTTACGTTGCCAGAAAGAGAATTGAATGCTGTTTTTTTCAGCCACGAATTATCCAGTATTATTTTCGATTGAATTTTTAAGCGTGACACGTTTTCGAATTGCAGTAAATATTTTGCGGTGCTAAATATGCCAATCTGACAAGAATTATGCATAAAATTGCATGGAGAGTTGTTTTAATGGCAACTATAAAGTGAAATGATTATCGTTTATGCTAAAAGCGTAAATTGCAAAGAATCACCAAACAATAAAAGACTAAATTTGTGGCAAATATCTAAACCGTTTCTTGCATTAGAGAGGAAAAAATGAAATATATAGTATTGGTATCAGTAACAGATAGTAAATAGTTACTAGGTATGCTAGGGCAGTATTGATCAAAGCACAATATACCGCATTAATAAATATTTCGTGAAACTAAAAGCTTTCTATTCGTTTTTAAACAGCCGTCTTACATCACAGCTAACTAAATATTAAGGAATTCTACGTCGCGTTAATATATCCTGCGGTAGTTTTAACAGAAAATACTGTACCTGAACTTTTTTTCCCTGTGGAGATACTGTTTTGTCACAAGTAGTTATGATCACATTTATACGAAAATGTTCTCTTCGTGCATTGCGAAGAGCGGGTACACAACTATTTAATTATAAAATAAAACGGTTCTCTACATCATGTAGTATCTAAAGTATTAATGGTATAACTTAAATCTAAAAAAGAGTATGATGTAGAAATGAGACATTTTGAAAGTTAGGAATTTTCCCTGCAAACCGTCAAGCTTTTCTTTTTCTGATCGCGAATGACACCGACATAGTTTTTTGCGTCATAATATTACAATGGTCTCAGGTCAGTACTTGTACTAACTTTACGAATAACTAATGAGTAACTTTACACCAAGAGTCAAATCCTTTTTTCTTTTTTTTTTTTTTAGATTACACATCACTGGAAACAATTCGAATTATACATGTAAGAAAAAGTTCCGTTCCCTACCGTTCGGAGAACGGGTACGCAGCTAGTTTTTACGAGAATTCGTTATTTTGTAAGACGCTGTTAAAATATCTCGGGAGGATAATCATACGTTATTATTTTTTGATCCTTGTTATTGCTTAAATTTGCGCTCTCAGAAATGCTTCAATGACTGAAGGAAATCTTATTTCGTTGTTTTCTTAATAAGGTTATAAAGATTGTATTTGTTTTAGCCTATAGGCGGTTTATGTAAATATGAAAAAAAAAAAATCAATGTAAACTTCGTTATTAGACAAGCAAGTTAAAATTGTATGATTTGGAACACTTTAAATTGAGAATTTTCACACATGAAATGTTATATTTAAATCCTACTACTATTACAATCATTCAAGGTACCTTTGATCCACATTTTCTGTATTTTCATTTGCCTCTTTTATGTTTTAATATTATTTTCACACTAAATGGCATAAAATGGAAGAATAAACCGTAGATCACATTTTCTGTATTTTCATTTGCCTCTCTTTATGTTTTAATATTATTTTCACACTAAAAGAACCGTGCCGATCCTTGTTCGGCCCAAAACTACTCGACTACCCCGCCCCCCCCCAAAAAAAACCGCTGTTAAGTTACTCAAATAATAAATAATGCTATTAATACTTTTAAAACTTACTTCTTAACTTAATTCTGTGGAATAATTTGTCCATTGCAAGTTAAATAAACGATCATTGTAAGTTTACCTGTGACTGTGGCTTAATGTTATTCCCCCTTTCCTGCCTCGTCTGACAGCCCTGGCTTTATGCAACGCCCTGGTTACGCCCCTTGTAGCTTCATGCGACACCCTCGTTACTCCCCTTGTGGCCTCACGTGACGCACTGTCTTCGGCCATTTATAAAATCACGTTACCGCAGTCCTTTTGAAAGCGATAATGAACAATACGTTACCAACATCTGTATTTGTATGATCGCATCATTTAAAGTAAAAAATTAAAAAATAAATAAATTCTGTACTCTCTAGTTTTCTAAAAAGTGCCCGCAAGGTGAAGCTTATGATCCGTTCTATGTTTACGCCTTCACTGGATAAAAATCATAACTGAACTGAAAATCAACCTTAAATAAACTTGTAAAGAAAACCCATACAAAAAAATCTGGAGTGACTCCACTCGACTTTCCGAACACTTACGATTAAGATCATGACGAAGCATTTAAATAAATTTTAATCGATGACATTCGAACATATGTACCAAATTCAAACTCAATCGAATGCACCGTTTAAACGCTTGCGCACTTTCAAGAATTTCTCCCCATATGCCATTATGCCATAATATAAAAGAAATCTTTAACGTAGCCCAGTAGAAAACCTGTAAGTCCGATACACACGAAAATCAATACCGGTCTTAAGATGGTGATTTATAACCTATATACCCAATTTGAGCTCAATCGAATGGACCGTTTAAACGCTATAGCGCACTTTCGAGAATTTCCCCCGATAGGCCATAATGTAAAAGAAATCTTTGTCGTAGCCCTGTAGAAAAACTATAAGTCCTATACACATCAAAATTAATATCGGTCTTAAGATAGCGGTTTATAACATATATACCGTTACCAAACCAATTCAATTGAATATACCGTTCAATTGAATAAACCGTTACCGTTACCAAAACCTATACACACCAAGCCTATACACACGAAGTCCTATACACACCAAAATAGATACCGGTCTTGCAACGATAGTTTATAACATATATACCCAATTTGAGCTCAATCGAATGTACCATTTAAACGCTAGCGCACTTTCAAGAATTTCCCCCGATAGGCCATAATGTAAAAGAAATCTTTGTCGTAGCCCTGTATAAAAACTACAAGTTCTATACACACCCAAATCCATACCGGTCTTGCGACGGTGGTTTATGACATATATACCCAATTTGAGCTCCGTCGAATGTTCCGTTCAGGAGCTATCGTGTTCACTCACATACACATAAACACACACACACACACACACACACACATATATATATACATACATACATACATCTCGTAAAAATTGCATAAATGGACACAGAAGACCTCAAAACGTGTCAAAACACCAAAATTTCGAAGTCGAATTTTTTCAGGATGACAATACTTTCCTTACAGGGTACATGTTCGGAAAGTAATAAGGAACCCTCCACAAAAACAAAAAAAAAGTTATATAAACGGCATTTTTTGAGTCTTGGTGACGCCCATCGTTAAAAGAATGATAACGCAATCCTTTTCGAAATGACAATAAACAGATAGGATAACACCATCATCTGTATTTACGATCGCACCATTTAAAATATTTTTTTTTTTTATTCTCTACATATTTTTCCCCAAAAGGCGGGGCTGCTATCATGTTTACGGCTGCGTGGATAAAAATTACAAACTGGTCTGAAAATCTATTATAAGTAAAAATATTGACTCAAGAGTAACTCATACAAAATAAGGGCAAAACATAGAACCCTCTCACCCCAAGAAAAAAATCTTGTATCAAGGGCACTTTTGTGAAACTGCATGGGTGGCTTATCAATCCATAACGAAAAGGTGTCCTGTTCTGCACCTACGTTAAGAGTATCCTAGGCATGCCCTATTTTGTATTAGCTTCAGTCGTTTTTTGCTATCTAAAGCACAGAAATACGGAAATAAACGGCATAACTACTTACTATAGCAAGTACGGCAACGGCTTATTACTTTAGCAACGGCATAGCTTCTTACTTTATCTAATATTCAAGAATTTAATTTTAGTAGTTCGAAGCTGTTCTTACTCCCTTATTGAATAGAACAAGGTTATTTTATATTTATGATATTGGTTCAAAGTTATCCCGAATGACTGGGTAACTTTGCACCAGGTAAATTACCTTTTGCTTTTATTGATTGACATAATTCAAGCTGAATTTTAGGCCTTATTCTTCCATTTTATGCCATTTGGTGTGAAAATAATATTAAAACATAAGAGAGGCAAATGAAAATGCACAAAATGTGGATCAAAGTTACTTTGAATGACTGTCATATTAACATGATTTAAATATAGCATAACATGTGAGGACATTTTCAATTTAAAGTGTTCCAAATCGTACCACTTTTAAATTGCTTAAGTCTAATAAACACATTTGCATAATAATCGTACAGACTAAAATAAATCTTCGATTTTCATAACCTTATTAAGAAAACATCGAAATAAGATAGCCTTAAGTTATTGAAGCATCTTTGAGAGCGCTTACTTTAGCCAGGCCCGGACTGGGAGGGTAGGGGCCCACCCGTGTCTCAAGAGAAGGGGGGCCCGGCTTATTGTATGACCGATAAATAATAGGATGTGTTAACTTTCGGTGTATGGGGGATGTATGGTGTTATTATTAATTAATTGTGATTGATAATTAATGTATTCATAAAATATATTGATCTATTAATTGATATGCGTCATTCATATTAATTAATCCCTTGTTCATTCGGGAATCCTCTATCAAAACATTTTGAGAATACCTATGAATACCTATAAAATAAAGTGTTTTGAAGCCTTTTGGGGCGCAAATGCAACTGCAAAAAATTTTCTGTGTCAAACTTCATTAAGTGCTATCGGTATAGCACTTTTTTTATTTTCTTTTTTCTGTTTGGGGGCCCGCCCTCAGCAAGGAGGGCTCGCCGAGGGTGGGGGCCCACCCGTCTGCAGACAGTCAGACACCCTGGCCAGTCCGGGCCTGACTTTAGCAATAACAAGGATGAAAAAATAATAACATATGATAAAGTATCCTGAGATACTTTAACAGCGCCTTACAAAATAACGAATTTTCATAAAATTCGGCGGGATTTTCTCTTTCTGATAATGCTATTATAGATGAAATCCTATTTTTCAGATCGATTTAAAAGAAGGGAAAAAAAACTATTCATTTCGTTACTTGAAAGTTAAATCTTTTGTAATATTGCCCCCCCCTCCTCTCATAATAGCCACAAGCCCATTTTGATAGAGTTCACCGGAATCATTTTGTAGGAATTTCGTCCAGGTGATCTTCCCTTCGCTCTCTGGAATCGGTAATTGGAACTTGGTCAACCTATTTAAAAAGATGGGAATAATTATTTCCCTGATGTTGCAAAGAAAGATCCGTTAGGGACTACAGGATGCACTCGCATATGCATATATGAGTACATATGTATATGAAAAATGTGATCGGGGGGGGGGGGATGCCACCGTAAATTAGCCTTGGTTGGGGGAGAGCGGCTTAAATGTTTGGTGCAACGGTCAGATTTCAAGAATTGTGTAGTCGCTTACGGCCAGGGCCTCCGAGAGAAATTTTTATAAGGAGGGGCGAAAATCTTCCCGGCCCCTTTCGTAAAGCACAAAAGTTTAGAAAAAAAACAGGAGGGACGGAAGGAATTTTTTTTTGTAAAACTGCTCTTTTTAATGATTTTCATATAAAATGCTAAAAGGAAATAGAGTGGGAGGGAAGTTGTTCGTATATGTAATGGTATTTTTAATTCATGTTCGTAGGTTGAAAAAATACTAATATTTAAAGGGTAGAATTAACATTTCTGCCATCTAAATCATTCTAGAATTAGATATTCAAAATTGAGTCTATTAAAAAAAAGGATTTTAATTACGGATCTAAAAATGAAATTCGTAACACATTCTGTAAAATTCACGGACGCACTTTAGCTGAACACGGGCCCACTCTTAACTCGCACGGGCCCAGGGGCAGCGCCCCGTCTGCCCCCCCCCCTTTCGTAGGGCCTGCTTACGGCCTTCTGTATCGTTCTGCATATCACTGCGAAATTTGAACTCGATCGGCGTCGAACAACTTGAGTCAATGACATAACAAATTTGCTTTCGGAGAGGTCCAATCTGGAGTCGCCCTATCTCTTATTCGTATATTAATAGAACATTTTCTTTAGGAGCAAAAAGCGCTCTATGGAATCATGAATCAAATTACTTTTTGCAATAGTTAATTTCCTCATTCTGCAACATACAGTTTTACTAAATTCACCGGTTATTGTCGCTTTCCCTGACCCCCCTTGTCGCCCCTTGTTGCTTCGTGTGACGCCCTGTCTACGCTTAACGTTCGAAACATGTTAACGCAGTCCTTTACAAAATGAAAAATAAACGTACGGTTCAAAGTTTTTCAACAACTAGACAACGACTTTTCTTTAAAAGTAGAAATCCATTTTTATTATTTTGTTTCAAGATGATATTCGCAATAGTTGATTGGTTCAGTGCAAATGCAGCAATCCATTATTCTAAATTTAACAGACACTGTTGCTCAGTGCCTTAATGTGCTCTTGACTGAACCTTCTTGCCTGGTGTGACGCCTTGGTTACGCCTTTCGTGGTTAGATTGCACGCCCCTTGTAGCCTCGTGTGACGCCCTCGTGGCCTCACGTGACTCCTCGACTTCGCCCATAGTTAAAATCATGTTATATGTTGTCCTCTCACAAATAAAAATAAATACACGGCACCAACTCCTGTATTTATGAGCGCGTCATTAAAGTAAAAACAAATCATGCACTGCCTAGTTCTTAAAAACTTCCCGGAAGGTGGGGAGATATCTACTAAACGTTGTCGCTTTCGCTGGATAAAAATAATAACCGGTCTGAAAATTCACCGTAAGTAAAAACTTGTCAAGAAATTTCATAAAAAATAAGGAATAACATCGCCTCTACTCAAAAAAAAAAAAAAAAAAAAAAAAACGAAAGAAAAGTTATATCACCGGCATTTTTCGTCGATGTGTATTTGTTTGTAGTCATGTCAACTATTGGCGGTCACTAGCATGTAACGTTGAGGGGGAAATGTTTCTTATTGTTGAATATATTTCCAAATAGGTGATATCTGAATTTGTTGAATTATTCCAGGGGAGTGCAATTTCTTTATGTAATTATGTATTTCAATATGTAATTTCTTTTTTTTTTTAATGCTTTTAATACTGGGGCGCCAGCTTTCGAATTCGGTAAAAAAGATTTTCCATTCCTGTCTGGAGGAAGGGAGGGGGGAGGGTCATATGTTTCCGGCTGCACTAACATTTTTGACCACGGGCCGCCACTGTCAGCTAGCCTGATAGACGAAAGAGTTTTGTTTTGGAATGGAACATCCAGACGTGTCCCATTTCTGGGCTTTTAATCATATACTCATTGAAAATTTCCTTTAAGAGTGAAAAAAGCTGTATAGAATTATTATTCAGAATGATTTTTGCAAAAGTGAATGTGTTCATTCGAAATGAAACGAACCGTCCTACGAAATTCAACGGACATTGTGGCATAAGGTGACGCCCATCATGGCCTATTGTGACGCCCATCGTGAAAAACGGCGAAGTCCTTTTCAAAATGAATACTGAGCACTGAGTATTACTGCGCTAAATGTTTCTTATTGTTGAATGTATTTCCGAGTAGGTGATATCTGAATTTGTTGAATTATTCCAGGGGAGTGCAATTTATGTAATTATGTATTTCAATATGAGATTTCTTTTTTTTTTTTAATGCTTTTAATACTGGGGCGCCAGCTTTCGAATTCGGTAAAAAAGATTTTCCATTCCTGTCCGGAGGAAGGGAGGGGGGTCATATGTTTCCGGCTGCACTAACATTTTTGACCACGGGCCGCCACTGTCAGCTAGCCTGATGGACGAAAGAGTTTTGTTTTGGAATGGAACATCCAGAGGTGTCCCATTTCTGGGCTTTTAATCATATACTCATTGAAAATTTCCTTTAAGAGTGAAAAAAGCTGTATAGAATTATTATTCAGAATGATTTTTGCGAAAGTGAATGTGTTCATTCGAAATGAAACGAACCGTTCTACGAAATTCAACGGACATTGTGGCATAAGGTGACGCCCATCATGGCCTTTTGTGACGCCCATCGTGAAAAACATTTTAATTCGAAGTCCTTTTCAAAATGAATACTGAGCACTGAGTATTACTGCGCTAAATGTTTCTTATTGTTGAATATATTTCCGAGTAGGTGATATCTGAATTTGTTGAATTATCTCAGGGGAGTGCATTGCCTCTCCTTGCCCTTACTAAGCCATGCCTATGAATTCAACAATCAGTTCATCTAAATTGACAAGAAATGGTGACGCCCTGGCCACGCCCTTTGTTAGAAACATGTCAAGGAAGTTTTTTTACAAAATAAAAATTAATAAATACATATATATATATATGTATAGGGTACCAATATTTGTATTTAATATCGGGAAATTTGAATTCATTTCCATTGATCACAATGAAATAGTTGAACAGTTAAATTTTCAGAAAACTTCTGTTAAAGATGGGCGATAACTTACGATCTCATTATTCCTTTGCTGTATGTAATTTTCAGTTCTCAGTGGAATATCATTCTCAAGTTAATTCATCACCTCGCGAGTGTAGGGGGCACAATTTATTCAATGGGACTTTTTTTTGTATGGAGACACGTTTAAAAAGTGTCCTTTTTTTTTTTTTTTTTGGAAATGGAGTCTCTTTCAAAGTAGTCTTCTTTCCTACCTTGTTTATTTTATTTTAATTTATTAAGTTTATATTGGCCATTCACCTCTAACAGGTAACGACAGAAAGCGACTGTAGCCACCTTATTGGGACACAAACCCCACACACCCTGTGTATATGTATGGTTTGGTTCCCTAACCCCACTGGATGCCAATTTCGAAAAATGCTGCGTAATTCAGCCCCTATGTTAGGAAACTCGTATTTCGCATGATTTGGTTTAGAAATTTTGGTTGGGTGAAACATTCATATACGGAAAAAACGGCCTTATTTTCAGCCATAATAGTCACAAGCCATTTTGAAACCTCACCAGAAACAATTTGCAGAAAATTCGTTAAGACAAACTTCCTTTCACTGCACTTATGTATCTCCGGGGAATTCGTGAAGGTATTTAAAAAGAAGGGAATGCTCATTTCCCTGATATTGCAAAAGTAGAACTGCACGCCGCGTTCCCATGATGCTCCCTTCTCCCGCCATTGGAATGATTTCCAGAATCGATAACTACTGTTCGAATGGGATCCATAATCAGTTCAACGAATAGGCAGTCGTGATCTCGAGTCAGCTTTGAATCCTCTAATATACATGGTAACCTATAGGCTACCGCCCTTTAAACGCTATTTTTCTAAGAAGAAAATGTTTCGAACAGTCATTGGGAAGTCATAAAACCATTCATTGTACCTTTTAACCCTTTAACGCGCGGTGTCCTCGCCGTGAGGACACCAAACTTTGACTGTTGCCAGTCAAGAAGAATAGATTGGATTTCTATAATAATAGTGGCGGCCGCCCAGGTGGTTTAGTGGCTAGAGAACCATTCTATCACGCCGTGGGTCCGGGTTCGAATCCCGGCTTGGGCATGGATGTTAACTTGTCCGTCCCTTCATAGGGGGTAGTGCTGTCCGCCCACTGGGTGTTCCCATAATAAAATGGACAGTAACTAGGGCCGTTGATGGCAAAGGTTTGTGGCCAGTGCCTGCCCATTAGAAAAAAAAAATAATAATAGTGGCGAGTGACATAGCTCCACGAGAATCCTTGACTTTTTAGCACGTTCATTTCGCGTCAAAAAAAGGGTCACGATTCTTTTGAACAGCACTGACATCTGCTGAAAAATGGAAGAACGCGAGAACAGCTGGAAAGATGGCCCCATGCCGAAAAAAAGGGCAGCCGTTGCCAATGCTCTAGTTAACGACCAGCAAGAGGGCGGACGATCGAAACATTCATCGCGTGCCACCGATCTAGAGACCCCCTTTTTGACGACAGCTGGCTGTGCACAGCTAGCTGCGTCAAAAGGGTGCATGAATGGCAGTAGTAGTTTGGGTCCCTCAGATGCCAGCATTCATCGATCGAAAATATTGTAGAGGATGGATTGAAGTCACTCACACACACACACACAATATAAAAAAAAAAAACCATGTTTCCAATGATAAGTTTTTCTACCATTTTAATAATATTTAATGTGAAGAAAGAATTAATAATTGTCATTTATAGGTTAAAAAAAAACTAGATGCTTTTCCACTCCATACAAAATATTTTGTTTCTAGTTCCTTTTTTAATGTTTAGAAGAGTTCTAGAATCATGGCATTAACCCTTTGAGGCGCAACCCTTTCCCAATGCTGAATAAAGGGCAGCCGTTGCCATCGCTCGACTGAACGACCCGCAAGAGGGCGGACGATCGAAACGTTCATCGCGTGCCACAGATCGAGAAACCCTTTTTTTTTACGCAGCTGGCAGTGTGAGCACAGCCAGCTGTTGTCAAAAAAGGGTCTTGTAGGTCTGTGGCACGCGATGAACGTTTCGATCGTCCGCCCTCTAACGGGTCGTTCAGTCGAGCGATGGCAACGGCTGCCCTTTTTTCAGCATTGGGCAATCTCTCCGGCTGTTCTCGTATTCTTCCATTCTTCAGCAGATGTCAGTGCTGTTCAAAAGAATCGTGACCATTTTTTGAGGGGAAATGACGTGCTCAAAAGGAAAGGATTCTCGTGGAGCTAGGTCACCCGCCACTATTTCTATAGAAATCAAACCTATTCTTCGTGACTGGCAAGAGTCAAAACGTCAGAGTTGTGTGTTTCCAGAGTGGGAAGGGGTTAAAAGGGTTAAAGGGTTAAAATTAAAAAAAAACATAAAATAATAACTTTTTCTGCAATTTTTTATTATATTTTCGTTATCTGACAAAAGAACGTCATTTCTACAAAAAAATAACTTTACTTGTTAATAGTGGTCCTTGGAGGGTTTAAAACTGAAAACAATAAATGAAAATTTACTTTTAAAAGAAAAAGTACTATCTAGAAGTATTATTCAAAATGATTTTTGCGATCATTCATGTGTTCATTCAACATCCAGCAAAGAGTCCTTCTAAATTTAGATTTACTTAACACTGCGGCTTAACGGGATGCCCTCTTCTTGCCGCATGTAACGGCCTAGACTGTTGGAACGCCCTAGCTACGCCCATCCTTCAAAACATGTTAACGCAGTTCTTTTCAAAATGAACCGTAAACACGGAGTACCGACATCTGTGTTTATTATCACGTGATAAGAACACTTAAATTTGCTGTAATCTGAATTAATCAGTAAGATGTAAAATTTTCTAAAAACTTTGGTGGAAAGGTGGGCGTAAAATTTATCATGGGTTGACTCCTCCGCTGCAAAAAAGTACTAACAAGTGAAAAAATTCTTAATAAGTAAAAATTTGTAAATGAAATTCACATCCAAGATAAGAAAAGCTGAAAACACTCCAATATTCGACCAGCCGTTTGTTTATTGTCCATTCAGCAAACAGTTATTCTAAATATGCCTTGAACCACCGTCTAAAGTGACGTACGCTCTGGCTACGCCCATGTCAACGCTTTTTTTTTTTTTTTCCCAAA
The DNA here is from genome assembly GCA_038373885.1 of Cheiracanthium punctorium. Lineage (NCBI taxonomy): Eukaryota > Metazoa > Arthropoda > Arachnida > Araneae > Cheiracanthiidae > Cheiracanthium > Cheiracanthium punctorium. Next base: position 321,093 of record JAWZYV010014840.1, on the reverse strand, counting down.
ATGAAAGTCAACATAGGGTAGCAACATATGCATTTATTATCCAGTCATTCAAATGAATGAATTACTTTTTACTTTAGTGGACAATAAATTGAAAAGCTTATCTAATTCAATTTCTAGAAAGCATCCAATAGGCTTTGGCTAAAAACAAACATTCAAATGTTCTGCTCCGCGAGGCGTCTTTGTAAGAACAATGGGCGTCACCTCTGGCGTCCCTTTCAATAATATAAGGTGACCATACGTCCTCGAAATTCGAGGACAGTCCCCAAATATAGAAATTTTTTTAAGTTTGTCCCCAAATATACTTTGTCTCCAAATGTCCTCAAATTTAGAGATGTGTATTTCTTCAAAGTTTCAGTTATTACTTTCAGGGGGGAAAAAACTGAAGAAATGGAAAAAGAAAACAACAAATACCGCCTTCTTCCTTACAGAAACAGCTAAACTCATCTTTGATAAAGTATGTTCTCATCATGGACTTAGATTACTCCATGGTTCTCATGCGAGATAGAATATGAATTAGGCTATCTTATAAATAAAAATGAAATTCTGTTTGTTTGTTTGTTTGTTTGTTTGTTTGTGGATTTGATTCGTATACAAATCCACAAAAATGGACCTATCGGCCTGAAATTTAGCACAGATGTGTAAAATAATATAGAATAAACCACTGTCCACTTTAAAACTTTGAAAGTCCACCCGTTCCCGGAATTTAAGAGATTTTTTATGCACTTCACGCAAAAATCTTTCCGTAATTGTAACCCCTGTAGTGAAAAAAGTGTGAAATAATGATCGTGGTTGCCATGTGTGGCGATTTTGCCGAATAAAATGTCGTTCGTATACAAATCCACAAAAATAGACCTATCGGCCTGAAATTTAGCGCAGATATGTAAAATAATATAGAATAAATTGTAGTCCACTTTAAAACTTTGAAAGTCCACCTGTTCCCGGAATTTAAGAGATTTTTTATGTTCTTCACGCAAAAATCTTTCCGTAATTGTAACCCCTGTAGTGAAAAAAGTGTGAAATAAGGATCGTGGTTGCCATGTGTGGCGATTTTGCCGAATAAAATGTTTTAAATTCTCAAAGTAAAAATAAAAGAATAATAATGATTTTTTTTTTGTTAGTTTATATTCGTAAGGTTATTTTTTTTTTAATTATAATATCGTGTGCATGGGAAATCAGAGCAGGAATGTAATGCTTTACACGCAAAACAATAAGAATTGAAGATTTCCGAGGCTAATGTGTAAATTTTTTTAGTTTGGCGAAAAAATAAAATGGCTGAAATATGGATTTTGAGTAAGTGAGTTCTAGCGGTTTGCCCAGTTTTCGGCTTGGCGCAATTTATTCAGAGCTTAAGGAAATAGATTTTTGAAAACAAGTGCAAAGGTTTTATTAGAATACAGCGTTAAAGTTTAATGATCCGTGAAGAAATAATGCAGTTATTAAGGGATTTCAAGCGATCTAACTTCAGAATTCTCGCCAATTAAATACATTGATTTAAGTTGGGGGAATTCCGCCAAATTTCAGAAAATTGAAATCTTCTCATTTAGTACATCGGAGTAACGATGAATAAAACACATTATAGTTGATAATTTAAAAAAAAATCGGCTGTATTAAGGGATTCCACTTTTCAAATAAATGCCTGGCGGTCGAACCATTTCCCATTTTGATTGCTGCTAAGTCAATGCTTCGAATGATTCCCTGAAAAAACTCTTGCAAAATGGCGTATGTTGGCACTTTGGCGAGGCTTAGATTTAAAACTGGATTTTATTTGAGACTGGTATATATAATAACACTGGTTATAGATAAAAATGAATGTTGGTATGTGTTTATGAGGTTGAAAAACTCCAGCACCGTTGAGCACCGTTGCACGATGAAATTTGGTTCACCTAAGTCTTTTATCATGGAGAAGGTTTTTATGCTATCCGTTTTCCTTAACTTGCCACTTGGTGCCGCAGCACAACGTTGAATTCTATTCCGTTTAGCCGTTTGCTATGCGAATATCGTCCAACTGATTTCGATGAAATTTGGTACACGCGAATATTAGAACACGGAGAATATTTTTCACTATCCATTTTGCTGTAACTTGCCGCTAAATGGCGCTGCAAAGCATCAACTTCTATACCGTTCGACCGACCATCATAAAATTTTTTATACTTACACATTTGAGCACGAAGAATATATTCTAACTGCGTTCCTTTTGATGTTACTCACCACTAGATGACACTGCAATGCATTATTATTTTAACTCGACACTAGATGACGCTGCAGCAGGCCAAATTCTTGACCATTCAAAGGGTCGCTATGAAAATCAGTATACATAGCTATTTGAACAATGAGAATATTTTGGCGTTATCCATTTTGCTATAACTCGCCACTTGACGGCGCTGTAGCAAATCATTACTTTAATTAACTACTAGATGGCCCTGCAGTATATCACTTCTTGACTGTGCAAATGATCGTTATGAAAATTGGTATACATAGATATTTGAACGCGGGGAAGAGTTTGGCGCTATCCATTTTCCTATAACTTGCCACTAGATGTCGCGTCAACACACGAACTTCAGGACTGTCCAGCCGATAGTCATGAAAAATCGTATACATCGATATCTGAATGCGAAAAATATTTTCGCCGTATCCGTTCTGCTAAAACTCGCCACTAGATTGCGCTACGCCGCATAGCCTTCTGCACCGTACAAACGATTGCCTTGCAATTCGGTATGCATGATTATTGGACACAATATAACGCGATATCCACTTTGCTATATCTGTTTATTACAATGAATAGTAATCACCACAAATCGTAATATCAAAAAGTCCATTCATTCCCGTGCGAAGAACGGGTACTTCAGCTAGTGTATAAATATAGCTTTCCATATTTCTTTCACGTTTTACGTTTTTCAAAAACTCAATTATTATTCACAAATCTAAACTAGGAAATTTATCTCTTACTCGAATACTTTTTTGAAGGGCGTACATGGTAATATGTTGTGTCCTCGAATAAGTCCTCGAAAATATTTTCTAGTGTCCCCAAGTTTTATTTAGATTCGAGGACAATGTTTGATTTGTCCCCAAATTACCGTTTAGAAATATGGTCACCTTACAATAGAGCATTTCGACATGACATCAGGGCAACTTTTTGTAGGACAACTCGGATATTTAGAGGTAGAAAGACGAGTATTCCGCCAATCACCGTCCTCAAACGAACGTTAGTGTGTCCTACAGGAAAGTGTTGCAAGGCTGGTTGCTATGATCTGACGTAATGCAATGACGTAGGTCGAAAAGCTCTATAAAAGTTCTACCACTTTTTCTGTGCCTTCGTCCACCTACATCGCTTTGCTACATCGCTACTGTATAGAATTATTATTCAGAACGATTTTTGCAAAAGTGAATATGTTCATTCGAAACGAAACAAACCGTTCTACGAAATTCAACGGACATTGTGGCATAAGGTGACGCCCATCATGGCCTTTTGTGACGCCCATCGTGAAAAACATTTTAATTCGAAGTCCTTTTCAAAATGAATACTGAGCACTGAGTATTACTGCGCTGAATGTTTCTTATTGTTGAATATATTTCCGAGTAGGTGATATCTGAATTTGTTGAATTATCTCAGGGGAGTGCATTGCTCTCCTTGCCCTTAGTAAGCCATGCCTATGAATTCAACAATCAGTTCATCTAAATTGACAAGAAATGGTGACGCCCTGGCCACGCACTTTGTTAGAAACATGTCAAGGAAGTTTTTTTACAAAATAAAAATTAATAAATATATATATATGTATAGGGTACCAATATTTGTATTTAATATCGGGAAATTTGAATTCATTTCCATTGATCACAATGAAATAGTTGAACAGTTGAATTTTCGGAAAACTTCTGTTAAAGATGGGCGATAACTTACGATCTCTTTATTCCTTTGCTGTATGTAATTTTCAGTTCTCAGTGGAATATCATTAGCAAGTTAATTCATCACCTCGCGAGTGTAGGAGGCACATTTTATTCAATGGGGCTTTTTTTTCGCATGGAGACACGTTTAAAAAGTGTCCTTTTTATTACTTTCCGAACATGTACCATGTAAGGAAAGTATTGTAATCATGAAAAAATTCGAATTCGAGATTTTGGTGTATTGACACGTTTTGAGGTCTTCTGAATTCATTTATGCTATTTTTACGAGATGTATGTATGTATGTGTGTGTGTGTGTATGTGTGTTTTTGTGTGTGTGAGTGAACACGATAGCTCCTGAACGGGGCATGCGATTGAGCTCGAATTGGGTATAAATGTTATAAACCACCTCCGCAAGACCGGTATTGATTTTGGTGTGTATAGGACTTATAGCTTTTCTACAGGGCTACGACAAAGATTTCTTTTACATTATGGCCTATGGGGGGAAATTCTGGAAAGTGCGCTAGCGTTTAAACGGTGCATTCGATTGAGCTCAAATTGGGTATAGATGTTATAAACCACCGTCGCAAGACCTGCATCGATTTTGGTATGTATAGAACTTATTGTTTTTCTACAGGGCTACGACAAAAATTTCTTTTACATTATGGCCAATGGGGGAAAATTCTGGAAAATGCGCTATCGTTTAAACGGTACATTCGATTGAGCCCAAATTGGGTATATATATATTATAAACCACCGTCGCAAGACCTGTATTGATTTTGGTGTGTATAGGACTTATTGTTTTTCTACAGGGCTACGACGAAGATTTCTTTTACATTACGGCCTATGGGACGAAATTCTTGAAATTGCGCTAGCGTTTAAACGGTGCATTCGATTGAGCTTCAATTTGGTATATATATTTGAATGATTCATCGATTAAAATTTATATAAATGCTTGATAATGATCTTAATCGTAAGTGTTCGGAAAGTAGAGTTTTTTTTTTTTTTGGAGATGGAGGTGAGGAAGGTGAGGAAGTCTCTCTCAAAGTAGTCTTCTTTCCTACCTGGTTTATTTTATTTTAATTTATTAAGTTTATATTGGCCATTCACCTCTAACAGGTAACGACAGAAAGCGACTGTAGCCACCTTATTGGGACACAAACCCCACACACCCCGTGTATATGTATGGTTTGGTTCCCTAACCCCACTGGATGCCAATTTCGAAAAATGCTGCGTAATTCAGCCCCTATGTTAGGAAACTCGTATTTCGCATGATTTGGTTTAGAAATTTTGGTTGGGTGAAACATTCATATACGGAAAAAACGGCCTTATTTTCAGCCATAATAGTCACAAGCCATTTTGAAACCTCACCAGAAACAATTTGCAGAAAATTCGTTAAGACAAACTTCCTTTCACTGCACTTATGTATCTCCGGGGAATTCGTGAAGGTATTTAAAAAGAAGGGAATGCTCATTTCCCTGATATTGCAAAAGTAGAACTGCACGCCGCGTTCCCATGATGCTCCCTTCTCCCGCCATTGGAATGATTTCCAGAATCGATAACTACTGTTCGAATGGGATCCATAATCAGTTCAACGAATAGGCAGTCGTGATCTCGAGTCAGCTTTGAATCCTCTAATATACATGGTAACCTATAGGCTACCGCCCTTTAAACGCTATTTTTCTAAGAAGAAAATGTTTCGAACAGTCATTGGGAAGTCATAAAACCATTCATTGTACCTTTTAACCCTTTAACGCGCGGTGTCCTCGCCGTGAGGACACCAAACTTTGACTGTTGCCAGTCAAGAAGAATAGATTGGATTTCTATAATAATAGTTACGAGTGACGTAGCTCCACGAGAATCCTTGACTTTTTAGCACGTTCATTTCCCGTAAAAAAAGGGTCACGATTCTTTTGAACAGCACTGACATTCTGAAAAATGGAAGACTGCGAGAACAGCTGGAAAGATTGCCCCCATGCCGAAAAAAGGGCAGCCGTTGCCAACGCTCTAGTTAACGACCAGCAAGAGGGCGGACGATCGAAACATTCATCGCGTGCCACAGATCGAGAGACCCCCTTTTTTACGACAGCTGGCTGTACACAGCCAGCTGCGTCAAAAGGGTTCATGAATGGCAGTAGTAGTTTGGGTCCCTCAGATGCCAGCATTCATCGATCGAAAATATTGTAGAGGATGGATGAAGTCACTCACACACACACACACACACACACAATATAAAAAATAAAAAAAAAACATGTTTCCAATGATAAGTTTTCCTACCATTTTAATAATATTTAATGTGAAGAAAGAATTAATAATTGTCATTTATAGGTTAAAAAAACTAGATGCTTTTGCACTCCATACAAAATATTTTGTTTCTAGTTCCTTTTTTAATGTTTAGAAGAGTTCTAGAATCATGGTATTAACCCTTTGAGGCGCAGCCCTTTCCCAATGCTGAATAAAGGGCAGCCGTTGCCATCGCTCGACTGAACGACCCGCAAGAGGGCGGACGATCGAAACGTTCATCGCGTGACAAAGATCGAGAAACCCTTTTTTTGACGCAGCTGGCTGTGCACGCACAGCCAGCTGTTGTCAAAAAAGGGTCTTGTAGATCTGTGGCACGCGATGAACGTTTCGATCGTCCGCCCTCTTGCGGGTCGTTCAGTCGAGCGATGGCAACGGCTGCCCTTTTTTCAGCATTGGGCAATCTCTCCGGCTGTTCTCGCATTCTTCCATTCTTCAGCAGATGTCAGTGCTGTTCAAAAGAATCGTGACCATTTTTGGAGGGGAAATGACGTGCTAAAAAGGAAAGGATTCTCGTGGAGCTAGGTCACCCGCCACTATTTCTATAGAAATCAAACCTATTCTTCGTGACTGGCAACAGTCAAAACGTCAGAGTTGTGTGTTTCCAGAGTGGGAAGGGGCTAAAAGGGTTAAAGGGTAAAAAAAAAAGCATAAAATAATAACTTTTTCTGCAATTTTTTATTATATTTTCGTTATCTGACAAACGAACGCCATTTCTACGAAAAAATAACTTTACTTGGGAATAGTGGTCCTTGGAGGGTTGAAAACTGAAAACAATAAATGAAAATTTACTTTTAAGAGAAAAAGAACTATCTAGAAGTATTATTCAAAATGATTTTTGCGATCATTCATGTGTTCATTCAACATCCAGCAAAGAGTCCTTCTAAATTTAGATTTACTTAACACTGCGGCTTAACGGGATGCCTTCTTCTTGCCGCATGTAACGGCCTAGACTGTTTGAACGCCCTAGCTACGCCCATCGTTCAAAACATGTTAAAGCAGTTCTTTTCAAAATGAACCATAAACACAGAGTACCGACATCTGTGTTTATTATCACGTTATAAGAACACTTAAATTTGGTGTAATCTCAATTAATCAGTAAGATGTAAAATTTTCTAAAAACTTCGGTGGAAAGGTGGGCGTAAAATTTATCATGGGTTGACTCCTCCGCTACATAAATGTACTAACAAGTGAAAAAATTCTTAATAAGTAAAAATTTGTAAATGAAATTCACATCCAAGATAAGAAAAGCTGAAAACACTCCAATATTCGACCAGCCGTTTGTTTATTGTCCATTCAGCAAACAGTTATTCTAAATATGCCTTGAACCACCGTCTAAAGTGACGTACGCTCTGGCGACGCCCATGTCAACGCTTTTTTTTTTCAAAATGAAAGTCAACATGGGGTAGCAACATATGTATTTATTATCCAGTCATTCAAATGAATGAATTACTTTAGTTGACAATAAATTGAAAAGCTTATCTAATTCAATTTCTAGAAAACATCCAATAGGCTTTGGCTAAAAACAAACATTCAAATGTTCTGCTCCGCGAGGCCTTTGTAAGAACAATGGGCGTCACCTCTGGCGTCCCTTTCAATAGAGCATTTCGACATGACGTCAGGGCAACTTTTTGTAGGACAACTCGGATATTTAGAGGTAGAAAGACGAGTATTCCGCCAATCACCGTCCTCAAACGAACGTTAGTGTGTCATATGGGAAAGTGTTGCCAGGCTGGTTGCTATGATCTGACGTAATGCAATGACGTAGGTCGAAAAGCTCTATAAAAGTTCTACCACTTTTTCTGTGCCTTCGTCGACCTACATCGCTTTTCTACATTGCTACTGTATAGAATTATTATTCAGAACGATTTTTGCAAAAGTGAATATGTTCATTCGAAACGAAACAAACCGTTCTACGAAATTCAACGGACATTGTGGCATAAGGTGACGCCCATCGTGGCCTCGTGTGACGCCCATCGTGAAAAACATTTTAATTCGAAGTCCTTTTCAAAATGAAAACTGAGCATTGAGTACCAACATCTTTATTTATTACTGCGTCATTGAACCGATTTCGTTTTTTATTCACCATTGGATGAATCAGTAGATCTAAAATTTTTTAAAAACTTCCGTCGAAGGTGTGCCCACAGTCTATCATTGGTTCACTCCTTCCATGGATAAAAATAAAGACAAGTGAGAAAATCCTTAATACGTTAAAAATCTATATATATATAAATGAATGTTTGTGGGTGTGTATGGCGTTGAAAAACTCCAAAACCGTTTGAGCAATCACCATGAAATTTGGTATGCCTTAGTCTTATCACGGAGGAGGTTTTTATGCTATCCATTTTCCTCTATCTCGCCGCTAGGTGACGCTGCAGAACGTCGAATTCTATTCAACCTTTTGCACGATTATTGGTACGTATGGATATTTGAACATTGAGAATATTTTTACACTATCCGTTTTGCCATGAATTGTTGTTAGATGGCACTGCAATTCGTCGAATTCTATACCACTCGACAGTGCTGTGAAAGTACCGTTCAACGGGTTTTGATGAAAATTGGTACACATGGATATTTGAAGACGTAGAATATTTTTACTTTCTCCATTTTGCTGTAACTTGACGCTAGATGGCGCTACAGAATGTCGATTTCTATTCCGTTCGACCGCTTGCTATAAAAATTCCATTCAACGGATTTTGATGAAAATTGGTAAACACGGATATTCGAAGACTTAGAACATTTTTACACTATACGTTTTGCTGTAACTTGCCGCTAGATGGTGCTGAAGAATGCCGAATTCTATTTCGTTTAAGCGCTTGCTGTGAAAATACCGGTCAAGCGATTTTCATGACAATTGGTAGACATGGATATATGAACATGGAGAATATTTTTACGCTAACTGTTTTGCTATAACTTGTCGCAAGATGGCGCTGAAGCGCATCAACTTCTCTACCGTTCGACTAATCCCCATGAAAATTTTTATGACCCAACAAAATGGGGGCCCCCAAATTGTTCTTTAAGTTTAAAAATTTGTAAATTTTGAAAAGAGTTTTCGAAAGAGGGTCCCCTAATGAAGCTTTTGCCCAGGAGCCCCCAACTCGGCAAATCTGCCCCTGGCTGCAGCCCTAGAGTTAATTATTTTGACTCGCCAATAGATCGCACTTCAGCAATCAACTTCTTGATAGTTAAACTAACCGCATTTGAACACGGATAATATTTTGGCGTTATCCATTTTGCTTAACTCGCCCTTTGAAGGTGCTGTAACGCATTGTTACTTTAATTCGCCTCTAGATGGCGCTGCAGCGAATCTTGGCCGCTAAACGTTTGCTATGAAAATTGGTGCACATAGATATTTGAACATGAAAATATTTTGATGCTATCCATTTTGCAAAAACTTCGACAGTCGATGGTGCTGAGCCGAATCATCTTCTTCACCGTTCAAACGATCGCCATGAAATTCTTTATGAATAATTATTGAACACAGATAATATTTATGCGATATCAATTTTGCTGTATTTATTTATTATGGTAAATAGTAATTACAACAAACCGTAATATAAAAAAAGAATCCATTCATTCCCGTGCAGAGAACGGGGCATACAGCTAGTATATATATATATATATATATATATATATATATTACTTGTAGAAAGAATTAATTAAAAAATAAAAAATAAAACCATCTCTAAAAATCATGAGCGCAGCAACTGCAGCTCTGATATATGTCCTGTGCTTACAGTTAAATGTAAAACAAAACCCAAATAACCCCAGTCCTTGTCAAAAAAACACAAACAAAATTAGAACCAATTCAAAAACACTATAACCAGCTAAATCATCAGAGGGAGACTGGTGTGATTGTTAGTTACAGGTTTCTAGTCTAGTCAGGTGTCGGGAGATTTTAAACTATTGCAATGACAGAAATTTTGAAACGCAAGTATCTTGATATATTGCCCGTTTAATATAATTCTGATGTTTAATCAACGGACACCTGTTCTCCCTGACATGCAAAAAGCTTTAAACAATATTAAAATAGAACAGAAAATTAAAAACATACTTCAAACCCGGCTGCTTTCAACTCTCAACCGTAACCTTAAAAAAAAAAAAAATTAAAAATGAGTCCGTATATCCTGTAATCTGAGCCACTCTCCGTTCCAATCAGCATCCAGCAGCCCCGTTGCCAGATCTATCTGCACGCGTCCAAAAACTGCAATACAGCACTGGGCTTTAGCTAACAGATTTCATTTACAAACTGCTGCGGACGCAAAAATAAATAGGCAAGTCACACTTGTAACACTCGGACTACTTCCGGGGGTTTATGCTATTTTTGAATTGTCTAATATAATCTATATAAATAAAACAGAGTGTAAAATGTCCGTTCGTTAGTTAGTTAGTTAGTCTGTGTCTCGCCTAGCTCCTAGACGGGTGATCCTAGACCTACCAAATTTTGTATGGAAATTCTCCAGGACGGGTCCCAACATACCGCGAAGCGATTTTCTCGAAATTCCATTTATTTTAGGAGATATCGATAAAAAACCTATCGCAAAAGGCTAATTTTGCTCTCGCCATTTCGCAATTGTAACCCTGCAGCGGAAAAAGGGAGAATTTAGCATATCTAGGTTGTAATATTTGGCAAGTTTATTAAATGATTCACACTCTTGAAGTAAAAATAAAAGAATAACGATTTTTGTTTAGATTAAATTATTTGTAAAGTTATTTTTTAATTAAAATATCGTGTGCATGCGAAATCTGAATGAAATGTTTTATACTCAAAAAAATAATAGGATTTCGAAATTTTCCGAGACTAAAATGTGCAACTTTTTACTTTGGCGAAAAATAAAATGGTTGATATGCAATTTTGAGAAGATGTGATTCTAGAGCTTGGCGCAATTTATCGTCTGCTACACATACAGAAAAAGGATGTTAGAAATATCATTTTAATTGTGTTTAATTACACTCATGAATAATGATATACTTGCCAACTTAATGGAATAAGGGAAGACCCATGTATTATACGCTTTTAATATATAGTGCGTATTTAAAATCTGAAAGTTTTTCAGATTTCCTTTTTTTTTTCCTTTCCGTTTTTTGATAAAAGCCAATATATCAAGAAGCTTTTCAGAACCAATATAGGACGAAAATAATTTGTACTTTTTTGTAGGTTTTTATCATTTAGCCATCTTAATTTTGTAACCAGGGGCAGCCCGACACGGTAAGCATCGTATCTGGGCACCGGATTCGAAGGGGCGTCATTTCGAACTCAAACACTAAGTAGAGCATAAAAGGGGGCGTCTTTTTTACATTAGCAGGGGGCGCCCACTTACCCTTAGGGCCGCTCCTGTTTGTAACCGTCTTAATTCCATTCAGAATCTGAGAGATTTCAGTTGCCAAGGAAGCCGGTGTGGAATAGGATTCTCTCCGAACAAGATTTATTAAGATGGTGAACCAACTGGTTGCCAGAGGCGGCTAGTAACTAATAAAATTTAAAGGAAAGGCATTATTGTAGAAAAGTTTAGCAGAAAGTAAGTATAGTTGCGAATCAAAAGAATAACTATTGTGACATTGAAAAAATCTTAGCATTTGTCCAATTAAAATATTAACAATTTTTTTTTTTGTGTAAATTTGAGGTCCAATGTGGCAAAGAAACTGTTCCAAAATAAAACTCCTTTTTTTTATCATAAATATCTATACATAAAAAGTTATTGAAAATATACAATTTCAAATCCAAAGAAACAGCAGAATAATGGCTATTACTTGCTTGATTGAACTCCTCATTGACAATTTTACTGAAATCCCCATTGTTTTCCACCAGGTACATATCAAGAAATTTGGGTTTCAAAATTTCTGTCATTATAGTGGTTTAAAATTTCCTGATACCAGACTAGAAGCCTGCAACTAACAATCACACCAGTCTTCCTCTGGTGATTTAGCTTGTTATAGTGTTTCTTAATTGGTTCTTATCTTGTTTGTGTATTTTTAACAAGGACTGGGGTTATTTGGGTTTTGTTTTACATTTAACTATATATATATATACATATATATATATAGATATATCAAATTACTCTATCTATAAGCTAGTACATCCATTTTGGGGGGCCGCTTTGGACAGGAGGTCCTCGGCAATTGCCGACCATCCGAGCTGACCAGTCCGGCCCTGCTTTTACCTCAAGCAAATTGAGTTTAGCATCCTTTGAATGATACTTCCGAAATATATATTTTTCAGAGCATAACTGCGTTGTCGAAAGCTTCAGAACAAAATACAATTTATATTTACCTTGATACGTTGAGCATTATTATGTATTCGAATTTCAAACCCTATATTACCGCCAGTACATGATAATAGCGCCTGTTCCTCTTCCAGGGGACGCTTCTCAGTGGTGATGAGGGTGTGGCACAAGAAAATGAACACCACCTTCGTGGCCAAGGCGATTGTCCTGACAGACGACAGCGCAAGGAAGGAGTTCGAGATCTACAAGTCTCTGCAGCACGAGAAGATCGCCAACCTGCATTCCGCCAGCATCACCAAGACCTCGATGTTCCTGGTCATGGAGAAACTGTCCGGCATCGACGTCCTCACGTACCTCTCGTCGCGCCCCCTTTACACGGAGGACTTAGTTTCCAGAATCATTCATCAGGTGCGATGGCTTTATTTTTTTTTGCTTGGCTTTGCATTTTTACTAGCTTCTTTCTTGGGATTTAGAACATAGCTACTAGAATATTAGGCTGCATTCGTAAACGACAAACTCGTTGCACGAGTTTTCGTAAGAAAACTGGAATGTGTTTAGTTTTGTCAGTGGTTATCCGTTTCCTTTGACTTTACGAACAACTTCAGTTTATTGAGTTTCGTCGCCTAGGAGACGTGTTTGTTTACAATTCGCGAATGCGTTCATTTTGCCGAGGAGAGTTTTTAGTGCACACTCAATATAAAATCAACAGGATTTTTAAAAGAAAGAGTGGCAATGATTGAAGTGCACAAATCAAAATTTAGAAATTTCAACTTCATTTTTTCAAAAGTATTTAGCAAGAGAAGTTCCAATTTCGCTCATAACGGATTCAATCAACTTCAATCTCAACACTAAAACATGCATTTTTGAATGGACTAAAATGAAAAATACAAGAAAATGATTACCTTTGAAAAATTATGTACCTTCGAAGCATTTTCTAACGTACGCATGAATTTCCTCCTCGAAAAATTAATATTTGCAGCTTTAGAAAACGTAAAATACTTTTCACAACAACATACTTTCAAATGGCGTCCATAACAACGGACGCCTTTTGAAAACAACAACAGCGTGCAGCAAGTGTATCTTCTAAACAACTGAGGAAACCTTAGCAGAGATCAGTTTATTTCGTTTGGAACTAATCGCACTCAGTTTTGTATACGAACGCTCTAGTTTAAAAACTGTATGCACTCAGTTTCCTTTACGAACGCCTTAGATGGAAACTCATTGCACGAGTGTAACTCGTTTGGCGTTTACGAATGCAGCCTTAGATTTAGTGCTCCTGTATTGTTCCTCATAAACATTTCTTTGTCCCCCCCCCATAATTAGAATCAAAAGGCAGAATTGTGAGATTCCTTGCAAGATATTCCAATATATTATGTTACGCTCATGGCTGCCTGTCTGATTGACTCTTTAACCATACCTGGATGTACACTACTGGCCAAAAGTATTGCAAGTTTGAGAAATCTAACCATCGTTTCAAGAATAAGCCCAGAAAAAGTGGACAGGAAATTTGCCAGATTTAAATATTTTTGAGAATTTATGTAGTATAATTGGAAAGAATGCATCTAAAAAATCACCTAAAGACCAAATGAGGGCTTTAGGAACCCATCCTTTAAGTTGGCACGATGAAACCCCGAAAGAAGTGTTGTAAAACATTGTGGATTCCCTATCTAAAAGAGTGGCTGTTGTGATCTCAGTCAAGGCTGCTCAGCAACATAATAAATGATTTTTAGTTCAATCGCATTTATTTATTATCCGCTTTTTGCAGAACTTGAAATGAATTCTTTATTTAATTTTATTCCGGCGAGCCAAAATGGATTATGATTACTATAATAACTTATATATATAAGGAATGGCCTTACGCATCCCTTATTGAAATGATCGACACAAATCCATTGGGGTTGGTTCTATGTTGAATAGTTTATTTCAAAGTTCGGACAGAGGGCAGGAGTCAGGCCGGCGACCTTTTAGCTCCGAGGCTATCTTCTTATATCGCAGTCTAAAAGCTAAAGCTCGAAGCTAAGGCTAAGCTCCCGAAATTTCCGTGCTCTTGCTTAAATACTCCCCTAGTTACTACACCTGCTGTCAGGGCGCAGCACGATCGCGAAGGCGTTACTCTCAAACGTAATGAGTTAACTAGATTGTCAATCAAAACATGAGAAACACCTGCTTACCCCGGAGTTCTAAAAGCGCTCAGTAACGAAACCACAGAAAACTGCCAATACTGCTAAATCAACAATTTTACTCCTTATGGAACTTCAAAAATCGTCTCTGAGCGTAATATTTGTATGGCCGAGAAACAAACTATACAGTGAGAGTAACTGAGATTAAAGGCGGCTTTTTCAATTGACATTAAATTAAGTTAGGTTAAATTAGAAAAGTTTATTTTATTATTACATATATTTTTTATGCTATTTTTTCAATAAAATAAAAAAATACTTTAGGTCTTTAACCTAATGCTATCTTGTCTCTGAAGTCATTCATTTAACATGTTGACATTAAAAAATATGAATTATATTGATTTTTCTTTTTGACGGGGGAGAGGGGGCTTATTCTTGAGAAGGGTTACATTTCTGAAACTTGCAATACTTTTGATCAGTAGTGTACCACTCAAAAGCAATTTTTTTTACGGTGATTACTCTTTAACCCTTCTAGCAGACATACGTCTTACTTTTGATCTGCTTAAAATTGTGTGTACTCATCTAAAATGATATGAAGGCCATATTTCACTAGAATCCTGAAAATCCACCCGTTCCCCGATTATGCATTCCATTTCTGTATTGTGCGAAGGTCTCACACGTATTGTGTTCTTTCGTCTTTCAAGGTCATAGATGGTCTGGAATACTTGCATTTCCGAGGCATCTGCTATTTCGAACTGCAGCCTGACAACGTGGTCATGGAAGACAGGCACCATCCCAACATCAAGCTGGTCGACTTTGGCAGTGCCCAGTACGTTCCGGAAGAAGGGGCTAAAGTGAACGTGCGCGGTGCCCTGGAGTATTTAGGTGAGTCTTATGTAGTGTTTTCGGAAAAAAAAGAAAGTGATGACACGTGGCACTTGTGGGGTGAAATGTGTGAAATAATCGAACTTGTATGGTGTGTCCTATATCCTTCTTTCTTCTAGGGTGTGATTTCTGTAGGCTAATAAATTTATCGAACTTAAAGAAAATATTGTTTAGGAAGACTAGTAAGTCTTTAACCCTTTGTGGCGCAACCCTTTCCCAATGCTGAAAAACGGGCAGCCGTTGCCATCGCTCGACTTAACGACCAGTAAGAGGGCGGACAATCGAAACGTTCATCGCGTGCCACAGATCTAGAGACCCTTTTTTGACGACAACTGGCTGTGCCAGTAGTTAAGGTCAAACTGGCTATGCGCGAGCACAGCCAGCTGTCGTCAAAAAAGGGTCTCTAGATCTGTGGCACGGGAGTTGCCTGTCACGCGAGTTTGCATTCAATATCCAAACATTTTTTTTTCTTCTGCAAATTTGAATAGCTACAACTACCTGCTGTTTGCAACAAACCCTACAATTCTAAAACAATACAGTGAATTGAAAAGCTAAGAATGAAATCAATATTTTGTTTAGTTAAAATCTGTGTAAACATCTAGGATATGCATTTGTTAAAAGCAAGATTGTGTGATAATTTTAAAAACTCTTGTGGTATTTTTTCTGTATTTTTTCTCCTGCTTACGCTTGTCCCCTAAAGGAAGGTTGTAGCAACCCTTTTTTCTCTTTTATGCATAAAAATGTTTGACCTTATGAAATTATCTCTACTATGACCCCGCTGAAATTACGTTTGACCTTTAAATCTGAGATTAAGAATCTCAGTAAGTGCCATTGATTTCAAATTATATTCCACTAGCGGCTACCCGCGACTTCGTCCGCGTCGGCTTTAGAATTAGGTCCCGAGAGAAACGAAGCATGTGTGAATAACAAATATGTTTGCGACTAAAGAAACTGCATTGAAATATTATTTGCTTTTTACTTATTTTAAATGAAGTATCATGCATGGTAGTATACTTCATTTAGATAACAGA
This sequence comes from Cheiracanthium punctorium, assembly GCA_038373885.1. Classification (NCBI taxonomy): domain Eukaryota; kingdom Metazoa; phylum Arthropoda; class Arachnida; order Araneae; family Cheiracanthiidae; genus Cheiracanthium; species Cheiracanthium punctorium. The sequence goes on along the minus strand of JAWZYV010014840.1, from coordinate 304,658 downwards.
CATTAAAATAACAGAGTCTGTAAAATTACTAAATTTAGATTTTTTTCAGGCATTTGGCGAATAGAGACAGTTACGACAGTATTTGCGAACTGTTTTGAGTATTCTTGTGAAAGAAATATTTATGCTATATGCATGAATTTTGGCCTATGTTAATCAGGAATAGTGCAGCTTTCTATTAGCGAAAAAGTTTTAGAATCGGTTCTATAGTTACAGAGATACCCATAGAGCGTAATGTATTAGAATTATTTTGAGTGTTCCTGTAAAGGCACTATTTGCGCTACATGCATTAATTTTAGCCTATAATACTCAAGAAGAGTGTAGCTTACTATCGGGGAAAAAAGTTTTGGAATCGGTTCAGTTCTTACAGAGATACACATACAGCGTAATGTAATTCTTATGAGTATCCCTGTAAAAGAACTATTTGTTATATATGCATAAAAGGTAGCCTATAACACTCAGGGTCCCCCCAGTGTCTAAGAGGGTCTGCTCTCAAACCTGGAAGGCGGGAGGTTCCAGGTTCAAACACCGGTCGCGCCTGTCGACCTAGCCGCTCGCAGTTTTCCGTGTTTTTTTTTTCAAAAACCTCGCGAAAATACGGGCTAGGATACCTTAGAAAATTCCACACAGAGAGAATTCGCCATATACGCCTAGGACCCTATAGGCCTAGGACCATATAGGTTTAGGACCATATAGGCCTAGGACCATATAGGCCGGGGAATTTCAATCAGTGAAGAAAGTTTTAAAATCGGTTTAGTAGCTACAAAATTTCCATAGAGCGCAATGCATTAGCATTATTTTGAGTGTCTTTGTAAAAGAATTATTTATGCTATATGCTTGAAAGGTTGCCTGTATGTTAATCCAGGGCATAAGCTATCTTCATTACAAATTTTTCCAACCATTTTTGTGTGATTCAGTCAAAAACATCCAAACACATAAACGTACACATTTATATTATTGATAGGATTTGGAAATTTACGAACTTTAAGAAACACATCTGGACTTTTCTTGGTACTTACCTATTATCCCGACCGTCATTCCCGCCAAACTGTTTTTTCGTCAAATGAGTTGCCAAACTGTTGCCAATCGTATTCAAAACCATTAATAATTTCATGTGCCCGGCATTTATCTCGGCAAAAAATCGCTCGTCTTGGCGGACCGCCGGGATAATACGTAAGTACACTTTTCTTTATTTATGCTTTTTAATTTGGCGTAAAATCAACATAATTTCCATACTTATTTATGTTTTTCAAATGCATGTGATTTTGCAAATAGAATTTCTGCTTTATTTCAAAAGCATACATCATTTTGTGCTGGCGATAAAACGGTTTTTAATTAATAGTTAGAAAAGTAATTAAAATTTCCGAGCCTCAGGTACACTTTACCGAAGTCATGGGTCCAGACATGCTCAAATTTTCAAAGCTCTGCTTTCTGTAGATTTGTCTGGAGAACATTCATTTTTATTATTAGAGATAGATATATTGGGCATAATTTCCGTATTATTTAATGTTTTTCAGATGCACGTGCTTCTTTATTGAAACAATAGCATTCTTGTTAGCTCAAAACATGAATCATATGATACGAGCGAAACTCGCCAAGCATGGCAACGTAAAAACGGTTTTTAATTAATAATTAAAAAAGTAATTAAAAATCTAAAATTCTAAGTAGCCTACAACCAACTCCAGGGTCCCATCTATATCCAAACCGAAATGCATCCTAATCGATTCAGCGGTTTAGGCGTGAAAGCGTCATAAACAAACAAACAAACAAACAAACTCACTTTCGCATTTATAATATTAGTTAGGATGCTTTCTTTTTAATAATCTTTATTTTCCCATTCCTTAGCTCCCGAAATCCTAAAAGGAGAAGATGTCCACACACCAGCTGACATATGGAGCGTCGGTGTACTGACATACATACTGTAAGTGTTTACGTGAAGGCATTCTTTTTCATCGGTGTGGTTTGCACTGTAATGTGTTCCTACAGGTGGCCACGGCCAGTGACATAATGTCGAGATTAAAAGCTAATGTAATCGCTTTTTAAAATGCTATTTTGCAAGTTCTACAAATATACATTAATAAAATTCTAATTTTTTTCTAAATTTAACTGTTAAATTAAATTACGATTACAGTTAAATTAAATTTAACTGTAATCGTAATCTTTTTAGAAAATGACCGTAATCGTGATTTGTGTCGATTCTTCTGCTAGATTACAGATGGTTGTCTGATCTCGATGTCAATATGCAGGATGTCCCATCAAGGACACACAAACTCTGCACAGCGAAATTCTTCGTTTGGAATCTACTTTTATAATACGCTAATGTATGCGGTACCAAAATCGACGCTATTTCCAAGCTGCGAACGGCAACAGCTAGATGTAAACATTAGGCAATAACACTAACGCATGTAAAAAAATCCAAATGAACAGTGACGTTCAGTGACGTCCAATCTAGCAAGCCTACGTTACGCAGTCGCTAGATTACAAAATAAAAATAATGAATACTAAAAAATACAAGATCTTTCGGGCTTTTTCTCGGCATATACGGCGAGATTGCACCCAATGCACCCTGCATTGGGCTCAAGCACATTTTAGCTATGTGCTGTAGCCCAAGGTTAGGGTTTCCCACAATGTGTAGAAACCCTAACCTCAATAAATTGAATGACAAATATAACTTTAAAGCAAAGAAACATGATTGAAATGAGTCCAGAAATTGAATCAACACTGTACTGACTATAAAGAACGGTAAGGGATGGGGGGGGGGGCGAAGTGGCCACCTTGGCGGCTAGTATACGTAAAAAATGCATTAAGAACTGTGTACCTCCACCATCCATAGTTTTCGAGAAAAATGTTAGAGTGAACGTATGACGTTCTATCCGGTGTGCGGGGAAAAAAAACCCACTTTCATTGGAAACAGGAACATCGGTTTTTGCATAAGTTTACGCAGGAAGATGCTTAAAATTCTCACCGCGCATCGTGGAATGGTTGACTGCGCACGTATGTGTTTGCACGTTCTAGTTAGTAGTTTTCACGCGATGGGACCAGGGGGAATTTTAATATTAAAATTTGAGCCTTTAAGGGAAAGGAACGAAGATGGGTAGCATAGGTAATAAGTAGCCTTAATAGATTTGTAACGATAATAAGGATTAAGGCACTCTCTGACGTGTTAATAAATATTTCGTGAAAATGAATGTGCCATAATCCTTTTAGAAAATGACCGTAATCGTGATCTCTGTCGATTCTTCTGCAAGATTACAGATGGTTGTTTGCAATCATCCTTTTCCAGCGGACTCCCCTAATAGCACGGAACGTCACAATGAGGTCGCCGAGACCTCTCTGTGAGTCACATTGGTCGCAGTCACACTGGTGACCATGAGTGACGTCAACTGGAAGTCACAGTTTGAGTGGCCAGTGACAATAGCTTGTGACTTGTTTGTGACGTCTTGCCAGATCTTGCGACGTTTCGCAATTTTTGCTACTTTTGAAAGCACCATGCGACTCAATTTTATGACTTTGCGATATTGCTACTTTCTTTGATTTTGTGAATTTTAAGTAATTTTGAGAATTTCTTAAAAAAGAAAGTTTTTTTTTTTTTCAGTTTTAAATCAATGGAACGTTTAAGTGCTGTGACTGTGACGGCGCTGTAACGTCGAATTGAAGTTACATTGTCGTGCACAAGTCACAGTGTGTCTTTATGGTGACGTCACGTTGTGACGTTGCCGCAGAAGGACATTAGACAGTCAAGGCGACTTATTTATGACTCATTCGCGACGTCCCGTGACGGTATTGCACGTCGCAGTGACTTCACGTTTAAGTCACGGAGCTATTAGGGTCCTAAAGGATAATTAATCATACTTTAATGTGTCCCACGGTAGTTTCAACGGAAGGGACTACCTGAACAATTTTTATTGCGTCACTGAGAAACGAAACATCTTCTACATATTTGTCATCCCCAGGATTGTACATTGTCTTAGTGCTGTGCTCCATCTGTACAGTGTTATGTTTAAAAAAGAAGTTCAGTTGGAATAATATTTCTGTTCCCTAATAGGTTAAGCGGCGTGTCACCGTTCGCCGGCGAGAACGACAAAGAAACCAAGGACAACGTCACCTACGTCAGGTACCACTTTGACCACCTGTACAAAGAAGTCACTCCCGAAGCCACGCACTTCCTGATGCAGCTCTTCAAGAGGACTCCACAGTAAGTATCATACAGAACATACAGGGACTTAGAACGGAAATGGGTTTGGAACTCCGTACGGAGGTCATGTGATTTTTGCGTTGTCTAGTGGGTGGTTCCAGAGTGCCTCCGCCTGTCAAAAGCTGTCACAGAGTAATATTCATTTATCACTAACAGATTGGGTAAAGCATGGCGCAGTGTTTAGTTTATGCGATTAGCTAATCTTAACTAGCCTTAGAAAAAAATCATTAATCTTATCTCCTTGGAAGAAATGTACTGATTGTCTTCCACTACTGTCAGTACAATAACGCAGAGTGGATTTTCTGTCAATAAACACAGTCCCATCTTCAGTTAACTCCACCCGGCAACCAAAAAAAAAAAAACGCCTAACCTCTGAACGGGTGAAAGCTAAGCAATTGCCTCTCTACTGCGTAGAATTCTGTGGTAAGTTGTATTACTGTTTGGGTTGAACTCGAGACGAAAGCTTTGCGGTTGTCACGCGAGACGCAACGAGCTTGTTCCCATGACTGCAGAAGGATTTTGTGAGAATAGATTAAGCTTTCTGCAGTTGTTATGCTTCCTTTTTTTTGGTATCGCACACATTTTGGTGCTGATGCTCTTTCATGAACTAGAAACTGCTCTTGCCAACTAAACATGTAGTTGCACACGTCGCATATCTTAGTGCACGTGAGAATAAGTGGATAAATGGATGTTAAGAGGGGGCTGAAATAACTCATGTTATGTATTTTTGATCTATAGTTTACAGCTATTTTTAGCGGCTAGGTGGGGCGACGGGTCGTTATCAGACACCGAAATTCGGCTTTGCAGAATACTTGTGCAGTTAAAAGAAGTCATCCCTTGTATTGACAGCTGAACAACGCAATTACTGTCGTTTACGACGATATGAATATTTAGACAGGGAGATCCCATTTTCAAAAGCTGCCCGCGAATTCTTCATATTATTTTTATTTTAAGAAGTAAATTGCATGCCTTAGTGATGATATCAACTTCTCCATCGCTGAAATGATTTATTGTAAATCGCTGAAACCAGCTTTCTGACTAACTGGAATAAGAGTTTTAAGGGAGCTCTTGCGAGTTGCGCTATCTCCAGAATGTAATTATATTGAACTTGTCTTGATGTTCTATGTTTAAGGGAAACGGGAATAGTTGGAAATTATATATAGGGTGACCCCTGGCTGTTGGATCGTTTTAGAGCAGTCAATGTACATTTGTAGAAATAGCCTCTCTATAAGTGAAAATTACGGCCTGCCATTTAAAGTGTTACGATTTAATTATCCTGAGCAAGTTGTTCCAGGTGCGATTGGTACTAACCGTGTGCGTGATTCTTTTCCGCAGGAAGAGGCCGACGACCGAAGAGTGCCTGGAGAACAAGTGGCTCCTGCCCAACGAGTTCATGATCAAGAAGAGGGAGCACGCGGTCTTCCTCTCCCACAACCTGAGGGACTTCTCGGAACAGTTCCACTCCCGGAAGGCCCAGTCCACGCCCAGCGCCCTGCTCAACATCTTCGGAAAGTCAGAGTCCAGGTGAGTGCTCGGTAAGATCCTCTTGCTGCTGTCAGAAACGTCCCGTACCTTGCAAATTTCGGTCGCGAAGATGCCGTGTGCCGTAGGTTGCACAACCTGTAGCGAAGCGGCCCGTGTGCTATAGGTTGCACATTTTGGCCGCGAAGCGACCATCGACGGCCAAAACTGGTCGCCGAAGACGGCTAGTAATACTATAGTACATTGGTGGCGAACCAATGGGACGCGACACAATATTTTGGGCACGCCACTGATCAAAATGGTTTGCATTTTAATTAAAAAAAAACAAAGTTCACAATGATTAAACGATCACCGAGTCAAAATCTTCTAGTCAAAATTCTTTGACGGGATGTCTATGGCCTCATTAAACATTTCTTTAGAAAAAATGGTACCACACCATTGATCCACAAAGGTTCGCCACCCCTGCTATAGTATATGAACATAATCTTGAATCGATGCAGACAAAATATGGGGCCGTTTTACGGCCCCTTCACAAAATTACAATCGATTAAAACGGCCCCTTCACAAAATTATAGTCGATTAAAAAGGCCCCTTCTCAAAACTACGATCGATTTAAAACGGCCCCTTCACAGATTTACAGTTCAAACGGCCCCTCCGCAAAAATACAATCGATTGAAACAACCCCACATTAGCACTTTACCATATATTTTAATTTTTTTGTAAACCATTTGAAGGGGAAAAAAAGTGGCTTTTACAAAAACTGGTATAAAAATTCGCAAAAATAGAAGTTGAAACTTACAAAAATAGATACTGAAATTCACAAAAATAAACAATTTTCACAAAAATGGGACCTTGAAAATATTCCTGGATCGACCCCTGATAATAATGTGAAACAAAATACATGCTTACGCAGAATTATACACATAAATGCATGTGCAAACCATATTTCACCCTAATTTATCATTTACATGGACATGACGGCCGTATTCACCAAGTACTTGACACCCGTGTTAACCCACTAAAACGAGGGTCAGATGTCGAATGCATGTATTTTTGATGTCTATTTAACGTCTGAAGGAGTTAGTACGGGTGACAAGTACTTGTTCAATGCGGCGGTAAGGGTCATATGAGTGTTACACTTACGGCCTTATTCACAAATACGTGACAAGCTTATTAATCCAAACACGCGAGTTCCAATGATAGGTAAAGTATCTTACCGGTTACTTTAACACGCGTGTTTGGATCAGTCCGAGTATCATGTGTTTGGTGAATAAAGCCGTTACAGTTTCACTCTAATTTAATACTTATGTACGGATTAAATTAGTTCCAAGATCCCATGTGATCTTGAATTATTAACCTGCGATTCGAACTATCGCGTGAGGAATTATTAATACAATTTTTTTTCTATTATATTGCTCGGTCTACTGGAAACCTGAACATACCAAATCTTTTTTCAAATTTCTTTCAATTTTTGACAGCTACACATCAAACCATTTTCAAAGTCGCATCAATATGAGTCTTATAACAAGGGCCTGTGCTACACTACGGCTAGTTCTCACGTTATGTCAGCCTTCCGACAGAGTAACCTTAGTGGTTGTTGCAGTTGCTTGCTGTCTTGCTGTATGGTGAAGTCAAAGGAGATTCGACTCCGATGACCGTGCGCACCAAACATTAAACCCGTGAGTTAACTCAGCAGAGGGAATGACTTCAACGGTTAGCGGGGAAAATGGCTTTTCAGGATTGTCTGCGAGTGTCAAGCCGGCCCATTCAAGTTACCTGTGGTCGTGGAGTTAATCTCATGTAACCGTTACAGGTTCACCGTTTGCAATCGTGCATGTGAAGAGAAAACCTAACAGTTTCTAGTCCTAATCGCAATTGGGTTTTTAAAGGGGAAAAAAATTGTTCAAAAGCCGAACGATTTTGAGAAAGAAAACCTCCGGGCCCGTTCACGTTTGATCTCACGCTCCTTCAGAGGAAGGAAATTCTTGAAATTGAGACAGTTTGTGTTTTTGGCAAAGAGGGTAAGGGATGGGCCACAAGAAGTCTGTCATCGGACATTTCGGTTAAAGTAAAAGCATCTAAAACCAGTAGATTCAATTTTGAAGTTAACCCATTTGTGCCTAGTGTCCTTTTTTTGGGACGGCATTTTCGCTATTAGTCGAAAACGTTATTTATTTTTCCTAGTCTTTATTCATGAGTATTGAGCTTCAACTCTACAAAATATTTTAACATGACCCATTGGGATGTTGATATTTCGATTTTTATGCATAATGATTTTAAAAGAAATCATCCCTTGTTCAAGAAGTTGACATCAGAAATTTATCTATTATTTCTGTTATCAGTAAAAATCGAAGAAAGTCGCAAAAATATCCCGGCACAAATGGGTTAATTTGAAATGTATGACCGGTGTTTGCGGGTATTTTTTGAATGGCGTTAAAACAAACCTAACAGAAATTTTTTTCTTTTCTTTTCGTTTATATTTCTTTCTTTTCAAAGAGGTATTTAGGGTTTGTTCTCAGAATATTTTTTTTTTAATTTCTAATGTTAAGGTACATGACAATATAAAAACAACAAAATAGAAATGTCGTCGCCCCATACGCAGAGGGGAGTCCCCAATAGCGCCCCGTTTCTGGGATGCCTCGAGTTCCTTTACACCATCCCAGGTGATCTCTGTCCATGATTCCATCATTGCAAAATGGGCAAGTTGGTCTCGGCAGGACACATATATACGAAATAGTTTAGCCACGGAGGAGTCGTGACCAACATTCAGTCGAAAACTTGCAACAGTTGTGGGGCGGGGCCAATCGGGGATGCCCTGGGATAGTCCTCTCAACGAGCACTTTGTGGAATTTCTATTCGTTAAATCTTGGTGGACGTTAAGAGTTGAAGTGTTTTCAACAATACGTTTGGCTGTTAAAAAAGAAATCTCACTTTTAATCCTCTGTAAAATCACAGACCCCCTTCTCGGCTAAGAAGTGGGCTTGTTCGTTTCCATCCACACCACAATGATGTTCTCAGAACATAGTAGCAGCAAAAAATCTTAACTGGACAATTTTTTGCTGCTACTATATTCTAAGAAAACTAAGTTCACTCATAATATCATTAAAACAATTAGTCGAAGTTTAAAAATATACTCTGAAATTGGATTGTACAACGTAGTGCTCTGCTTCTGAACGGGAAGTGACGTCGATCCTGCTCACGCCCGTATTCACGAGAGCTAATTTTTCCCCTGTCTATTCGTGGATCCTTCAATTCGCATTGGAGGGACCATCCGTGAATTGTCCGCGGGTCCTTTTCTCCCTTATTCGCAAGCGCGACTGCCACTATCCGCAGATAATACCTGGCTTTGGTGGGTAAAGTGGATACAGCTCGCCATGATTCGCCAGGGAAGCACCACGTGCTTGGGGGACGTTGCGACGGGGGACGTTGGCGCCGCGCCAAAACCGGTTCGAATTCTCTGACAACTCTCTCTCTCAACACCTGGTCGAGGTTGGGCTCAGGAAGAAATCAAGAACAGATTATTTGTACTTGAGAATAACAATTTTCTGCCAATTCGGCCAATCCCCGGATGATTCACAGATAATCGTGATTGGTGAAAACGGCCATCAATGGAACAACCCTTGTAACCCGAAAAATGATTCTGATAAGCGGGATGGGCCATTATCCCGGATGACAAATTATAGGGTTTGATGCATGGGAAATTTAAGAACCGATATTTCCGTTCCGTTTAACCGATATTTCATTAAGTGCGTTCGACTGTGTGGGTTTTATGGCATGACACGTGACAAGGGGCGGGAGGGGATACGATCGAGTGTGACACTTTGTGATAAAGGCAGGGGGTTGGGGGAACGGTCAAAAATATTGAAAAATGTTTGCAGAGCCTTATTATCGCATGGGCAAATCGGGACTTTGCCCAAGGCCCCCGTCTCGAAAAGGTCTCCAATTTCAAATGTTTTTCTTAAATATTCTTTTTTATGTCAAAATTTTATGAAAAAGAAAACAAATTTCATAGATGGGGGCCCCCAAAATTCATCTATGCCCGGGGCCCGTGTTGGTCATAATCGGGCCCTGAATGTTTGATATTATTTATGGAGGGCCCCTTAAGTAAATCAGTTCACTTTTTGGAAAGTGTTTCATAATTCATGCGTTTGGCGCATTTGTCTATCTTGTTTTTTATAGTTTGCCTGTTTGTGAATTGATAATTATGTTCTTTCTCTCCACAGGTAACACCGAACTTTCGAGCTTTGTTGGTCTTCGGCGCAATCAAGCAACCGAAAATTGAAAAGAACACTGGGTTTTTTTCTTTTTTTTTTGCTTTCTTATCCATACGAACTTTCATCAGTTGTTCATCATTTTACTCCAGAGAAAAAGAAACGAAAACGGCAGTGTGATAAAAGGACTTTTTCTCACCGCTGCAAACGAGAACTGTTGTGTTTGTTCCATTGCAGGAATTCGTTCCTGTGTACAAAAAAGAATCTGTTCATCTTTTTTTCTTTTTTTTTTCTATCATCGCTTAATAATTGTTGCTAGGTTATAATAAAGTTTTATTCACCGGCTTCTTTCTCTCTTTTGTTTCCTGTCTTCCCTAACTCACTTCCGAAACAGCTGCTAGTAAGCAGCGCAATTCGGGCTACTAGGTATACAAGATGGCGTAAGAATGGACGCCTAATCGAGCATTTCGACGAGACTAGCCTCAATGCGACAGGTCTCCCCATTGCGTGTTTAATGGGAAAAACTCGTTTTTTAACAATCGAGAAAGATATTCTTGATTGCGCTAGTTTCTGGGTGATTGTACACGCTTAAACCCAAAGAGCGAAAAAAAAAAAAAAAAGATACATTGCGGAGCGATCCGTTTCCATGGAAACCTACCGATATTTCCGCAAAAGGGCTCTTTAAGTAGTCTTATTTTTCTGAGAATTTCTCGTCCTCGCTTCCTCTTTTTTTCGGAGAATCCTCCTCCTCGCTCATTGTTATATTTCGCTCCGCTCTTGTGATCGAAAAACGCTCCTAAAGGAGAAGCTCACTTTTGAAAACTGGGCCAAAAATCGCTTTGACTGATCGAATTTCGCTCGTTTGGTTAAAGCTTGTAATGAACTGAAACGGTTAAACAAATGATCGTCTTTGAATTTCCAGGGGCATTTTTTTTTTGTGTGTGTTTCGAAGGAATTAAGAATAATTAAAACGGATGCTTCCAATTCCCCTTTTCTGGGTTGAATACAATAGGAAGACAATAGGAGAATCTGCGCAGAAAAATGCGCAGTCGGCTGTCACTCGGATGACTTCGTTGAAACGTCCCGTCGAAATGCTCTCTACGGTAAACAACGCATCCTATGGCCAATATATACCACATGACTATTTAAACTGAGGTAGCCAGCTTGATCTTGTAATTGCTCATTTGGCATTATTACGGAGAGAAAATATTCGTTAAGAGCTGTGGTTTCCGATCGTGGACATCTAATAGGATATAAACAGCACATCCTATGGCTATTGCACCGAGGCCGTACCGTGGGGGTGGGGGGACCAAGAAGTCTGCTCCCCCACAGAAATTTGGAATTTTGTTTATGAAGTCGTTTTGTGAAAAATTCTGCCTTTTTCACCGTTTGGACCGCCTCCTAAATTTTTGGATCCTCCCCGAAATTTTTTTCTGGGTATATACGGCCCTGGATAGCACATAGGTGGAGTGCATTAATATGGATGTACCCAGCAGGGGCGTAGCCAAAGGGGGGGGGGGGTTAGGGGGGTCATAACATCCCCCATGAGGAATTTTTTACCATACAAAATGTATATCCTTCACTATATTATCACACACATGAAACATATATATGAGTTATAGTAGTCGTAACCCCCCCCATGAAAAATTTCTGGCTACGCCCCTGGTACCCAGTGATTACTTTACTAACATGTTAGTCATCTCTTGCATTGCGCCGTCTACTGTATAAGATGTCTATGCTTGTGCTCAAGGGCTGCATTGATTTATCTGAGGTGACGGAATAACCATAGTGTGAATTCCTTTGAAAAACTTGAGAAGGAACATTCATTACGCCAAGGTAAGACGTTGGCGAAAACCTCTCTTCAAAAACGGCGACTTGCGCCGGCCTGTATTTCTAGGTGCTTTAGCGCAGGGGGTTCTGATGCCTTAAGGGTTAGGGGGTCCAACCCTGATGAAACAAAGACGGGGGTACCTCTTCTTCCTTTAGCTGCCAAAACTTGTTGAAAGAATGTTGCGGCAAACTGAAAGATTACACTCTGAACACCAATAACCCTCGCTATGCCGTTGTTTTATCCTTTTAATCATAAAGGTCGAAGGCACAACCGAAAAATTTCGAGATATAAAGTTTTCGAAATTACGAAGTGAAATAAAAGGGTTGCTAGTAGGGGAAAACATATTTGTTCTCAATATCAATGTTTTCGAAATATCGAGGTTACAGTGTGAATACTTACTGTACATTGTTCGAAATAGAATTTGGATAGATGACTCTCAATTCCCCTTGATAGTAATGCATTGGAATTTATTTTGAGTGTTCCTTTAAAAGACCTATAAATACACTTTTTTCGATGAAGAGCATTGTTTTGTAAACCCTATAAGGCAGCCTATAAGGCAATTCCATGGTGTCGGACGTAAAAAATGAACAAAAATTTCTCAGATAAATAAATTTACATTTTATAAATGAACTTAATATAATTAAATTTGCATATATATGATACTCAGCTCATCATACTTAATCAAAAAACATATCAATTAAAATAAAAAAGATTTTCAAGGTAAATTTAAATGGTTTTAATACTTGGTGCCGGACGTATAAACAGTGTTTACGTCCGACACCAAGTATTAAAACTATTTAAATTTAACTTGAAAATCTTTTTTTATTTTAATTGATATGTTTTTTGATTAAGTATGATGAGCTGGGTATCATATATGTGCAAATTTAAATATATTAAATAAATTTACATTTTATAAACGAACTTATCTGAGAAATTTTTGTTCGTTTTTTACGTCCGACACCATGGAATTGCCCTATATCAATTTTACTTGGTTTGGAATAGACTGAACGTTTCTAAAATGCCCTCTAAACAATGACTGTGCACTGGACGTCTTGTATTGGAATTTCCTTTCTGTCACTTAACAGCGAGAGATCAAAACGACTCACTTGCTTGTGCACGGTGTCAATCGATCAACCCAAAAGCTATCCAAAATGTCATCGCAGAAAGCATCAATAGGTTGTTAAAAAATGCTCTTCGTTTTCCTCATTGTTCGTCTTCAAACTAATCATTTGACTTCCTTTCCGCTCTCAGTTCTGTTTTGCCCTACCATGGCCGAGTGGATAAGGCACTCAAAATGATAGACGGCCGAAGCGTGGAGGTCCAGAGTTCGGGCTCCGTCTCGCTGCTGTCGATTTAAGGGTCTGGAGTTTTAGTTGGTTTTCACCAGATGTAACGTGAATACTCGTTAGAAAGTCTGTCGCCCGAGGCACCCTTCCTTCCTAGGCAGGTTTACCTTAATATACACAATACACTCAGTTTCTCTTTGATTTCGGGGAAGCAAGTCAGAAAAAAAAGGCATGAAGCAAGTCTTATAAATTCAAGGTGGGCAGGGGTAAAATAGCTTATGGCTTATTTATAGGCATGGGCTCCGGCAGAATATTTCCCGGGGGGGGGGGGGCAAAGACTACTTCAACGTATGGTTACCATGTTGGAAAGAGGAAAAACACTAACCCCCCAAATATCTAGGGGGCGGGGCATTGCTCCTCCTTGCCCTATGCTGCCGGCGCCCATGTTTATAGGACAAGTAAAGCGCACTCATTTGTCATCAATTGTGTCCGAGAAGTAAAGTCCGCTCGCCTGCAGCCTTCGAAACCAAAACCGGTAAGTTTTAAGAGAAAATGCTATTGTGGCGCTACCTTCTGGAAAATTATTTTATTTGTGTTACATACTTCAAATGCATTTTGGGCATATAAAAGAAAACCTCGAACGTTAATATTGGTAGCCCTGGGGTTTGGCGCTAGTCTCTGGCCAAAGAAGCGGTGGCGCTGCTTTCAAAAACAACTAGCAGAATTAAAATGGTTAAGAAAATATTGTGCTGCTATCTATCAGAGAATTACTTAATGGAAGTACCATTATTTAAAATAAGGCATAGGGAAGCGAGCTGCTTATCATCACCTGCGATTGTAAGGTTTGTAGCTTGCTTAAAACGCGGAGGCTATGAACTCAAATCCGGAAAAAGAATTTGGAATGGGAATTTGAATTTAGCAGAAATCAAAGAGGAGTGGCTCCATCTATCTGATTAATTAAAAAAATAAAATAGTCCAATGTGATGTACATTAGAGATGAGACGGGCTCAGCCCGAGCCCGAAAGCCCGGGCTCTGTAATTCGCAATTGCGTTCGGGCTCGTGAAAAATTTCTATTTTACTGAACAAACTCCTTAAAGCAGATTTTTAAAAAAGTGATTCATATGGAAAATAAAAGTACTTATAAAAAAAAAAAAAATAGCGGCACGGGTGCCTAGAAGGCGCGTGAAGCTTTTTGGGTATTTTAGAACGGCGGCTTATATTGCTTAGTGAGTCATGAGATCGGACATTCTTTCATAAACATAGATATAAAGAATTAGAAATTGCATTCAAAATTTGCAGTTATATTTGTCGTTAAATTGCACAAACGTCAAAATTTTATTCCATCAAAGTTGATTATTCTGTCAAAGATGTAGTATATTGTATTCTATCAAAGAATTACTTCTTGAATTTTATGGAATTTTACTGAATTTTTTTTTATCTTTAGCTGAAATTTCGGGCTCGGGCGGGCCCGGGCTCCGACTTAAATATTATTGCTCGGGCTCGGGCTTCAAAAAATGAGCCCGAACTCATCTCTAATGTACATAGGTACATATTAAAGGTCGGCAGTTGTGTCAGAGACGTTAGTCGCTTTGCTTTAAATAGGATGTCCTGAGATCGAGCCCGGCAGGGTATGTTGGAGTATTTTAAAAAATCTGTGCATCAAGTCACAGCTTACTGAATGTTGCTGTGAAAAGTCACAGCTTACTGAATGTTGTGATAAATTAATTAAAGTTTGATTACGTGAAATGTATATAAAGCATATAAAATAAACCTATCTGAGAGCAGTCGTGGGTGAGAGGTTAAAATCTGGTTCTCGGTTGATGCACAGATAATCAGTTCGAATCCAGTCGAGCATGAGGCATTTTTCCAAAGATCAGAGGGTAGTGGCTCCATCTACCCTTTAATTGAGGCGTGATTTCTTGAAACATATATATAGTAGGGCATAAAAAAGCAGCATGCCTTCCGATGCTGTGGCTGAGATGTTAATATCTGGTTTCGTATCATCGTATGGGTACCGAGTTCGAATCCACTAGCACAAGATGGAATTATTGCATTTAGATTAAATATGAGGCTAGTGGCTCCATCTGTCCTTTAATTGATGCGGGATTGCTTGAAGTATATATAAGGCATAGACGAGAAATCTGTATACCGACAGTCATGGCTGAGAGCTTAAGGAACAGTTTCGACTGGTTGTACGTACTCCGAGTTCGAATCCAGTGGTGCGAGATGGAATTTTTGAATTCAGATACGATCTGTGAATAGTGGCTCCATCTGTCCTTTAATTGAGGCGTTATGGTTTAAAGTATGTATATAGGGCATATAAAAATGTCTTACCAATCAGCAGTCGTAGCTGTGAAGGTAAAGTCTCTGCTGCTGACTTAGTGCGCTGGTCCCTGGTTCGAATCCAGTCGTACAAAATGGAGTTTTTAATTTAGATAAGATCTGAGGCTAGTGGCTCCATCTGTCCTTCGATTGAGCCGTGATTGCTTGAAATATATATAGGACAGAAAAAAAAAATTGAATGTTGTAGCTGAGAGGTTAAAGTACAGTTCTGTTTCGCTATATGGGATCCGAGTTCGGTTCCCGCGGTGCAGGTTGGAATTTTTGAAATTAGATAAGATCTGAAGCTAGTGGCTCCATCTATCCTTTAACTGATGCGCGATTGCTTGAATTGTATATAGGGCATAAAAAATAAGCATGCTTGTCGTCAGTCGTGGCCGAAAGGTTAAAGTCTCTCTCCGTCTCATTAATCGGGTGATTCGAGTTCGAATCCAACCTCTCAGGTATGACTTTTGAATAAGGCTAAAACTGGAGGCTAGTGGCTCCATCTATCCGAATAATTTAATTATAAAAATATCGCAATGTGATGTATATAAGGCACATAAAAGGAACACATCCGTGGCCGATGTTGGCGGAGTGGTAGGAGTCAGCGTTCACGCTCTCCTCTGGCGGCGGGTTCTGTCCCCGCCAAGGTGCAAATGGATGTGTGGTGGTTCGGAATCCACGTTAAATTATAGGTCCCTGTCCCGGCACTCTGTTCTCTCTATCTGTCTGTCTCTCTCTCACTTCCTCCTTCTCCGCCACGTGCAAAGTAATGGGCGGAACCTGCGTGGGATGGGTCCGGGGCAGAGACCCATTCCTTGTACCGGGGTCGAAACTCCGGTCAGCGTTTCCGCCCTCAGCTTACTGACCACGGGGCATTTTGCTGCTGTCGGCCTCGGTTAGCCGAAATTTTAACTTCCTCTGGCCCAAAACGCAACGGTTATACGGTATCCACTGCGCAGGAAGGAAGTGCAATTACGTCTCGTATACCAAGGAAGTTAAATTTCAGTAAAATACCGGACCTCGTTAACCTTAACCGAGGTCGACAGCAGCAAAATACCCCCGTGGTCAGGAAGCTGAGGGCGGAAACGCTGGAGGAGTGACCGGAGTTTCGACCCCGATACAAGGAAGGGGCCTCCGCCCCGGACCATTCCCACGCAGGTTCCGCCCCATTCCTTTGCACGTGGTGGTGAAGGAGGAAGTGAGAGAGAGAGAAACAGATACAGAGAAGAGACTGCCACCGATCAGAGTGCCGGGACAGGGACCTACAGTTTAACGTGGATTCCGAACCACCACACTCGCACACATCCATCACACATTTGCACCGCGACGGGGATAGAACCCGCCACCAGCGGAGAGCGGTGAACGCTGACTCCTACCACTCGGCCAACTTCGGCCACGGCTGACTTAACTTTTATGTGCCTTATATACATCTCATTGCGATATTTTTATAATTAAATTGTTCAGATAGATGGAGCCACTAGCCTCAAGCTTTACGCAAAAGTTATTTATGCGAGGCTGGATTCGAACTCGTATCCCCCGAATAAAGAGACGGAGCGAGACTTTAACCTCTCAGCCACGACTGCCGACAAACAAACTAATTTCTTATGCAGTAAATACATCTCATTGCGATATTTTTATAATTAAATTATTCAGATAGATGGAGCCACTAGCCTTACTCAAAAGTTATTTACGCGAGGTTGGATTCGAACTCGTATCCCCCGCCTAACGAGACGGAGCGAGACTTTAACCTCTCAGCTACGACTGCCGACAAACAAACTTAAATTTTATGCACTATATACTTTCAAGCAATCACGCCTCAATTAAAGGACAGATGGAGCTGCTATCTTCAGATCTTATCTAATTTCAAAAATTCCATCTTGCATGGCTGGGTTCGAACCTGGGACCCATTCGCCGAGGCAGCAGTAGATACTTCAACCCGCAGTTACGACTGTTGACGGCCATGTCCCTTTTATATGCCCTATATATACTTTAAACCATAACGCCTCAATTAAAGGACAGATGGAGCCACTATTCTCAGATCGTATCTAAACCAAAAATTCCACATCGCACGGTTGGATTCGAACTTGGGACCCGTGTACTCACCTAGAATTAGAGTCATTAACCTCTCAGCCAAGACTGCTGCTATGTAGCTTGCTTTTATATGGCCTATATGTATTTAAAGTAAGTACACCTGAATTAGAGATTTTATATTAGCCGATACAGTGGGTCATAACTGCCAGATTTTCCAAAAATCCTTACTCCACCTACTCGAGTTCGATCTCAGGGCACCCCACTTCTAAAACAGCGACTAACGTCTGTGCCACAAGGATCTCCTTTGTGTTCCCTACGTACATTACATTCTACTGTTTTAATTATCAAATTACGCAGATAGATGGAGCCACTACTTTCTAATTTTAGCTAAATTCAAAAACGATTCGATTCGGGTGGATTCGAACTCACAGATTCCGCCTCTTAAGCCAGCGACAGATTTCGCAGCAACAAGATACATCGCTGTCTTTTATATGCCTTATAAATACTTCAAGTGATACTTATTAGTTAAATAGTTTTCCAATAGATGGCAGCACCATTTTCGGATTTTCTCAAAAGTTCTCAACCTGCCAGCTGTATTTGAACACAGGGCCTCCTCTAACAAGGCCAGCGCCAAACGTCGTTGCCACACCTCCTGTCATGAGGAAGTTTTTATATAACTTATAAACATTTGAGGTGTACTTTTAAAAATTATTTTTCCCGATTGATAGCAGCATAAGGTCCAAATTTTCTCGAAAATTCTATATCTGATCATTTTGCTCAAATTCAGCTGTCTTATTTTTTTCTTTGTTATCAGAAATCAACACAAATGAATACATACAATACTGTTAAGAATTTGGACTGGGGATTTAAATTGTAGATTTGAATGCAATATTACTATGTGAAATTTGCCTGTTTTTGTCATAATTTCACACATGCAAAAAGGAACTGTTATGTGGTTAAAACCTGGCAAATGAAGAAATAATGCCCTTTACAGAGTGGGAGATGAGCCTATTATATTTAGTAATAAGCACATTTCTGAAATAACTAGCGGCTATCTTCCCAAGGAGGGATGCCTCGCGCGGAGAGCTTTCTGAGGGATTCTAACGAACCTTCACGTTGCATCTGGGGAAAATCACCTCAAACTCCAGACTGTTAGATCGACGGTCACGCGTTGGTCCCGAACCCGGGACCTTCACACTTCGCCCTAGTAGCAATAACCCATTGGTCGATGAGAGGCGGGTGAGTTTAATCAGAGCAGAAGGAGCAATGGCCGATCACGGCTATTTATCCAAAAAAGGGGAAATTTCATCGGCAACTGGTACAAAATGTCCGCTTGGGGGGCCATAAAGCCGATCATCGTTTCCCGATGACTCCGATGAAATAACGAAAAGAAACCGATAAACTGAAACATATTTGTTAATAAAAATAAACGACCGGAAGCAAAATTTTCAAAAAATGTCCGTTCTGTTTATTATGTTTTCGTTTTTTGGATGCTAACTTTACGTTTTTCTGAAAAAAAAAAAAAAAACACCTCTTCCTCCACTGGGCCCGAACCCTGAGCGTACAGAGTCATTGACAAGCGCGTTACCACCAGGCCATCCAGCTTATCATGCATCAGCCAAAGATTGAAGCATGCGTGTCCTATCTAGCACACAGTGATGCGCCGCTCTGATTATTTATTTACTTATTGAGGAAAGTTTGTTTCTTTTGTTTGTGTAACATGTATTTCGGATTTGTGTGCTTGGCCCTAAACCCGCTTATAAATCCATGTCAGAAGAACAAAACAAGGGGGTTTCCCTTCGTAGGGGACTTTCTTAGAGTTCCTAACCCGTATTTACGCTACGTTTCGGAGAAAACCACGAAAACTCTGAACGATTAGGTCGGCGAACGCTACCTGGTTTTGAACCAGGCACCTTGCGTCTACCATTTTGAGTGACCTAACCACTCTGCCATGGTGAGCCTTGAGGAAAGTTATTGCCGCAGTAGGTGGAGTTGGGGCTCGTCAGACCTAGGGGCACAGTGGACCAGGCTCATTTATTGTTGAAATACTATTTTATTTTATTTCACTTTATTATCAACAGATGCCTCTAGTATTTGCACAAATCCTATAAAGAAACCACATGTTAAAATGATAAGGAGATATTTTTATTTCAGTGATTTGTATTTGAACACTGCTGAATCATTTTCAGAAGTCTGCTACTTTGTTTACTAAAATGGGTTTAATTAAGATAAGAGCAGTAAACTGAATCTCTTCAAAATCCTACGTGTAAAAGTTTTAGAGTTATGCAAAATACGAAATAATTTTTGGCGCCAAATTGGGCGATATTTCGGGAAAATTCGCCAATGTCGGCGATAAGTGGTGAGATTTTGGTCATGGACCAAACAATGACAGACTATCGCCAAATTTGGCGATATTTTGCCAAAACTTGCCAAAAACTAATAGTGGTCCTGTAAATAAACTCTCCAAGTAGATTGGAACCAAAAATTGAAATGCACAACTAGATGTTACAACAATCTTATATATGAAATTTCACAATAGTTTTTGAGATTTCAGAGTTAAATACATGCACACGTACACCAAATGTCGCTAAGCTTGGCGAGTTTTGGCGTAATTCTTGATGGAGGCATGTGACCGTGTCCACACCATTACCTAACTATAGTGTAAGACGGTATTGTGCTTGAAATGGATGAATGTCCCTAAAATTGCCATTGACCGTAATGTGTTTGTAATCTTTTGAGTGTTCCTGTAGCAGAAAAATGAATGATAAAGACACTTTTTTTGGTGGAGAAATTCATTTTGTAACCCTTAACAGCATATATCATTTCTGAGTCGTTTGAAACAGCCTAATACCTCTAAAATATGCTTTAATGAATTTCGGCCCATAGAGCGTAATGTATTTAGAATCTTTTGGGTGGCCCTGCAGATAAATTATCCAGTCGAATGAGACCGAAAGAGGCGGTTCTCAACTAGATGTTACAACAATCCTAAATATAAAGTTTAAACATTCTACGTCTAATAGTTTTTGAGATATGCGAGTTTGATTAATTTCGGCCCATAGAGCGTAATGTATTTCGAATGTTTTGGGCGATCCTGTAGATAAACCATTCAGTCGATTGGAACCAAAAGGGGAGGTGCACAACTAGAGCATAGAACAATCCTAAATATAAAGTTTCAGGATTCTACGACCAATAATTTTTGAGCTATGCGAGTTACATACATACATACATAAGTACGTACACATGTACGTACGTACAGACGGCATGGAAAAACTGGTCAAAATAGACTCGCCATTTGTCAAAATGAGTTGCAGACGAATTTATATGATGGTACATGCTATTATACGATGAGATGCATCGGAAAAATTCTTAAAAGTAAATTTAGAGGTAGTCAAAATCGGTTTTTTCGTCGAAATTTGGCCCCCGAAAATTTTCGGGATCACATTACTTCCTTTTACTCCGTACAAGGAAGTAAAAAATATATATATAAAGGATTATGCACAGAAAATTTTGAAAAAAGATCTTGGATGCTGAAAAATGTGTAATGAGTCTTATGGAAAAAAAAATTGTATAGTTAATTTTTTTGATGAGATAAAAAATGAAAAGCAGAAAAGCGGACCACAGTGTCCCAGCTCCCCCTACTAAATACAAATAGTGCTTCGCGGCGAAATAATCTCTTAATGGGAGAGCGTATGACGAAAGCTGGTTTTGATGCCGCAACTTTCGCGTGGTCGATTGATGTGTTATCGGAGAGGGCAAAAGTGGCCCACTTGCCCGACCATCCATGCCGAGGTATTCCGTGAGAGGTGGTGGTGGTCTCTCATCCAATCGCCACGTAACCTTTCAGTTATGACATAAGGCGGATCCATGGGGAGTGTATAAGGGGACGAGAGAAATATATATTTATACTAGATAAAATGAGCCTTTTAGCGATAACTTATTTCATGAAATTCTGACTTGGTATAAAATTTTGGCGCCCACTTCTCTTCCCGAAAATATTTCTAGATCCAAACTTGATTTTTGATCTACAGGTTTTTGACAACCTTAGGAAGACTCGATACGCTACAGTTTCTTCCAATATTAAGCTCTGGTAGTTATATTTTTTTCCCTACTTGATCTCCTTACGTACCAGCCTAACAGCATTATCAAGTTTAAATGTTGTATTTCATTACCGGTAAATTCCTTTTCAAAGCGAAATAGAAATGCGTTTATGATTTCGGTTTATCTGTCTATGTTTCCACACTCTAACTGCGTTAAATAGACATCCAATACAGCAAAATTTAGATGTTATTCCCATGCACCTATTGAAAAGGATGTAGGTAGCATGTATAGCTCTTTTGCAGGAGCACCCAACGTATAATTCCAATACAGGCCGCTCAAGGACAGTCATTCCTTAAAGCGTATTTCCGAGATATTCGGATACTTCAATCGAAACAAAATTGATATCTGTCATTCAACAATGCAAAACAATGCTCTCCAAAGGAAACATTGTCTATAACATTTATAGTTCTTGTGCAGGATCACTTAAAAGAATTCCAACTTGTTATAGTCAGTGGCAGTCTTCAGGTTCAGAGGCTTTCGTCCGTTTCAAGCGCAATATACGAGAAGTATACAAACAGCAGCTTTATCTACATTTAACCCTTTGAGGCGCGATCCTTTCCCAATGTTGAAAAAAGGGCAGCCGTTGTCATCGCTCGACTTAACGACCATCAAGATGGCGGACGATCGAAACGTTCATCGCGTGCCACAGTTCTAGAGACCCCTTTCTTTAACGACAGCTGGCTGTGCGCGCGATCGTCCGCCATCTTGATGGTCGTTAAGTCGAGCGATGGCAACGGCTGCCCTTTTTTCAGCATTGGGCAATGTATCCAGCCGTTCTCGCATTCTTCCACTTTTCAGCAGATGTCAGTGCTGTTAAAAAGAATCGTGACCTTTTTTTGACGGGAAAGGACGTGCTCAAAAGTAAAGGATTCTCGTGGAGCTCTGTCACCAGCCACTATTTTTATAGAAATGTAATCTATTCTTCGTGACTGGCAACAGTCAAAACGTCAGAGTTGGGTGTTCCCAGAGCGGGAACACTGCTCGTTAAAGGGTTACAAAATGAAAGTAACAATTAAAGATCTTTTACAGGGTCTTGAAAAATTGAAGTAACAGTGATACAGCTTTAAGAGTATGGTCAAAATCTCGCGAAGTTTGACTAAACTACGATATCCATAGATAGCCAAATCTGGCACCAAAAAAAGACAGTTATGTTTCATCTTACCTAGCATTTTTGTATTCATTCATTCTTCAAATTCTCTTTCCCAGGCTAAATACACAAAATGAAGTAAAATAAGTCGTAATACTTGAAATGTCTAAAACTCAACGTCAAAATCCAGGATCATCGCCTCCGTCACTGAAGTTTGACAGGAAGCTTGCTGCAAATTCCATCTCACCAGTGGGTCTGAAGACACTTAACTTCAACAGCATCTTCTTTTTCTTCCGTGTCATCTCGAGGGAGCCGTGGCTTCGACGAGCTAGCAAAAATGCCGCCAGGGAAGAGAAAATACATCTCTGCCACTGGTGGCATTTCAGCTCGCCTATACATGAAAGGATGCTAAAGGGAGGGAAAATACATGACTATTATCAAAAACTCAGCCATAAAACTTTTAAATCCATCAATTAACTTAAAACAATTAAAATAAGACGACTCAGCCAGCGTTCTGTTGCAAAAAGTATGATTTTACAGTGGATAAAATCATGAAGTTAATGGTGTTGTACTTTTTACTTTCCGAACATGTACCCTGTAAGGAAAGTATTGTAATTATGAAAAAATTCGACTTCGAGATTTTGGTGTTTTTACACGTTTTGAGGGCTTCTGAATCCATTGATGCTATTTTTACGAGATGTATGTATGTATGTGTGTATGTGTGTGTGTGTGTGTGTATGTGTGTGTGTGTTTGTGTGTATGTGTGTGTGTGTGTGTGTATGTGTGTGTGTTTGTGTGTATGTGTGTGTGTGTATGTGTGTGTGTTTGTGTGTATGTGAGTGAACACGATAGCTCCTGAACGGAGCATTCGATTGAGCTCAATTGGATATATACGTCATAAACCACCGTCGTAAGACCGGTATTGATTTGGGTGTGTATCGGACTTATAGTTTTTCTACAGGGCTACGACAAAGATTTCTTTTACATTCTGGCCTATGGGGGGAAATTCTTGAAAGTGCGCTAGCGTTTAAACGTTACCTTCGATTGAGCTGAAATTGGGTACATAGGTTATAAATCACCATCTTAAGACCGGTATTGATTTGGGCGTGTATAAGACTTATAGTTTTTCTACAGGGCTACGACAAAAATTTCTCTTATATTATGGCATATGGGGAGAAATTCTTGAAAGTGCGCAAGCGTTTAAACGGTGCATTCGATTGAGTTTCAGTTTGGTATATATGTTTGAATGATTCATCGATTCAAATTTATTTAAATGCTTGGTAATGATCTTAATCGTAAGTGTTCGGAAATTCGAGTGGAGTCACTCCAGATTTTTTTTTGTAGCGATAGTTAACGGGGTAGTGTAGTTAACGGAGAGGGAGGAGGAGGGGGTATTAAATCAACGAATGCATTGCAACTGATTCAAAAATGATTATGATAATTAAAGTAACAATAAATAGCACTTAATTGTTTGTGTGTCTTGGAAAGCCTACACAATGGCATCTGTCTATGAGGCGGTGCCTTGGTAGACGGAATTTCTAAGGGTCTCTAACGCGTATTCACGCGACAGCTGGAGAAAACCGCCCGAAACTCCAGGCCGTCAGGTCGACGGGTTAGAATGTCTTATCCATTGTCGGCCGAACACAGTCCTTAAATGACAAGCGTCAGGAGTCATTCAAAGACATTATTTACGTTTTTTTTCAATTTTAAGAAGAGATTACGAGTTGCTATTGAAGAATCTCTTGGGTACCGTATAAAGCTCTGAAACTTCAAAAACTCTTCGATGACCCAAATTTCTCCTGCATGCTTTCGGAGGCTTCATTCCATTTCTGCACCTACGTCCAAACCTAAATTCGCAATTCTACCTTATTATTACTGGATAAACTCGAATATAAAAGAATTAGAGAGTGCATTAAGAGTTTGCTATTATATTGGTCTTCAATTTGTACGAACAGCAAAATGTATCATATTGTATCCATGAGGTTATCGACTTTTATTGATATACTAGCTGCGTGCCCGTTCTCCGCACGGTAGAGAACGAAACTTTTTCTTCCATGTATAGTTCGATTTGATTCCAGTGATTTGGAACCTAAAAATAAGCAAAATGATTTGACTCTTGGCGTAAAGTGACTCATTAGTTATTTGTAAAGTTAGTATAAGTACTGACCTGAGACCCTTGTTAATATTATGATGCAAAAAACTATGCCGGTGTCATTCGCGATTAGAAAAGAAAAGCGTGACCATTTGCAGTGAAAATTCCTCATTTTCAAATCGTCTCATTTCTACATCCTACTCCTTTTTAGATTTAAGCTATACCATTAATACCTTAGATACTACATGATGTGGAGAACCGTTCTATTTTATAATTAAATAGTTGTGTACCCGCTCTTCGCAAGGCAAGAAGAGAACATTTTCCCAAAACGTGATCCTGACTACTTGTGAAAAAACAGAATCTGTAAGAAAAAAGAAAGTTCTGTTTCAGTCTTTTCTGTTGAAACTACCGCGGAGATATACTTAGAGAATAGAAGACTTAGTTTCACGAAATATTTATTAATGCGGTATATTGTGCGTTGATCAATATTGCCATAGCATATCTACTTACTATAACTTATACTATCTTGTACTGATACCTTGTGAGTCCGTTATTCTGATTGAATTTCGGAAGGGGTTTTAAACTCGTGGCATCAAAATTATGCACATTTCACATGCGAAAACTCAGTTATTTTAAAGTAATTTTATTTATTTATTTCAACTGGCAATTTTAATCATTGTTACTGTCTCCAAGACAACCCAATTGCAAGATATCATTCCGAAATTTTTAAGAAGCTGCTATTGAAATGAAAATCCTTCTTTACTTAAAAAATTCGTCAGTAATCTCCTAATTTATATTTTCCTCTGGTTTCTCTTTTAAAAGAGGGCGAAATGTATGCTCCGTCATTTGACAAAATATAAAAAAGTTATGACGGATAGAATTCAAGATTGGCTGAAATTTCTGGCTCGGTCTTCGACTTAAATAATATCGCTCGGGCTCGGGCCTTAAAAAAATGAGCCGCAACTCATCTCCAAAGATCGCACACATCCCGTGAGCTTTTGCTTGCTGTAAAAGTTTAAATGCGTGCTTTTTTTTTTTTTTTACTCCAGTCTCTTCGCTCTTTCGCGCCTCACCATGGCACAGTGCACGGTCCCGGGTTGGGGTCCCATCGTTGTCGATCTAACGCTCTGGAGTTTCGTCAGATTTTCTCCAGATGTAACGTGAAATACGCATTAGAATCCCTTAGGAAGTCCTGCCAAAGCACCTACCCCTCCTTGGCAGATCGCCCTAGCGTAGCGTTGCCATAATCACGCAAACAAACTTCTCTCTTTTCGCAGATTTGCGATCGACCTGCCCGGTCGATGAAAATGCTTTTAACCCGTAAGCAGGCTCGTCTACTTTTGTAACTTAAGCACTCGCATGGGGTAAATCTTACCCCATTTTGTCTTCTTTATATTTTTGACTAAAAACGTTTTAAAAACAAATTTGTGGATTTATAACGTAAAATACATCAGTTCTATTACGTTTCATGGGAAGAAATCGTGCTTTTTATATTTATTTATAGATTTTCCGGCGGTTTCTTTAAATATCATGCTTTCTGAGAAGAAAATTGCATAGGATATGCTTTATACCTAAAAACACTCATTGCTTTATTAATAGGATATTAATTTCATTTAATAGCCTTTTGTCAATACATACCAGTAGTGTAACGTCCATTTATAGTTAATTTACATTTAGTTTATACTTAGTTTACGTTAACAACGTAATGAAACGTTGTGAGTCGCACGGGAGTATTGAATCCCAAAGTCGAATTTTCTTCCCTTCCGGATAACAAAGAAACGAAATTCCTTCACCCATCCCAACTAGACCTTGAATTTGAAAGGTAGAAGACGGCGCAAACTTGTTCTCAAAAAATGTCTCCCATTTTACGAAGGAAAAAAGTCGCTGGGGTGAGATTTACCCCAGCGCGCCTGCTTACGGGTTAATCTAAGCAAACACGTTAACCTAAAAAATATTCTTTATGTATTCTAGATAATGGTCGAATTAAACATCATTTTGCCTACCACAATCGTCTGGCAAAATGCCCCAATGTGTTTATTTTTATTATTGGATTGAAAATCCAGTAATAAAAATATGCACAAGTCAATTCCAGATTTCTTCCGTTCATCCAAAGGAGCCAAACGCCCGATGAGATGATGTAATTGACTTACTTACCTCCCTTCTGCATTTGCACTGCATCTGCAATGCACTGCACTTTCATAACAAAATCATCAGTACTCGAATCTGTAATCTGTACTATTGTCAAAAAGATCCTTTGCTCGTGGTCGAAATCCAAGTCTCCTGCTATTACAAAAGCCGTAGCCTGCACAGTTTGTGCACATAGCACCAAAAGCACCATCAAAGCACGTCTACACTGACAGTTCCTAAATGTATCCCCAAGAGACGTGCCCCCAAGTAATGTATCCCCAAGTGCAAGTCGTAAACCAATAAGGCAAAATGATTGGACCATTGTCCAGTAGTGTTCTCCCCCCTCCCCCCCCCCCCAAAAAAAAAATAAAATAAATAAAATAAATTACGTTATATGTATTTATAAAACTTCTTGTAAGAGTCGTTATAGATAGATGCTTGTAAAACATGATTATCGCTATAGACAGGTTCGAAATAAATTAAGTCAATAGGAATTTCGTCAGGACCCAAGAAGTGAGCGTTATAGGCAGGTTTATCGCTATATACAGTATCGTTATATGCAAGTTTCACTGTATAATAGTTTCGTAACCTATAAAAGCGTAAACTATTTATTTCACTTTATCAATTATACATTGAATGTCTAGAAAGGATTTTTTTACTTTCCGAACATCTACCACATGTAAGGAAAGTATTGTCATCCTGAAATAATTTGACTTCGAGATTTGGGTGTATGGACACGTTTTGAGGTCTTCTGAATTCATGGATGCTATTTTTACGAGATGTATGTATGTATGTATGTGTGTGTGTTTCTGTGTATGTGAGTGAACACGATAGCTCCTAAACGGGGCATTCGACTGAGCTCAAATTAAGTATATAGGTTATAAACCACCGTCGCAAGACCGGTACTGATTTTGGTGTGTGTATAGGACTCATAGTTTTTCTACAGGGCTACGACCCAGATTTCTTTTACATTATGGCATAGGGGGAGAAATACTTGAAAGTGCGCCAGCGTTTCAACGGCGCATTCGATGCAGCTTCCATTGGGTATATATGTTTGAATGATTCATCGATTGAAATTTATTTAAATGCTGGGTCATGATCTTAATCGTAAGTGTTCGGAAAGTCGAGTGGAGTCACTCGAGTTTTTTTTTTTTTTTTTTTTTTTTTTTTGAGTTGGGGACACACAACTAAAGACACAAAAATTTTCTATTCCACCACACAAGTTGGATGTCCTCATTTGTGCAAGTAAAGAAAAATCTTTTTTTTTTCGAAAATTTAAGAACCAGGATTTTCAATTTTACTTTTTAACAACAAATTTAATCTGCTTTAAAGAAAAATTATTGAACTTGATTAATAATCAATGAATCAGGTCTGAAAAGGGTTGACCGAAAAACCAGCCCCGACAAATAATCCCGGCGGTGCACCAGAAACATTTGTTTATCCAAAACTTTCCCAACCCTAAACAAAAAAAATCGTTCAACAGACACTCCCTAACAAAATATTAAAAAAAAGTACAACTATTCCCTACCTATAGCTATATCAGGTGATTTGCGCACAGGAGTGTATGTAACCATGAAGGAGGAAGGGAGGGAGGTACAAAGTGTAGTGCTGCAGAGCCCTGCCCACCGATAGGGGGGGGGGGTTGTTCAGCCCCCCCACGAGGCGGGATTCAATGAGATGGAACGGGATGATGCCCCGGAGCCCCCTTGCGGTGCCTCCGACAATTGGGAGATGGCACGTTATTTCAATTACCGGTTCATTTCCCTGCAAATTGGAGATCTGCGGGGGGGGAGGAGGGATCGCTTATGACTTCATTCATTCGGTGAGGGGGGGGGAAAAGGGCGCGATGACTCCTCGTCATCAACGCACCCTCTCTCCCCATCTCTCTCTTGCTATTCTTACAGGAGAGCAAATGAAGGAATTCCGAGTGAAGGATCGTGTGTGTGTGTGTGCAGGGAAACCAATATCCAGGACGGCTCCAATGTTGCTACTGTGCCTTGTAAATGTTGTTTTCCGGCAAAACGTCCTCTCAAAGCAGTGAAGCTCGTATGCGGTGTCTTAACCCTTTGAGGCGCAACCCTCTCCCAATGCTGAAAAAAGGACATCCGTTGGCATCGCTCGACTGAACGACCCGCAAGAGGGCGGACAATCGAAACGTTCATCGCGTGCCACAGATCCAGAGACCCCTTTTTTGAGGACAGCTGGCTGTGCGGCACAGCCAGCTGCGTTAAAAAATTGTCTCTGGATCTGTGCACGCGATGAACGTTTCGATTGTCCGCCCTCTTGCGGGTCGTTCAGTCGAGCGATGGCAACGGCTGCCCTTTTTTCGGCATGGGGCCATCTATCCAGATGTTCTCGCACTCCTCCATTTTTCAGCAGATGTCAGTGCTGTTAAAAATAATCTTTTGACAGGAAATGACGTGCTAAAACAGTAAAGGATTCTCGTGGAGCTATGTCACCCGCAACTTTTTTTAGAAATCCAATCTATTCTTCGTGACTGGCAACCAGGCGCTTAGCCAGGAAATTTTTCGGGGGGATATGAACTTATATGTGTATGAATAGACGGAAATTCATCACAAATCCACAAAATTCTCGGGGGGGGATATATCCCGATATCCCCCCCCCCTGGCTACGCCCCTGCTGGCAACACTCGAAACGTCAGAGTTGGGTGTTCCCAGAGCGGGAACACTGCGCGTTAAAGGATTAAAAGATTGCCCCCTAAAAGCATGTGATTTTGGTACATAGTCGCAGCAGGGCGCTAAAAGGGGGAAGCGAGAAAAGCTTGAGAAAAAAATAGAAAAATTTAGCTTTATGAATTATACTATTTTATTTTCTTGAAATTTTCTGCAAATTATTTCTGGGATATGTTTTTTTAAAGTTTGTTTTTAAATAAATACTGAGTGATTTCATGAAATGGGTTCCCAATCGGTAGATAGCGAAAATGATATACAACTATACAATGACTAGACCAGCGGTTCTCAACCGGTGGGGGACCATCCCCCTTGTGGGGGGCACAGAGCGTTTGCAGGGTGGGGGGGGGGAGAGAGAGAAAAACAGTCGAGGAGCAAGTAGCCACGGATGTTTTAAAATCTTATTTATTTTTATTTTGAGTCCAAAACATATCTATTTTCGCTTAAAATGTTGATATTCGAACTTTATCGGTAACATTATTTTGTAAAAAAGATGACTCCTTGCTAATTGTTGAAGAGTAAAAAACCTGTATGTTCGCTGAGTCATTCCAAATTATCGTTTGTTGGGGGAGGGGGAGTGCAATGTTAAAATCTTGAGAACCGCTGGACTAGATGATGTGCCCGCCCAAATCCTTTCAGATTTTAGAAGGGGTTCGCAGGGAGGAAAAGGTTGTGAACCACTAGTACATGAAATACGCTTCAATTTGGCTAACTTTGGCTTCACCGAAAAACAGAGATAATTGATATTACGAGTTACGTTGACCGTGGGCTCGTGTTCTGAGGAAAAGTGGGATAGGAGTCACTTACTAAGGGCAAGAGGGGGTGATTACCCACCCTCTCCCTCCCCCCCCCCTAAAAAAAAAGAAAGAAATGCAGGTATCACCATTTGAAAATATTTTTTTACAATAGAAAACATTTTGTCCCCTCAATGTTACAAGCTAATTTACGACAATGCAGGCGGTACGCTGAAAAAAAATATGTCACTGACATCTGAAAAATCATGGGTAGAACTAGAATTTATGAGCCTATGGACTCCCTATAAATACTATATCCTAGAACGAGCCACTTCTGAACTCACTCGTCCTATATCTAGATCTCTCTTCTACAATCGGGTGCTCGTACCCAGATGAAAATATCTGACAATCCTTGCATACGGGTAGACTCACAAACGGTCATTCTAGTGCCCCAAAAATCGAACGATCCTTCCTCGTGACACAAAGAGTCATTCTGCTGAGATTTGCCAGAATACTACGGACTAGAAATTCGGGACCATTTTCGTCAATAGCAGTTGTGTGTTGTCACCTACACGCATAATAATCCAGCGATCTACTCTTCTAGTTTTGGGATACAGAAAACAACCATCTGTTCTTTCTAGACGAGAGGGGTGTGTTTTTTACTTTCCGAACATGTACCATGTAAGGAAAGTATTGTAATCATGAAAAAATTCGAATTCGAGATTTGGGTGTATTGACACGTTTTGGGGTCTTCTGAATTCATTTATGCTATTTTTACGAGATGTATGTATGTATGTGTGTATGTGTGTGTGTGTGTGTGTGTGTTTGTGTGTATGTGAGTGAACACGATAGCTCCTGAACAGGGCATGCGATTGAGCTCAAATTGGGTATATATGTTATAAACCACCGTCGCAAGACCGGTATTGATTTGGGTGTGTATAGGACTTATAGTTTTTCTACAGGGCTACGACAAAGATTTCTTTTACATGATGGCCTATGGGGAGAAATTCTTGAAAGTGCGCTAGCGTTTAAACGGTACATTCGATGGAGCTCAAATTGGGTATACATGTTATAAACCACCCTCGCAAGACCGGTATTGATTTTGGTGTGTATAGGACTTATAGTTTTTCTACAGGGCTACGACAAAGATTTCTTTTACAGGATGGCCTATGGGGAGAAATTCTTGAAAGTGCGATTGAGCTCAAATTGGGTATATATGTTATAAACCACCGTCGTTCAACCGCTAGCGTTTAAACGGTACACTCCATTGAGCTTAAATTTGGTATATATATTTGAATGATTCATCGATTAAAATTTATTTAAATGCTTGGTCATGATCTTAATCGTAAGTGTTCGGAAAGTCGAGTGGAGTCACTCCAGATTTTTTTTTTTTTTCTTCGTGTATGAAATATTTTTAGAATGACTCTTCACGAGCTGCACCACGCACTGTAATGAACGATAAATACGCATCCCTTACGAGACAGAAAAAAACTCCTCAATATTGTAAACGTTGGATAATTTTGCTCTGCAGTGCCTTGTTTAAGAATTGTTCTCTGGAAGTTTCACAAAGATACAGTTCTGCGTTTATTTCGGCGTGTAGTGTGGATTAGGAAAACATTTAATGTTATTTCTAGATCCTTTTGATGCAGTACTTGAAATTTTTGCCCATTCTGAGAGATGGCCGTTCTCAAAATTCAGGAAAAACAAAATCGTGAGTTTTTTCCAAGTCGCTTCGCAGTGAGTGTATTTTATAATTTGCGTTCCGAGATCGAGAAGCAAGTTTTGTTTCTTCGAACAACATTTTTATTACGACGATTCGAAAACTTTAAATTTTGGAAGATATTTCCTGGTGCACTCTATAAATATTTTCGAGAAATGTTTTTTTTCTGAACAACTGATCTTTCCTTTAGTGGAATGTAAAGTTCTGTATGGTTTAATGTCTCTCTACTATCCTGTTAAATGTTGTCTTCCAATAGCAGTGGAATTCACATTCTATAGCTTGATGCAGCGGTTCCAAAACTTTTTGAAAACGGGGGGCCCTATTCGAAATCTTGCCAAATACGACATGCCGAGCTGCAGTATATAAATATTTTTCAGAAATATTTTAATAGCGATTACATATAGCTTTACATTTAAAATCATGATGTATAATGGACTGGGTGTCCCAAAAATGACTCATGGATTTTGAAAATCAATTAAAAAAATCTGGAGTGACTCCACTCGACTTCCGGAACACTTACGATTAAGATCATGACCAAGCATTTAAATAAATTTTAATCGATGAATAATTCTAATATATATACCAAATTTAAGCTCAAAGGAATGTTACCGTTTAAACACACAACGTACCGTTTACACGTTCTAGCGCACTTTCTAGAATTTCCCCCCTCATAGGCCATAATGTAAAAGAAATCATGGTCATAGCCCTGTAGAAAAACTATAAGACCTATACACACCAAAATCAATACCGGTCTTGCGATGGTGGTTTATAACATGTATACCCAATTTGAGCTCCATCGAATGTTCCGTTTAAACGCTAGCGCACTTTCTAGACTTTCCCCCCCATAGGCCATAATGTAAAAGAAATTTTTGTCGTAGCCCTGTAGAAAAACTATAAGTCCTATAGACACCAAAATCAATACCGGTCTTGCGATGGTGGTTTATAACATGTATACCCAATTGGAGCTCAATCGAATGCTCCATTTAAACGCTAGCGCACTTTCTAGAATTTCCCCCCCATAGGCCATAATGTAAAAGAAATCTTTGTCGTAGCCCTGTAGAAAAACTATAAGTCCTATACACACCAAAATCAATACAGGTCTTGCGACGGTGGTTTATAACATATATACACTTTTTGAGCTCAATCGGAAGTACCGTTTAAACGCTAGCGCATTTTCAAGAATTTCTCCCTATAGGCCATAATGTAAAAGAAATCTTTGTCGTAGCCCTGTAGAAAAACTATAAGTTCTATACACACCCAAATCAATACCGGTCTTGCGACGGTGGTTTATAACATATATACCCAATTTGAGCTCAATCGCATGCCCCGTTCAGGAGCTATCGTGTTCACTCACATACACACAAACACACATACACACACACACACACACACACATACACACATACATACATACATCTCGTAAAAATAGCATAAATGAATTCAGAAGACCCCAAAACGTGTAAATACACCAAAATCTCGAATTCGAATTTTTTCATGATGACAATACTTTCCTTACAGGGTACATGTTCGGAAAGTAAAAACGGCGCAATGTGATAGATATGTATAGTTTGTGGCCTTATGCTTAGGAAATCAGTGAATTTTATCCCACCCAATTTCAAATTTAGTTAACATTTTCACCCACATGTGGCGGTGAAAACGATGAAAAAATAAAAACCATCGCAAAGTGGCATGGCATGGCCTCCTTATTCGCCATACTTGACGCCCTGCGACTTTTTTCTTTGGGGGGTACCTGAAAGATTGGGTATAGCGCCAAACGCCACAAACAGTTGCGGAGCTGAAGCAGCCCATCTGTACTGCATGTGACACAATTCCAAGTGACATGCATGAACGGATGTCTGGAAATTTTTGCCCCAGACTGCACCAGGCTGTTGCAGCCAATGGGGGTCACATTGAAAATGTCATTGTTTAGTTTTTTGCAACAGTCCTTGCAAAATTTCCACGCCGGTTTTTATTTTTTCATACTTTTCAGCGCCACCTGTCGGTGAAAATGTTAACTAAACTTGAAATTGGGTGGGATAAAATTCACTGAGTTTCTAAGCATAAGGCCGCAAGCGATACATATCTATCGCATTCCGACTTCTTACTTTCCGAACATGTACCACCTAAGGAAAGTATTGTAATCATGAAAAAATTCGAATTCGAGATTTTGGTGTATTTACACGTTTAGAGGGCTTCTGAATTCATTTATGCTATTTTTACGAGATGTATGTATGTATGTGTGTGTGTGTGTGTGTGTGTGTGTGTGTGTGTGTGTGTGTGTGTGTTTGTGTGTATGTGAGTGAACACGATAGCTCCTGAACGGGGCATGCGATTGAGCTCAAATTGGGTATATATGTTATAAACCTCTGTCGCAAGACCGGCATTGATTTTGGTGTGTATAGGACTTATAGTTTTTCTACAGGGCTACGACAAAGATTTCTTTTACATTATGGCCTATGGGGGAAAATTCTTGAAAGTGCGCTAGCGTTTAAACGGTGCATTCGATTGAGCTCCAATTAGGTATATATGTTATAAACAACCATCGTAAGACCGGTATCGATTTTGATGTGTATAGGACTTATAGTTTTTCTATAGGGCTACGCCAAAAATTCCTTTTACATTATAGCCTATGGGGAGAAATTCTTGAAAGTGCGCTAGCGTTTAAACGATACATTCGATGGAGCTTCATTTTGGTATATATATTTGAATTATTCATCGATTAAAATTTATTTAAATGCTTGGTAATGATCTTAATCGTAAGTGTTCGGATAGTCGAGTGGAGTCACTCCAGATTTTTTTACTTACCGAACATGTACCATGTAAGGAAACTATTGTAATCATGAAAAAATTCGACTTCAAGATTTTGGTGTATTGACACGTTTTGAGATGTTCTGAATTCATTTATGCTGTTTTTACGAAATGTATGTATGTATGTGTTTGTGTGTGTGTATGTTTGTGTGTTTGTGTGTTTGTGAGTGAACACGATAGCTCCTGAACGGGCATTCGAATGAGCCCAAATTGGGTATATATGTTATAAACCACCGTCGCAAGACCGGTATTGATTTGGGTGTGTATAGCACTTATAGTTTTCCTACAGGGCTACGACCAAGATTTCTTTTACATGAGGGCCTATGGAGAGAAATTCTTGAAAGTGCGCTAGCGTTTAAACGGCGCATTGGATGGGGCTTCCATTGGGTCTATATGTTTGAAGTATTGATCGATTAAAATTGATTTAAAGTCTTGGTCATGATCTTAATCGTAAGTGTTCGGAAAGTCGAGTGGAGTCACTCCAGATTTTTTATTATAGTTACGCTATTTGATTTAAAAGAACACCCTTTCAACCAAAAACTATTTCTTTTTTTTTTTTTTACTTGGGAATTTCTCTTAGTGTTCATTAGAGGGTTCATGACACGGATTGCGTATGTGGAGGGGGGTAGAAAATCGCCGAAAACATTCGACGATGACATACGTATGTGCCATTATTTTCTGATTATTTCATCAGGAATCGAACGAACTTGCAAAATATCCCCCCCCTCTAAAGACGACGTTCACTCAAAATTTTTGTTCAAGAAAATTCCCTCTTAAAATAAGCACGTACAAAAAAAACAAAAACAAAAAATGTATACACGCCGTCATGTAGTAACGCAGATATGCGGGTACACCAAGAAAGAATGAATTTTTATTTTGTATTTATATTATCATCTTTCACCCCTTGTGTTGTTCTGCGGGGGGGGGGTGTCTCATAACCCCCCCACCCTCGCACATTGCGCCCACAAAAGCGCGCGCCGCCCTTCCACTTTGCATGTTGAGTGCGGGGGCTGCTCCTCTGCCCGGATATATACATGTATGCAAACGAAATTATTCGACGGAACGACGAATGAGGGGGGGGGGGCCAGAAGGGGGCCCTCTCGTCTTTCCGCCGGGGGGTGTGTGGGGGGGGGGCGATTCCATTAAAGGGCTCATGCATAATCATGACGACCCCAGATGCGAAAACTCTTTTCTCTCTTTTCGGAAAAGAAGACGCGCTAATGGAAGAGGCTCGGAGGTGCTGCCCCGCAGCGGGAGACTGCTGCGCCCCTTGGAAGGGGGAGGGAATAAGCCCCATCTCTCCGTACCCTTTTCCCCGTGTGTTGAACGTACCCGATCCCTGGTGTGCCTGGCAATTAAGTAGCGAAAATAGAGGGGTGATTGTGAAATCGTACACCGCACGATGATATTGGACTCCCAGTGTGCTTGTTTTCCGTCGCGCCGATGGGAGAGTGGAACAAAATATCGAAGAGCGTAGTACAAAGTGCACTTTCAACATGTTCAGGGGCGTGTTTGACCCAGTGGCGTACCCGGCCGTTCATGTCAGCGGCGTAAACTGAAATTTTCACGATGTGCAGCTCATTCCTGATAGCTGCACGCCGTATTTTTCATAAAAGGGTCTCTAGATCTGTGGCACGCGATGAACGTTTCGATCGTCCGCCATCTCTTGCTGGTAGTTAAGTCGAGCGATGGCCACGGCTGCCGTTTTTTCAGCATTGGGAAAGGGTTGCGCCTCAAAGGGCTAACTGACACTATTTTGCCCATCCGTTTAAAGTTTTATTTTCCTAGAGTGCGTGTCGGGTATCATGAAGTACTAGGTCATAATGTAATTGATTCATGCCATCCACTGAAGAACCACAAACCAAGGATAGTGAATGTATCTTCTGTAACGGAAAATTTCCCAAAGATCAACGAGGAGAAATTTGGATTCAATGCTTCAGCTGTGTCAGATTCACCTTGACTGTATCGGAGCAGAAAATGAAGATTATCCCTACTAGCAATTTTGCTCGGGCCATCATCGGCTGGCTACGTGGCCGGTGGTCGCCCGAGCAAAATTGCTAGTAGGGATGTCAGTGACTTTTGTAAAATGACTCGTAATAGAAATGACTTGAACATAATCCTTAAAACAAGGTTTTATAGTTAAAAATAAGTATGTTTTATGAAATATTGAATGTTTTTCCACGGTTCAAACCACCTGTTCCACATGACCCAACTATTTCATATTAACCTCTATTTGATACCTTTTCCTTAAATAATTTTTTCGATAGCAACAAAATAAATAGAATTTTTCCTTACAAATGACATTTCATTGCAAATACTTATTGTACGTACTCATGTTGATTTGGGGATTTTATTCGGTATTCCATACCTTCCTCTCCTCTACAATCAAGCAAATCTTACTATACTAATATTTGCTTACAGTAGCTGATCCAGGGGAGGGGCTAGGGGGCTTCAGCCCCCCCCCCGAAAAGAGATTGCTCAAAGGTAACATTCTGCTTTATTATACACTTTAAATAGCTAAAATGATCCTATTTTATTACTTAGCCCCTCCCAAAAGCCTAATACATTGGTTTAGACTAAGGTTTTGATTTATATTACATTTTAATTGGGTGAAATAAGTTTTTAAAAAATTTAGCCCCTCCCAAAAAAAATTTCTGGATTCGCCACTGTTTGCTTATGCTTTATATAAACCGATGCAAATAGTATGGGAGAGGGGCTGATGTATAAAAAAATAGTTCATCAAGGAAGCAAAATATGACTCCTTTAGCAATCTTTTGAAAGGAGAGGGGGCTGAATATCCCTACCCCCCCCCCACACACACACACCTTATTGAGTTCATGCAAATGGGGGAGGGGGGCGAGAAGAGGAAGCCTGTGCTACATTAAGAATATAAATTCTGTCGTTCATTTTCAAAAAGATACACTTTGAAATTTATATACGACCCTCGTATAAAATTCCAGTAAGCAAAATGTGTCTCACACACTGTTGACACGATGTACAACATTTGAGAATGATATATATTCTGAAAAGTCTTCAGAGATATGAAGACAAATATAAGCTGACTTAAATTACTTTTCCATGGTTCCCGAAGGGAAAGAACAGAGTCGAACGATCGCATTTCAGGGATCGTTCAGAAATGACGAAGGAAAATAATTTTTGTGCACTCTATCCATAAGCAAGGGGGGCAATCGTCCCCCCCCGTATTTTTGTATGCAATGTTTTCCCTTGCTTTTTTGCTCTTTCCAACATGGTAACCATATGTTGAAGTAGTCTTTGCCCCCCCCCCTGGGAAATAGTCTGCCGGCGCCCATGGACATCTCCCATGCGAAAGCTGCAGCTATGCCCGTAGCCTAGTAGCACTAGTTCAAAAAACATTTAAATTACGTTGAAAACACGTTTTTTTTACGTTAAAAAACGTGTTTTAAACGTCTTTTGGTCTAATTGTGCTACTACGGTATGGCGACCCTATTTCTAAACAGTATTTTGGGGACAAATCAAGCATTGTCCTCGAATCCAAGGAAAATTTGAGGACACTAGAAAACATTTTTGGGGACTTATTCGAGGACACAACATATTACCATCAGTATACCCATACTTTAAATCTTGACTGACTTGAATAGTTAAAAATGAACTCTAATAGCTTTTTATATCAATTGTGTATTCTTATATTCCTAATAAATTAATGGAAGTATTTCATTCATTTATAAGTATTTATTTAAACCAGAAATAGGAAAGGAACATCCTATTGAAATATTGCAATTTATTCAAAATTTAACTCTTGGTATAGTATTTGTATTTTTCAGAAGACATAGTTTTTTACACAGATTCATTTTGTGATAATTTTTCATGAAAATTTGTACACCCTCTAAAAAAAATTTCGAACGTCAATTTCATATATAAATCATGATTCTAGCAAAACTGAAATGGAAAGTTTGGCTCATAGTCGAATACTTTATTGAATGTCTGTACACGGTACACACACAATGACAACAAACATTTTCAGAGATCGAATTCCTTTTTTACTTTCCGAACATGTACCATATAAGGAAAGTATTGTCATCATGAAAAAATTCGACTTCGAGATTTTGTTTTTTTTACACGTTTTGAGGGCTTCTGAATCCATTTATGCTATTTTTACGAGATGTATGTATGTATGTGTGTATGTGTGTGTGTATGTGTGTGTTTGTGTGTATGTGAGTGAACACGATAGCTCCTGAACGGGGCATGCGATTGAGCTCAAATTGGGTATATAGGTTATAAACCACTGTCGCAAGACCGGTATTGATTTGGGTGTGTATAGGACTTACAGTTTTTCTACAGGGATAAAATAAAGATTTCTTTTACATTATGGCCTATGGGGAGACATTCTTGAAAGTGCGCTAGCGTTTAAACGGTACATTCGATGGAGCTTCAATTTGGTATATATGTTTGAATGATTCATCGATTAAAATTTATTTAAATGCTTGGTAATGATCTTAATCGTCAGTGTTCGGAAAGTCGAGTGGAGTCACTCCAGATTTTTTTCTCTTAGAAGAAGGCGCTTTTAGTTGTTTTATTTTATTTTTCTTCAGTTTTTTTCTGAAAGAAACAAACTAAACGAAAACTTTCAGGGAAAAAGTACGAATCTGTAAATTAGGGGACTTTTCGCGTCCTCTAGAAGTCAAAGTATTTTTCAGGACAAAATGAAAAAAAGATCTATATTTGGGGACTGTCATCGAATTTCGAGGACGTATGGTCACCTTATACTAGGGTATCTATGTGTAAGATTTTTTTTACATTTCATAAAAGGCACCGTATTCTCATTTTATTTCAGTGTGCAATGCAACTTATAAAGAACAAATCCGGAATCTTTTTTTCTAGTGCCTGGTGCAATCGGTAATTTTTGCGCGTAGATCGTGAGGCAGACTTTCTCTAAGGAAAAGCTATTGCCATGGCAGGCAGAGCGCTGTGACCTCGACTATATGATTTTATTTCCTTTTTTTTTTTTTTTAACCATGGCAGAAAATATTCTTATCAACACAAAGCTGTCTACGCAACCAGTTTGGCACGATTCCAAAACGCGCTACAAACGCTCGCTGCTTTTACCTCGAACATCCGTGCATGTTCTAGTTTTTCTTCCTTTTTTTTTAAAAAAAACAGACCACGTGGCAACAGCGACGACTTCGGCTTTTTCTCTTCCGGAAAATGGCAACGCGAGAGCTCTGTTTATGTTTTGGGATAGCAGTTAATGTCCCTTCTTAGCGTGGTTGCCTTGTTTGATTTTTCGTCTGTTTTTCTGAGGTTTTATATCTTGGTAAGATATTGATCGCACATTTTTTTTTTTTTTTTCGAACGGGACGCTTGTTTGTGTATCGGAACAATCTGTCGAATCACGGAGTTTGGAGGTGCAGGTTTAAGTGAAAACGACCCCATTTCTAAAGCATATGATGCAGCTACAATAAGTAAGGTTATGGACATCAAATGCTTATTATGATATGGCTGTTTATAATTTTTTTTTCCAGACGATGGGGGGGGGGCAGAGTCTAGAAACTGTTTGCTTATATTTGCGAGTATTTAAATATTAGTGTTAAACAAAGCTTCTGAATGGTATTCAGGAATCGATACAGACTAAATTGGGGTCTGTTTTAAGGAACCCTTCACAAAATTAAAATCGAAAAACAAATTAATTTAATAATATAATAAAATTAAAGTAATAAAGTACAATTAATATTAAAATTAATTTTGTTTTATTATTTAACTGAATTTGCTCAGTAACGAAAATGGAGATTATTTTGAGAAGCAGCTAGTTTCGAACACGCAAACTTCGGTACAGCAATCTATTGGGTTGGCAACAAAGTAATTGCGTTTTTCCGTATGTCAATATTTCGCCGGGCCAAAACTACTGAAGTTAATTATGCGAAATTCGGCACGTACGTGAGTTCTTCAACATAGGTGCTAGAT
This sequence comes from Cheiracanthium punctorium, assembly GCA_038373885.1. Taxonomy (NCBI): domain Eukaryota; kingdom Metazoa; phylum Arthropoda; class Arachnida; order Araneae; family Cheiracanthiidae; genus Cheiracanthium; species Cheiracanthium punctorium. The sequence continues at coordinate 264,003 of JAWZYV010014840.1, read as the reverse complement.
CAGAGAGCATTTTCCAAAATTCGTAATCTTAGGGGGGGTAAGGGGCCAAAAAGTTCTTTTCACATATCCCGCGTGATCTCAAATAAAAATAGAGATATCCGTGAAATTCTTTCTGTAAAATACAGCAGTCACGAATACCTAAAAATTAATTTCAGGACATTTTTAATATTGTCCTCTAAAGAGGATAGAAGCGAAAAAAGGGGGAGGGTGGCCATCTTTTATGGACAAAAAAAAATACTGCTAGTGAAATTCTTACTTTAAAATGTAACAAATATGAATCGTATGTTCAGGCACAGCTTACTTGTAATTAAAAACTTGTTGAAAACTTATTTGCTTGAATTTTATACAAGAAAACGCAATTACTTTGTTGCCAACCCAATAGCGCACTTATGCACAGACCATGACTACTTGTGAAGTTTAGCGTTGAAACAGTACTTGCATACGCTGATTTTCGAATGTTTGGAGCGTGATTTTTTGAGTGAGAATGCCAGTATGTTGCGTCCTATAATTTATTTCAGCGATTGCATACCTTGTGAGCAAGCAATACCGTTGCCAGGAAAAAATTTCGGGATGGGTTTTCAAATTTCATGTATCAATGTGGCAGGTTTTTAATAATATTTTACAAATTGTAATGCATGTTCCTGAAAGTTTCGGAGTGGAATAAACCCCCACAGGGGCGTAGCCAAGGGGGGGGGGTTAGGGGCGTCATAACCCCCCTCATGAGGAATTTTTTGTCATACAAAATGTATATTCTTCACTCCTTTATCACACATATGTATGCGTATATGTGAGTTGCAGTAGTCGTAACCCCCCCATGAAAAATTTCTGGCTACGCCCCTGAACCCCCAACCTCAACGATATTGCTACTTTTTTTTATAATTTTATGAAAATTAAGTAATTTTGCAAATTTCTCTAAAAAAAAAGTTTTTTTCAGTTTTAAATCAGTGGAACATTTAAGTCACAGTGCTGTGAATGTGACGGCGCTGTTAACGTCGCATTGAAATCAGAATGTCGCGCACAAGTCACAGTGTGACTTCATGTTGACGTCGCGTTGTGACGTTGCCGCAGAAGGACATTAGACAGTCAAGGCGACTTATTTGTGACTCATTCGCGTCGTCCCGTGACGGTCTTGCACGTCGCAGTGACTTCACATGTAGGCCACGGTGCCATTAGGGTTATACTGAAAATCGATTTTTTTTAAAGAGTTTTTTAAATGAATTGGTGTTAAATAACTTAAAATACAAAAACAAGAGAATAAAACACTTCATTAAACATTAAATTAGAAAACGATACGTGATATATGCATTTTATATACTTAAAATAATATTACAACTCCTCTTAGCGTAACATTTGCTCAAAGTATAGCTTCCACCAGCTGCAATGCATATATACACTCGTGCAGAAAACGCTTCCTGTACTTTGCGTACCATACTCGGTGTTACACATCTGCATGCTACACATATATATACGACTTAGTAAGTCTGATCCCGGATAGATTTTTATAGAACCTGATTATAACCCTTTGCTTAAAGATTTGTAAGTTTTAGTTCTTTCTCTGCATTACGCCACAAAATGAGATTATAAACTATAATTTAAAATTTCAATATTTACAGGGTCCCATAACGGTTTACCGTAACGGGGCATTTTTAAACGTGGAAAAGTGATCTAAGTCAAAATGTTAGCTGCTTCATAACACGGTGAATTTTTATCTTAGAAGGGCGATTTTTTTTTATTGTGTATGAAATTGTATAAAGAAAATTTTCCTGAATATATCTGATAGAACCCTGGGATTGTATAAAAATTTAAGTTGCATAATTTTTTTTGCAATTGATGTATTGACTTAGATTGTTTCTGATATAATAGATTATACAATTTAGAGCATTTTTGCAACTGGAACTATGTGTCTCTGACTAACTGTTTAGGAAATAGCCATTGGGCACCGTTAGCACTGGACACCCTCTATATTACTAGAAAACAGAAAATGTAAAATTTTTGAAATTGTTTGTAAGATGGTTAACGTTGTTTATTATTAAGATTTCAGTCTGTTTAAATTGATAAAGAGGCTACAATTTTTAACATAAATGCTACTATTTTGTTATCTGTAGCTTACTATTAGGCTACTATTTTGTACCCTGGAGGGTACTAAAGCAACTATTTCCGTGGCTGTGTCACGGTGAGCACCCTGTTTGTATTACTTAAGTTTCTGATCAGTAAAACTATTCAATTAACTTTCAATACTAACATATGCGGTGACAAACTATGGTACTTTTCGATTAGCTGGGCTTAAATCCCACCAACATTTTTATTCGGCGACATTAAAAGACTACTTCTAAACCATCGTTGCTCCCCAAAACAAAAAAAGCACTTATATACAAATTACAATGTATAAAAGTATCAATGTACTAAAAATAAATTTGTATGTTTATTAGATTAATCGTTTGTTAAAAGTATGGAAATGGGAAAAACATATGGAATTAAATTATAATTCCAAAATATAGAAATGCAATAACTCTGTACTGGAAATGATGCTCAGTGATTCTCGTTAGGTTTGTTCGCAATTGGCGCAGGTTTGAATTATTTGGCTTTTTATCGGCTGACTGAAAATTATCCATACTTTTAACAATCAAAGAACTCAAAACTCTACTGGGTGATAATTGATTTTACTGTACTCTGTTCACCATGTATTCTATTAAGTATATCAGTATTAGCAAAAGTACAATCATCATTTTTAAGGGCTAAAATAACTGACTTCAGTATGTTATCCGAGAGTATGGTTTGTCGGAAATATTTCCATACACCATTAACAATGTAATATTATTTTCATCTTCTATTGATTGCTGATGTATCTCGGTAATATTTTCTCTAAACTGGCAAATGATTACTTTTTTGCAAGTTTTGTTGGAATTTTATAACCCTATTACATCGTTGTAACTTAATGCTGTTATTTCAAAATGGACACAACAATGGAACCATCATCCGACTTGGCGCAAAATATTGCTCGCCAATTCACTTCTCTAATTTTTTTTTACAGTTCATGAACATATTACACAAAAAAAAAATTATCATTCGCACAACCATCTCCATACGAACTTTAACTATACCGAATTTCACACTCCGATCGCGTAGTGTGCTGCAAAAGGGGCAAAAAGATTTTCCTTAGCGTATTTATATATACATAGATAGATTTTATTCAAATCGGTGATTCCAAGGTCGCACCCTCTCCTAGTGATATTCATACTCATAAACTCATTCTAGTTTTTACATAGTATCTACCATGATAGAGAGTGACAGTCTATCATTCACGGACGTATGTAAAGGGGTAAATGAAGGTATAACCCCCCCCCCTTAGGTTACGTGCAAACGCTAATTATGGCCAAATATTCACCTTCTAAATTCATCGCTAAAAAAACAAAATAAAATATGCAAATTTTGTATTAAAACTTTAAGAAATTATATTATTTCTGTAAATTTTATAATTCAGTGCGTAACAAGCACAATTCGCTACAGAAATTTTAAAAGTTTTAGTGCTATTGAAAAATTTTACCAGATATTTATGGTAAAATTTACTGTCGATCTAATTTTATACTAAAAATGAACTGCCCACCCAGCTGGACCCTACCCATGAGAAAGCTATAACAATGCCCTAGCTTTCAAAAACTAAACAAAAATTTTTTCCGATAGGCTAATAAAAACAGAAAAAAAAAAGGTTTTTATCAGTCCATTGTCGCTTCCAGATTTATTCCTTTGGCCATAATTTATCTTTGAAGTTCATTGCTTTTTCTCCTTGCAGATACCACCAGAAGCATTGTATGCTTCGTGGACGTCATCAGCCAGCACCATGAATAGTTTTCCTCGCCGCATCGACAACGACCATGCTGTCAATGTCAATCTCAAGAAAACCCTCAAAACCATGCAGGAAGGCCTTCGGGATATGGAACAGGATGTGGAACTGGCCAAAGGGCTCCTTGTAAGCACGGGCCGTCAGATGGCGGTGCTCCGGTCGCAGATGGCTGAGATCAGGGCATTGGTGGATGGAGGTAATCTGATTATCTGTATGAAACGGGATTAACCCGATTACACTCTATAAATGTTTCTTTGAGCCATTTAACGGAAGTGCAAAAGCAAGTGCACCAACCATTGATTCGTTTGATTTCTCAAAACTGCTGTAAAGGGGGAGATATCAATCATTGTAAAGTTAACACCATCACGTGGCAATACCATACGGTTAACAGCAGCGAAGATTTCGAATCCGTGAAAGTACTTCCATGAGCTTCGGGGCAACAGCCTTTGAGTGCAGTGGCTAACGTAAGGAGTGTTAAACCAGTAGCCCTGCGTTCTATTCCCACTGTCGCTGCACACAAACACATTTAGCAGTTCGCTAAATGTGTGAATCTGTGAAATTGCTATTATTGAAAGGCAGCTTTCATAGGCACTGCTATTGTTCCATGTTTTCGGTTTTTATGGTTCAACTTTTTACCACTTTAAGATTCAACTTGAGCACTCTATGCTGGAACTAGGTTTCGCCCTCTCATGGAGCCAACTGTTTTAGTGCCTTGTTTTGAGGAAATGATACACCCATTTTACAACAGTGTATATCCATGGATTTAACGGTTAATAGAATGTGAGCTGCGGAATTATAGTTTGTATATGCGACGAAATGCAAGCTGTGGCTGGATTTTTTTTTTTTTGTTAACGAGTCGCACATTTCCTGTAACCGAAATGGAAATTTGCTCTGGCACCGCAATCTACAGTCAGGATGTAACATATGCACTTACAATTGTTTCCCTTCACCCTCAAACCCCCCCCCCCACTACATGCGTACTTACAAACAATTCCATGTTTTACTTAAGGGTTGGATTTCATTATTTCGAATTGAAAACATTTCAACAGTCAAATACGAAGCACATTTTTTCCCCCTCTTGGCGAGCACTTAAATCAAGGCATTGGTCACTTCTAAAGCTGGAAATGTTGGCCATGTTGTCATGGAAGCGCACAGTTGGCGATCAACTGTGAAGGTCTAGACAGTTCTAACAACTAAATCCAAACCGGGAGTCGAAATTTACTGCGCACTTTAAGTTCTCAAGTATGCTTTGTTTGAAAGTAGAGGAAATTCATATTCACTACTCATGAATGCTGTGAAACTGCTTCGAAAAATTTCCATCTCAGCCATGCTTATCTTGCATCGGGTATATAACTTACCAAACTAGATTCGTTGGCGCAATAACCCATAAAAGTTTTAGGGCGTGCGATGCCCAGCCACGCCTACTCTACAATGAAACCTGGTGTACAGTACCATCATGCTCCGGCCATAAGGTCCGTCCGACCAGCACCTCCTACATAAAGAAAGCCTAACAACTAAAGCTTTGACGTCACCACTAGGCCTTCAAGTAGTGACGTCATCACAGTTTTATTTTCATAAAGTAAAACTACTTAAATTTTCTGGTGAATACTACAAATATTAGACAATATCTTGAGTTAAAGATAAAAATTAAAATATCTTTGGGATACAAAACAATTCATTGGGATCTATTTCCTTATCACATTACATAATTAATTACAGTTAAAAACTTGCCCTTTGCTGTAAAATTAAATTTTCTATCTGAAATCAGTAAAATGCTGTTGCGCGTGAGTAAATCCACCAGGAATTTTAAATAGTTTTACTTTATGAGAGATAAATTGTGATGACGTCACTCTTGATGGCCTACTGATGGCGTAAAAGCATAGTGACGTACCAGTTGTTAGGCTTTCTGTATCTAGGAGGTGTTGGTCCGACGCAGATCTCAGCCCATTATCTAGTTCTCCAAGCAAACTGGGTCCTCGTTTTACAAAGCCACTCGAGGCATGAAAGGCTGAGTCAATCTTAGCCGGAATCGAACCTTGGAAATGTGGCAAGGCAACGCAGTGCTTTAACCATTACGTCACTGATGGGCTTCTGCCCTAATCATCTCGTCCTTTTGTCTTCCTTTTCCCCCCAGGTGCTGTTCAGCAGTGTACTGCATCTGCCTCGCACCATGACGACATATCCATCGAAAGAGTCCTCAGCACTCACAAGAGAAGCGAGCCCAGCTCCAGCGAAAGCGATGACGTCATTATCCTGCCTGAAGAAGAGGCGCCCGAGAGCCCTACGAAAAGGCTGAGAACCCACTCCGAACCCGAAATTCAAATAGAACTGGAGAAAGGCAGATCTGAAAAACGTCAAGATTTAAATGTAAGTAGCGCCAGCTTCTTCTCCACTTTATTCGACGTGGTTTCATAAGCGGGTTCTGGAAACCATTCAAAGAAATCCGAAAATAAATGTTCCAAATACAAACAAACCAAACACTTCCAGTGTTGTCAAAGGATATTTGTCATTAAATTTAGCACCTTGATGAAATTGAAAGGATACACATGTCTAAAATTTTTTTATAGTTGGCAAAAGTGATTTTTTCTTAAATAGTGCGGCTCATAAAGATATTCCCGCATTTTCCGTTTTCCTGTCGAAATTAATGTAATGAATTTGTTTCAGAGTAGGTCTGTAAATTATATAATTTTATTTATATGTTTATTGTTTATTGCCTTACCGGGACGGTGGACGTTAGAAAAGTTTTTCTTTAATTTTCGATTAAAAGTTGTGGTTTTTTGCATATCTACTGAAGATAACAATATTAAATATTAAAAATGATAATAATAAATTACATATTTAACTTTTTCTTTAGTTTAAAAAACGGTAAAAAGTTTTGAAAAAATTTAAATGTCTCTCGCTTCCTAATTTGGAAGTTATTTTAGTGTTATCTTCTCATTATTTAAAACTATTTTCGAAATATATTTGTGTATTACACTTCGGATTCACTGGGAAACTAAATTTAAAAAAAATAAGATTCATGTTGTACAACCCTTTTATACCCGATTGAATAACTTCTCTTTAAATTAAATATTTCTTTCTTTCGATAATAAAAAAATAGTTTGTAAAGACAACAGAACGGGGAGTTTGTGCATACCGGTTTCACTCACGGTAACGCTAACGTTAAATGAAATTGGACAATACAGCGCATGCGCACGTATAAAATCCGAAACGTGGTTGGTGAAAATAGCACAAACTCCCTATTCTCCATGATCTGAAAAGTGTCCATCAAAGCTACTGCAGACTGATAACAGCCTGCATTCTTTTCTGTTGCAGCGACACCTGGCGCACGAGCTGAAAGACATGTGCTCGGGTATGAGAGACTGCGAGACCGAAGCCATCGCACTGGCCGCCTACAAAACGAAAGGGACCCTCACCCCTCAGGACTTCCTCACGTTCCTGGACGTGTCCCGCGAGGTGGACGACCCTCTGCAACTGGCCAGGGTCTCGTTCACAACAGAGACGTCCAAGCTCTACTTCCAGCTGCTGACCTTCTCGTTCCACCTCAGGAACGTGTGCAAGTCCCTCCAGGAAATCTACGGGCCCTTCCAGGTGGACAGCGGGTTCCAAGGAACCCTCAATCACCTGGTCCGCGTCTTCCGCGAATGTCACATGTCGAAAACGGACTGATACTCCGCAGAAAGGAACGACCGCCGCCGTTCCCTGTAATGGCCTTATCACACTAAAGGGAAAATCCGAGCAACTTCGCGCTGGACCCACTTTTCCCACTTGAAGGCGTGGTTATCTCTAAGGGTTGCAAAAGTAAACAAACTGTCTCCGACGCCAAATAGTCATCGCATCGGTGATTTGGCGTGCAGGTTCTTATTTTACTAACAGGGTGTCTACCGCTCCGGAAAATCCGGAAAGTCTGGAAAAAGCCGGGAAATTGGAAAATGGGTCCGGAAAGTCTGGAAAAAACCGGGAAATTGGATAATGGGTCCGGAAAATTCAATAAAAGAATCATTTTTTTTTCTGTTTCATGTCCTTTTTTTTACGCTTTCTCTCTAATTGTCAGACTGGAAACCAAAAGAAACTGTAACACATTTTTCGAACCGCGAAAGCATCTAACGATGTGTTTGTATAAGGAGGGAGAAATGGGGGCTCATCAATCGTGACGGGAGGGTAAAAGATAAATTAGCTTACTTGGTAACTTACGGCTTAGGACCCTATTTCCTAGAACAGTTAGTTAATTCTATCAGAAAGTGCGACTACTTCTGTTTCTCAATGGATGAAGGCTTAATCCTGTATACTTCAGTTAAAATTGATTTCAAGAAGTTTTACAAATATGCAAATATAAAGACAAGGGAGGGGTCGTTGTGCAATTTCCCAAAGTAAAATGCACTGGTCAGGAATTTTTTTTTTCCCGGGACCTCCCAAAAGTCAGGAAAAAGTCCGGAAATTGACTTTCAGAAATTTGGTAGACACCATGACTTATCGTGCGTTGGTATATTTACATCGGATCGGCAGCATCGGATGGGCAGCAATCTCTAATTCCGAAGTCCACTTGAACGCGGCCATAATTTTATTGACACGTGATTCTGACATCGAGCCAAGCTTCGAACAGAGTCGCCATTGCTCGAAATTGCTTATGACATAGCAGGAAGAAGTACTCTGATTGGCTGAAATTTCGTCCGACTCGGATTTTTTCCTTCGGAAAGGAAAAAGTTGAAGCTCGCGGTCGTCAAGGTAACGGCAAAGTTCCTTGCAAATCGGCCCTAAACTTGATTTGCAAGGAAAGTTGGTCGAATTTTTCTCAGTGTGATAGCTCTATAAGCAACCGAGCCACCATCCAGTCTACGAACGTGGCTGAATATAAATCACCATCACCGGACATACGAGTGTGGCTGAATGAATCACCATCACATGCACGAATGTGACTAAATACAAAGAAGTATACGAATGGGGTCAAGTACATCGTGATCGGATTTATGAGATGTGGCTGAATAAACCACCATCAGGTGTACCAATGTAACCCCATAAACCACCATCTAGTATACGAATGTGGTTGAAAAAATCACTGCAGCATGAACGTATGTGGCTGAATACCACGTAGGTATCCCAGTGTGGTCAAATAATACAGGCTTACATATGCACCAAAATAAACGTCCATCTGGTATACCAGTATGAACATATAAACCACTAGCTAGTGTACGAATGTGGCTAAGATACCATCACTGGGTACAGGTATGTGGATGAATAAATTATCATCATATATATGAACGTGGCTACATACAACGGAGTGGTCAAGTAAATCATGATCGGGTATACGAGTGTGGCTGAATAATGCAGCATCAGGTACAGTGAAACTTCTATGAGCGACCACCTCTATTAAGCGACCCCGTCCTCCAACGACCCATTTTTAAGGCACCTTTTTTTTACCCCATGTACTTAATTTTAAAAGATCCCCTGGAAGAGACCACACAACCCTCAATAAGCAACCTCCCCGAAAATTTTCTAGCATTTTTCTGTAAGCAAAGTCAATAAAAAACCACATTCGCTCTTCTCCTAATCGACTGCAAGTGCACGTACACATCACGTACAAATCTTGTGAGTTAGAGAAGAGATATGTCGAAGAAACGAGTCATTTTACCGTTAGAGCAGCGCTGTGATGGGATGGAATCACGCGAAAAGGGAAATTCTGAGAGGAAGTGGGCGGATAGTTTAGGTTGCGGGAAAACCCAAAACGCAAATTTTAATGCAAATAGATTTTCCTGTGGCAAATGCAGAATGCATGAAGAACATCTATATCTAAATACTCTAAACATTTAGTGTCCATTTTGCAGCACATTGCCCGAACATATGAGCGAATTTCGGTACAGTTAAAGATCGTATGAATGTGGTTTTGTGAATGTTAAAATTTTTGTGCAGTATACTAATGCACAGTAAAAAGTTAGAGAAGTAATTTGGCACGTAGTCTTTCGCGCCAAGTCGGGCGTTGGTTCTTTTGTTGTGTGAATTTTGAAATAACAACAACCAAGTTTCAGCAGTACTATAGGGTTATAGCATACAACAAAATTTGCAAAAGATGAAATTATTCCCCAGTTTGGTGAAACGCCAATGACTAAAATGTGCTTTAGCCTTGTGCTTGGCGATTTTTTTTAGACGGTTGATAATTGTGCGAAGTGTTGTAAATTCCATGTTTTAACTCTTTAGGGACCGTATCGGCCGTGTCGGCTCGCCCATATGTGTCCCCGAAACGGCCCAGCCGTATTGGAACCAGTGCTTTCCCTCCCGACTCGGGAGTTATTGATTAGGTTACACCCCTTGAGGTTTGGGAAGTTAAGGAAGAGGGGAAACGGGTAATCCGCGTGTCCGACCTCTAATCAATCATCATGGCACCTTTGTACAGGTGTTGAAGTCGGTAGCGAGCACACTGAAAGTAACTATTCAGTGTGCAAATACCTTGTCGAAAGCACTTACAATAGATCGCTACGGATTAGCACAATAGGAGGTCTTTCGCCCTAACTGCTGGTCAAGAAAGGGAGGTTCCGAACTGTCAAAACTCAGTGATAAAGGAACCGCTTTCCTCCGATGGGGGGAAGACATTTTCGGCCGTTTCCTTGGGAAAGAAAGGCTAAGAGATTTTCACGGGGCTGGGATCTAAAGAGTTAAAGCTGTAGAAAAACGACCCGAACAGGGCAGGTTGTAATCCAAGAGACGCTCCACAGAACCGCGCCAATTCGACAATCACTTATCTCTCGCCACGCAGTATCCTAAAGCAAATTTTCTCAGAAAATATTATTGAAGAAATACCTGAGCAATCAATAGGGAATGAAAATAATATTATGAATGAAGTGTACGGAAATATTTCCGAAAACGAGTACGAATAGGGCCGAATAAATCACCACCGTACAAACGAATGTGTACAAACCTGAATACCATAAAATATACGAATGTGGTCAAACGAAACAGTCATCGAATGTTGAATGTATACGAGTCTAGCAGACCACAAACTACATTTTGCGGTAGTACTGCTAGAGCTGCAACATTATTATATTTTTCTGTTGAGTTCAGTGACTGTAATGTCCACTAATTGTATAAAAATTCTATTTTTCTCCTATGTTTTGTCTTAATATTCATGTATTTTAATTATTTTTTCATTTGTGTATCTCAATTACTGTTACTAATAAAAGTATTAAGTTCACTGTGATTATTTCTTGTAAGTGTACCAAATTATCCCGTCCTTGTACCAATCTACCCCATCCTGGAGTGCATTGGTACAAAAATTATTAGTTCCTAAACTACACGCCACTGATTCTAATACAGTAAAATTTCCATCTCTTTAAAAGATTAGAAATCACTCTTCAACTACATAGTTTAAAATATTGAAAAATCGGGAGGCTCTTCATAAAAAAAAAAAAAAAAAAAAAAAAATCTGCAATGTATGACAATGTGCAATCGCCCCTACGTTAACAAAAAGTCCCTCAAGTTAATTTTTTATAAGAGTCAACACTTTTTAAATATATATATATATATAACCACCGTACGAAAAAAATTGATAATAAGTAAAATGGCCTCCAAACACTCGTGTGGTGATTCACAAAATTACAGCCTTTCATCCTAAAATGTCTCAAATATATCTTTAAACAAAGATGATGTGGGGCTACACATGAATTTGAATTTTCGAATGGAAAAAAAAAAGTTTTCTTTCGCCGTTTCTGCACGACCCCTGATATGCAATCCTCTGACGTGATTTTTCCCCCCTTCGACATAGCTATTGAAAATTGGTTTAAGTCAACAAATATTTACTTTCATACCTCCGACACTTTTTAGGCTATAATTCTCAATTTCTGTACATCACTTCGACTTCAGTAGTGTACGGGGTACATTTTACTCACTGGGGAATTTTTTTGTACGATATTCGTATACAACTTTAAAAAGTGTCCCTTTTAAAAACTGAACGACAGGAAATTTTTCTTATATATATATTTTTTTTCTTACCTCATTTCGAACATTTTTCCAAGTTACCAATTATGAAGAGTATTTACGTACATAGATAGCAAACGATTTAATTCAGGCTGTTGCCTGTAGATGTATTTACTGTTCCTATTATTGCCAAAACGGATCGAAATTTAAACCGAGATCTTTCGTAAATCATTTTACTTATTTCAGAAAATTAACGAGAAATAGTTAGCAAAGATTTTCGACCCGGAAAAAAAAAATGACTGTGTGTTGGAGCTCGTCCTATCGAGAAATGATTTGAATATATCAGGTTGTAACGAAAGTTTTCCGCCAGATTTGCTTGAGTCAGCTTACGCGGTACCAGACTATTGACCTTATGTGCCAAGTTTATGCGATGCTTAGCGCGACTCATGGACATGGCACTAAAGTCTAACTCTTTTAGCTAGCTCTCGAGTGGATGGATATTTTATCTTCTTCCAGAGATTGTCGTAGGCGGGCCTCATCAGCATCATTAGGCCGGCCAGAGCGCTCTGCTTCTTTAAATGTCCTAGTTTTGAACATTCGGTACCAAATCTTCACAGTGTCACAGGATACAACAGTAGTACCTTAAGCTGTACACATGATTCGGTGTCTTTCTGTAGCTGACTTTTTGCGACAGAACTGAGAGTTAAGGATGGTTCAATCGGGTAGCGCGCTAGTTCCATTTCAGACACCTTACACTTAATCATAACGATATTGTTTTACAGATTTCACAACACAGTGCTCTAAAACAAGTCTTTTTCTTTCAAATAACAAAAATCGTTTCAAGGCAAAGACACCAACGAGAACTGCTTGTACAGGCAATACTTGCAGTGGCGAAAAACTTTCGTTACAACCTAATAGTAAAGTTTTCCCACGCTAAATTTCTCGCCAATCTTCAAATTTTATTAGAACATCATACAAAATACTATAAATATCTTGAAAATGACAACGTAAGATTGGATTTATACAACACACATATAGTTTTAGACGCCAACCATATAGTTTTAGACGCCAACACACATATAGTTTTAGACGGTTGTTGGCCGCCAACCAAGGCGGCCAACAACCGTCAGGTCCTTTTCTAGAATATTAATTCAATATTCAGAATCTCCGCACGACCTTATTTCAAATTCCAGCACATGTTCTTTCAACAGCTTGCTCATCTATTAACCCTTTAACGCACAGCGTTCCCGCTCTGGGAACACCCAACTCTGACGTTTTGAATGTTGCCAGTCACGAAGAATAGATTGGATTTCTATAAAAACAGTGGCGGGTGACATAGCTCCACGAGAATCCTTTACTTTTTAGCACGTCCTTTCCCGTAAAAAGATTATTTTTAACAGCACTGACATCTGCTGAAAAATGGAAGAATGCAAGAACAGCTGGATAGATTGCCCAATGCTGAAAAAGGGGCAGCCGTTGGGCACAGCCAAAAAAGGGGTCTCTAGATCAAAAAGGGATCGTCAAAAAAGGGGTCTCTCGATCTGTGGCACGAGATGAACCTTTCGGTCGTCCGCCTTCTTGCTGGTAGCTAAGTCGAGCGATGGCAACGGCTGCCCTTTTTTCAGCATTGGGAAAGGGTTGCGCCTCAAAGGGTTAAAACATCGGGTGCTTTTATAAACTTATCCATGCTAAAATTTGAAAATAAATACCAAAAAAGTATAGCTAAGGCCCAGTGTACCGCGTACAAAACTGATATAAAAAATTGATTTTCCAGTAAAATATTAGGTTATTATTTTTTAAACTGTTTTTCCACAAATAATAATCACAGACATTATCACATATATTTATTTCAGACACAGAAAAAAAATTGAGCCTTGTAGGGTTAAAGCCCTTCGCGACCTTTTTGGAGCACCTTGTATAATAAACTAGCCGAAGTAACCGTTCTTCTCACGGAATGGATATTGTTAAACCAACTAATACAAATGGAAAATAGTTATACGAAACATATTCTGGTTATAGATTTAATTGCCTACAAAAACTATACTTCATTTTTGTTTCGAATGTGCATCATAATCCGCGACTGTGCATATTTATTTTCCTTGTTCCATAAAATACTTCTTCAAAATTGAGTCTACATTAAAATCGTCTACTAAAACTTTTTTGATATCCTCGCCAGGAATATTCTTACTATATACTCCAATGTTATTTAGATGAATAACGATACCAATACTCCAATTAAATAAACAGTGGGGTTTGCAATTTCTCGACAAATATGGACGATATCGCCAATCTGGGTCCAGTTTTGGGGACTTATTTTTTATGCTAAAGTTGGAAATAAATCACCAAAAACGTAAAACCTTGGCTAGTTTTCACATTTAATCTGGCAACCCTTTAAAAGTGATTCGCCCTTTCACCAGGTAGACAAAAATCCAGGTAGTCTAAAATTAACAGCATCCAAGAACTAAAGAAAAACAAACATGAAAAACACCTTTTTTTTTTGTAAACTACCCCCTATTGAGATCGATTTTTAAAAAAACCTTGAAAAAGATTTTTAAGAATTTATGTTCAATACTTTTTAATGCAAGATTTTTATGGCTTTCTTCATTTCCTTTCGGTATAAGACGAGATGAAAATAACGATTTGGCCTCTCACACTAGTTTGTACACGAATTCTAAAAAAACCCTGAAAAGTATTTTAGGTATTTATGTTAGTTACATTTCAAAGCAAGAATCTTATGACTGTCTATTTTTTTCCCTCTGAGATATGGAAGAAACGTGAAAAGAACGTTTTAGACCCTAACCCCCGTTCGGGTAAGAATTCTAAAAAACCCTGAATGAGAGTAATAGGTATTGCTGATAGTTACATTTTTAAGCAGGAATATTACAGCTATCTCTTTTTTCCTTTGAGATATGAAGGGAAATGTGAAAAGAACGTTTTCGGCCCTTACCTCCGTTGGGGTGCCAATTCTAAAAACCATTGAAAACGAGTTTTAGGTATTGCTGTTAGTCGTAAAATTCTTGCTTTAAAATGTAACTATCTCTTTTTTTTTTTTCTTTTGAGATATGACGGAAATGTGAAAAGAACGTTTTGGGCCCCTTACCCCTGTTTGGGTGCGAATTATAAAAAACACTGAACTTTTTTTCACGTAATTCTGTTAGTTACATTTTAAAGCAGAAGTTTTATGGTCTATTTTTTTCCCTCTGAGGTATGAAAGAAACGTGAAAAGAATATTTAGGCCCCTTATCCCCTTTGTGTTGAAATTCTAAAAAATACCGAAAACGATTTTTAGATATTTGTGTTAGTTACATTTTAAAGCAAAAATTTTACGGAGTGCGAACTGTAAAAAAGCCAGAAAAGGATTTTTAGCTATTGCTGTTAGTTACATTTTTAAGCAGGAATTTTACGCCTATCTCTATATACCTCTGATGTATGAAGGGAAATGTGAAAAGAACGTTTTGGGCCCCTTATCCCAGCTGGGGTGCATATTCTTAAAAAAAAAAAATGAAAACGACTTTTAGGTATTGCTGTTAGTTAGATTTTAAAGCAAGAATTTCACGGCTATCTCTTTTCCTCATTTGAGATATGACGGAAATGTGAAAATAACGTTTTGGGCCCCTTACCCCCGTTTTGGTCCGAATTCTAAAAGACCCCGAAAATGATTTTTAGGTATTGATGTTACATTTTAAAGCAAGAATTTTATGGCTATCTCTTTTTCCTCTGAGATATGAAGATAAATGTGAAAAGAACGTTTTGGGTCACTTATCCCTATTTGGGTGCGAATTTTAAAAAATCCTGAAATTGATTTTGATTTTTAGGTATTTTTGTGAATCATATTTTAAAGCAAGAATTTTTTCGCCATCTCTTTTCTCCCCTGAGATATGAAGGGAAACGTGAAAAGAACGTTTTGGGCCGCCATCCCCCGTCTGGGTTCGAATTTTTTAAAAATCCCTTCTTAAATGACGCCTTGAGCACAAAATCTATGAGCTCCTAAAACTTCATGTCTGTATCTCCGGCAGATTTAGCTGTGCGGTGACCATCAGTCAGTCAGGACACCTTCTTTTATATACAGAGATTGAAAAGTTGCGTATAAGAGAGATACAGAATGTTATGACACCTATTAAAATTTTCACTTTCAATCTAAAAAATCTGGAGTGACTCCACTCGACTTTCCGAACACTTACGATTAAGATCATGACCAAGCATTTAAATAAATTTGAATCGATGAATCATTCAAACATATATACCAAATTGAAGCTCGATCGAATGTACCGTTTAAACGCTAGCGCACTTTCAAGAATGTCTCCCCATAGGCCATAATGTAAAAGAAATCTTTGTCGTAGCCCTGTAGAAAAACTATAAGTCCTATAAACATCAAAATCAATACCGGTGTTACGATGGTGGTTTATAACAGGTATAACCAATTTGAGCTCAATCGAATGGACCGTTTAAACGCTAGCGCACTTTCCAGAATTTTCCTCCATAGGCCATCCTGTAAAAGAAATCTGGGTCGTAGCCCTGTAGAAAAACTGTAAGTCCTATACACACCCAAATCAATACCGGTCTTGCGACGGTGGTTTATAACCTATATACCCAATTGGAGCTCAATCGCATGCCCCGTTCAGGAGCTATCGTGTTCACTCACATACACACAAACACACATACACACACACACACATACACACATACATACATACATCTCGTAAAAATAGCATAAATGAATTCAGAAGACCTCAAAACGTGTCAATACGCCAAAATCTCGAATTCGAATTTTTTCATGATGACAATACTTTCCTTACATGGCACATGTTCGGAAAGTAATAAATACAAAATTAAAATTTTTACACGCTCCCCATATAAAAAAAAAATTCCCCCAATGCCTAAAATGCTTCCCATATATTAATTAGGTGAATGTACTGAATTTAGGTGAGTTCCTTTCGTGACGTATTTTTGTTGTTCCACCTGTTGCCATGAGTTATCGACACAGTTTGGCCACTGCGAAAAGAAAAAGCTACTATTTGTGAAGTCGCGCTGAAAAAAAAAATCGTTATCTACGGCAGGGTGTGACGTCACCCATCGACATTTCCTGGATAGCAGAGAGTAGCAGGTTATGAGAGAATCGGCGCTTAACTTTGATTGTGCGTGCACGCACCCTTGACGAAAGTGAAGATATTCAAAGACAGGGAACTCCCCGTGTTGTTAGACGTGGAACTGGAGACTTTTCGAGCGTACAAAGTGTTATTTATCCATTTGTGGAATTTGTTTTTTGGAATCAGCTCTGCGCGCGGGGAAAAAAAAAAAAAAAATCCTTCCTTGAAAGTTGGCAGTTTGAAAGTTCTGTTGACAGCATTTTGAATTTCGATTGTTCTCATTTCTCCTTATGCGCATGTTTATGAATTAAGCAATATAGAGAGTGAGGAATTTGAAAAAAAAAAAAAAAAATCCTTTTTCCGTTACGAATTGGAACATACCAATATGGAGTCATTCACTAGACTAACATCAGGTAAGACTAATCGGGGCCTTCGCAATTAGTAACGGGCCTGCGCGTGTATTTTGATGAGCCATCCAAAGAGGCCTACGGATGCTCGAGTCTTCACGTATACATCAGGCATTTCTTAAGCTTCCCAGTGCTTTCAAACGTTATTGAATGTAGTTTTAAGTAGTAATTGTGTTACTAATTCAAGTACGAACTCATGATTAATTTGTTTGCTAGGATACATATTGACATAAAGAAAATAGATGCATATAATTGTAGCGCTTACTCTCATGATTCACGATTGCTTATTTTAGTTTCACAAGTGGATATTTAATATACTTTAAAATAACTAAATACACAAATGAGAAAGACATTTTTATAATGAATATTTCATGAACGTAGTCGTATTTCCTACGTTATTTTAAACAGTTCAAGATTAATCTTTAACAAATGATGTATTAAAGCGCATTTCAGTGTTTTCGGGATATCCTGTATATTGGAGAAAATTGATAAAATACGCTCTATAGCGCGATCCCTAAATTAATTATTCTTTAATAAAGACATTTCATGTAGTATGTATTATTCTTTTGTCGCTTACTCAATCGAACTTTGGAATTGAGCAAGCATAATGAACGCTTGTACAAAATATTAACTACATTTGAAGTTTCTGTATAAACGGGCAAAAATCAATAATTTATAATTTACTGTATTTCTGCACTGTAACAGATGTAAGTCAGAATCACATAATCAAGGCATATATAACTGACAAATAACATTTTCAACTGGCAAAATTAAATTGTCTAAATAGTATCACAACGTCATGCTTATTTACAAGAATAAAAACTACTCAAGTAATACGATTTCTGATTAAAATAATTATTTATAAATAACACATGAGTAATTATTCACTAAACATGATTTACATACATATTTTTAGAATTTCTAAGTACATTATAAGCGTTCACTTACCTTTACATTCAGAGCAAAATGTTCGAATTTTAGGATAAATTTTCATGAATGAAAATGGCGCAAGATTCACAAAACGATTACCTACATCTAAAGTTCTTTAGTACGACAAAAGTATAAAAAAATTGTTTTAAAATAATAAAATAATATAACATTTATAATACTTAATAATAAAATAGAATACTGTGATTGGGGGAAACAGGCCTCAATGATAAACTCATTTTTAGCGATGGCAACTCATAAGCAGGCCCGTTGTTTAGGGATGGCCCCGGACTAACGTGGCCATTTATTTTTTTCCCTCAAAACGGGACATCTACTGTTTTTAAGGTGATAGTGTAGGGAGACTGAATTTCAGATCTGGGTATCTTTTAGTTGATAAGAAAACGAGCAAAAAAAGCTTGTGTTCATGTTAATATCAAAATAAAATGGAACAAAAAATTGCAAAAACACACATATACTATAAAAAAATAGTACAAGACGGACGTTTCGGGTGGTACAAGGGGTAGGCCCATCTTTGACCTCAAAAACACCCTCCGACACAAAGCAGGAAGGCAGGAAAATGAGAAATGTAAAAAAAAAAGAACAAACAGAAAAAAGGAAAGTGTCATTTGGAAGGAAAAAAATTCTTGGAAAAACCAGAGTGAAACGGGAAAATAAAGTGGAGATCGGGGGAGGGGGGAGAATAAGCAGAAAAGGAACATGACTTTAAAAAGAGAAGAAAAATTAAATAAATTGAAATAGTTGCCAAAATAAGAACAATTAAAAAAACAAACACAAAAAGAATACATCCCCCGGCCTTTTTCTCAGCGTCTCGAGAGGGGAGGGAGGGAGATCAGGTTTTTTTTTTTTTTTTTTTTTTTTACAGACACTGCCGTTCGATGGTTTTAGATTTTTAGCAGCCTTTATTGAAATCGTTACCGTGGGTTGCTCTCTTTCTGAAAACGGGACATTGATGGGGACATTTTCTAAAAACGGGACATTACGGTGTCACGAAGCTGTGCTTGGGGCCGTATGGTCACCTTAGGTAAGACATTATTGTTACTGTGACATTGTGTTAACCAACCGTCCTGTATTGTGTGGGCAGTCCCATGTTCTGAAGGTTTCGTCACGCATTTAACCCTTTGAGGCGCAACCCTTTCAAAAGGACAGCCGTTGCCATCGCTCGACTGAACGACCAGCAAGAGGGCGGACGATCGAAACATTCATCGCGTGCCACAGATATAGAGACCATTTTTTTAACGACAGCTGGCTGTGCGCGCACAGCCAGCTGCGTCAAAAAAAAGGGTCTCTCGATCTGTGGCGCGAGATTGAACGTTTCGATCGTCTGCCCTCTTGCAGGTCGTTCAGTCGAGCGATGGCAACGGCTGTCCTTTTTTCAGCATGGGGCCATCTATCCAGCTGTTCTCGCCTTCTTCCATTTTTCAGCAGATGTCGGTGCTGTTCAAAAGAATCGTGACAATCTTTTTTACGGGAAGCTAAAAATTAAAGGATTCTCGTGGAGCTATGTCACCCGCAAATATTTTTATAGAAATCAAGTCTATTCTTCGCGACCGGCAACAGTCAAAACGTGAGAGTTGGGTGTTCCCAGAGCGGGAACACTGCGCGTTAAAGGGTTAAAAGCAGTCCTGTAATTTCATCAACGTGATCACCACCAGACAAATAGCCGTTTTATGTTAAAAAATTTCATTTTTGGGTGCTGCTATTTACTTTCTGTTTTTTTTTTTTCTTCCAAAGTACGGCGAAAATTGAAATCTGTTCAGATAAGTATGAGTGATTGTCAATGCTATATGTATTCGCATTGAAAATGCATATTCGAAATTTAAACAGTGTGCTTTTAACCATAAATTTTACACCACCCCTCACCCCTACGACTTACGTGAGTGCCAGGACGAGAGAGCGCGAGAAATCTCGCATTGAGAGACGAGACACTGCCTTGTCTCGTGCGAGATTTCTCGCAAGAATTTCTCGTCTCGCATAAACTTACGATGCGAATTACTTTTCAATCAGAATAGCAGTGCTGTATTTGAGGAGGTATGCCACCCTGAGAAGGGAGCTTTAACCCTTTGAGGCGCAACCTTTTCCCAATGCTGAAAAAAGGGCAGCCGTTGCTATCGCTCTACTTAACGACCAGCAAGAGGTGGACGATCGAAACGTTCATCGCGTGCCACCGATCTAGATACCCTTTTTTTACGACAGCTGGCTGTGCTAGATCTGTGGCACGCGATGAACGTTTCGATCGGCCTCCCTCTTGCGGGTCGTTCGGTCGAGCGATGGCAACGGCTGCCCTTTTTTCAGCATGGGCAATCTATCCAGCTGTTCTCGCATTCTTCCATTTTTCAGCAGATATCAGTGCTGCTAAAAAATAATCGTGACAATTTTTTTTTACGAGAAATGGCGTGCTAAAAATTAAAGGATTCTCGTGGAGCTCTGTCACCCGCAACTATTTTGATAGAAATCCAATCTATTCTTCGTGACTGGCAACAGTCAAAACGTCAGGGTTGGGTGTTTCCAGAGCGGGAAAACGGCGTTTTAAAGGGTTACGTTTTGCCTGAAGTGGCTACCGTTTAACTTGCGCCTCCTTGTTATCATTTCTGATTACACTATCAGCACTCTACAATACACACCAAGGACGCATCATTTAAAATTAGGACATTACGAGGGATATATTGAAGACACAAAGAAGAGAATAAAGAGAGAAACTGAAATAAAAAAAAGAACCAAAACAGTGAAAGGGCCGAAGACTAAAAAATAATAAGCAAACAGAGGAACGGTATGACCAAAGACTGACCCTATTTAGATATGTCCTCAGAGCCTCACTTTGAGGACCCCTTTACTGTGACAAGCATTTTAACCCATTTTTGACCGCTGTTGAGTTTTCCCAACATAAATCTTTTTTAAGATTTGTAAAATTATCTGGATATGTACATTTGAGCAAGATTATTCCTTTAAAAATTATTTTTATTTTAATATTGGTAAGCCATTTGTATCATTAGCTCATATGAACGCTAAGTCAGGGACGGCTATTATATGTCACACGTGTCAAGTCATGACCATATGCCCTCGAAAATCGAGGACAGTCCCCAAATATGGATCTTTTCTTCATTTTGTCTTCAAAAATACTTTGACTTCTTGAGGACGCGAAAAGTCCACAAATTTAAAGATTTGTACTTTTTCCCTGGAAGTTTCTGTTTAGTTTATTTCTTACAGAAAAAACTGAAGGAAAAAAAAATAAACAAATAAAAGCGTCTTCTACTCAGATAAACCATGAAATTCGATCTCTGAAAACGTTTGTTGTCAATGTGTATGTAGCGTGTACGGACATTCAATAAAGTATTCGACTATGAGCCAAATTTCCCATTTCAGTTTTGTTAATGATTCATCACTTTTCGTGAAGAATCATGCTTATATGAAATGGACGTACGAAATTTTCCTTGCACTCGAATAATTTTTTTAGAGGGTATACAAAGTTCCATGAAAAATGATCGCAAAATGAGCCAATGTAAAAAGCAATGTCTTCTGAAAAATAAAAATACTATACCAAGAGTTCAATTTTGAATCAATGGCAATATTTCAACATGGTGTTCCTTTCATATTTCTGGTTTAAATAAATATTTATAAATGAGTGAAACACTTCCATTCATTCATTAGAAATAAGAATACACTATTGATATAAAGAGCAGCTATTAAATCTCATTAACCCATTTGTGCCTGGATATTTTTGCGACTTTCTTCGATTTTTACTGATAACAGAAATAATAGATAAATTTCTGATGTCAACTTCTTGAACAAGGGATGATTTCTTTTAAAATCATTATGCATAAAAATTGAAATATCAACATACTACTGGGTCATGTTAAACTATTTTGTAGAGTTGAGGCTCAATACTCATGAATAAAGGCTAGGAAAAATAAATAACGTTTTCGACTCATAGCGAAAATGCCGTCCCATAAAAGGGACGCTAGGCATAAATGGGTTAAGTATCAAAGTCAGTCAAGATTTAAAGTATGGGTACACTGGTATACGTGGTAATATGTTGTGTCCTCGAATATGTCCCCAAAAACATTTTCTAGTGTCCTCAAGTTTTCCTTGGATTCGAGGACAATGCTTGATTTGTCCCCAAAAGACCGTTTAGAAATAGGGTCTCCTTAAGTTAAACTGTAGTTTTTGTACTTTGATCAAATCGTATTTATCACTCCAAAAATATGCCTCTAAGTTGATCTAGTGATAGACAAGTGTCTAATAGCTATCACAAGGAAAATTCAGTTTTTTTTACTTGCTATTTCAGGACATATGAATTTCTAATCTAGATTACTTGGATATACAGGGCCCCACTCTTTTCGGTGCACTCCGCTGTTGCCCCCCCTCCCCCCTTGCCCACGTGATAATCAGGCTCTGGATATATCAGAGAGAGAGAGAGTCGTATTTTGAAAATTGAAATGCATTTATAAGAAAAGGGAATTTTAAAAAATATATGCTCCCATAATTTAGCTTTGGCATTGCTATGGACGAGTCACCTCCCCCCTCCCCCTCCGTCGAAAAATGAGACCCCTTTAGAGCATGCACGCACACACACACACAAAAGTTGGAGAAAAGTGCCGCATAAAAGTGCGCCATTAAAAAGCCCACAGCAATCAAGAAATTGCTCTTTAACCCTTTAACGCGCAGTCTTCCCGCTCTAGGAATACCCAAATCTGACGTTTTGACGGTTGCCAGTCACGAAGAATAGATTGGATTTCTATAAAAATAGTTGCGGGTGACAGAGCTTTACGAGAATCCTTTATTTTTTAGCACGACATTTCCCGTCAAAAAAGGGTCACGATTCTTTTGAACAGCACTGACATCGGCTGAAAAATGGAAGAATGCACGAACAGCTGGATAGGTGGCCCCAAGGGTTGCGCCTCAAAGGGTTAAATCGGCTGCGGATCCAGGGGAAGTACTATGGGGGTTCATCCTCCCTAAAAGAAAATGCTGAAAGAAGAATTGCCATTCTGCTTTTAAATAAGTAGAATGATCTTATCAATCCTCAAACTTTCCCAGATGCAGTGGCGTAGCATACAGGGGGCGCCCGTCCGATCGTTAACTTTCTAGGGGTGCAGTTACAGCCCTATCGTTGAGAAACAACCCTGATCACAAGCCTTCTCTGCTTCTTTTTGATGGTATGAATGAACAGGTTAAACCCGGGTTCCCGATTCAATAGGACACCCGTATCTCATACACTATAACGAGACTGGGGCGATAGGCAGGCTTTACTATAGTTATCCCGTCCCCAATTGAGACTTTTTTGAATTCACTAGTTCTGAAATCGGGACCGCTTAGTTAGATTAAAATTTTTTTTGCGTGATATATGTCCTGAGTTCTGCATCATTTCTAACAAAATTCAAAGCTTCGTATAATTTCAAAAATAAATGAAACTCCCATCAACCATACATATTACGTTTACGCTGTTTCTAAAGTAAATAAGTAAAAATAAATATATCCAGGTTTTCTACAGACCTGGAAAGTCAGGGAAATGAGTTTTGGTCAGGAATTTGGGAAAAAAGTCAGGGAAATTAGCAGAAATGGAAGAAAGGTCAGGGAAATGGAAGAAAATTTGAATTTTGCGGTAAAATCAAGAAAATATTTGCTGTTTGAACCTAATAGAAATTGTTTTATTTTCATTTTCTCATTCAACCTTATAAATAATTTTAAAATGTGTTCTTTATGAGCCTATTTTGTGCAATTGAAATAGGCTTAATTTTATCCTAAACTATTATCAAACATGTTTTTTGTTGGAATCCAGTGATGTCTAATAAGATTCTTGTATATATTAATTTAATATTATTATTATTTGTAAAAAAAGAGGCAAAATATATAAAAAATTATTAATTAAAGGATGTAATGTTAAAAATAGAAATACAAAATTCGGGAAAGCACGCTAGATAAAGTCGGGGAAGAGCGTGATAGATGTCAGGGAAAGCCAGGGAAACAAAAGCTGTGACATCTGTAGAAACCCTGATATTCTCGGTGTCACATTATATATTAAATCTGAATTTTTACGGATTAAATCTGATTTTTATCCTTTCAAATGTACATATAATATGGTAACTAATATATGTGCTAATATGTAACTAATCAGTGGCGTACAGAGGATTTTCTCTTGGAGGGGGTCCAATACATAAATCTGTGACCACAACCAGCTGAAAAAAAAATGCGGATTTTCCTATCTTTTTATCGTAATCACCCTTTTACTGTGTTTTTATTTATCTATCTTAATTGCTGAAAATAAGAATGCGATGTCTTCTAACACATTTAAAAGTCAATAATTACATGACGATTTAACGAAGGAAAATTGACAACTCTTTTGGGAGGGGTCTGGACCCCTTGGACCCCTCCCTTGTGTGCTCCACTGTAACTAAAGTTATTTATTGTTATTAATTGTTAAAGGTATTACTGTTAAAGTTATTTATTGTTATAAAGTTATTTTCATATAAAATAGTAATAATAAGTTACTAAAAATAGGGTAACAAAATAGCAGTCCATAATTTTGCGAGACGAGACACAGGTTTGCCCCTGCGAGACGAGACGAGACAGCCCTGTTTCTCGTCTCGCCTCCATCCCTAGTGAATGCCCCCGTATTTGAACTTCAGAAAGAGGGTCACTTTTTTGCAACGCACGCATCCAGGGCCGTCTTTCTAAAATAAGCCAGAGTTTTTTAAGCGCTTGAGTGATATTAAAATCAAGCAGGTTTTTTTTTTATCGTGGCCATAACTTGTCTACACAGTTTGTCACGGTGAAGTACTTTTCAGATGTGTCTGACAGATAACGCTATAAAATGTTGAAAGTCTCACAAGGTTTTCAATTTTTGATAATGATTCGCGAAGTTTCGCGCCGAAAAAATAAGTCTTCAAAACCCAAGCTTGGCGATATTTTCTAAATTGGGCTAGAAATCGGCAAACGCGACAGTTTCTTTCAAATGAGAATGTATAATTTGAATATGCCTGGCGAAGATTGTAAAATACTTTTAGTAGGCGATTTTAATATATAAGTACGGTATCACTCATGGATTAAGGGGTCATTCCCGCAGTATTTGGCTACAAGCTCGAAAAAAAATTTAATAAAAAATTAAGTGCAATACATCATTGTAATGCTTGAAGTCTCTTCTCTCAAAGTTTATCAACAAAAAATCTTTACTTTTAACCAAACAGGAGTTAGAGTATTTTGTTTTCAGTCATACAGAAAAATGTGTTACGTACGGGACAGTATATTTTTAACTAAACGAACTATTGTTTAATTTTTTTAACTAAACGAACTTTGAAATAAAAAAATATTTTATTTTATTTCAAAGTCCCCATGTTTCATAAAACTTCTTCCAATAGTAGTATTATGTGAAATAAAAAGAAAAATAATAAAATAATATCTTAGTACAAACTTTCAATGATAAATTTCTTTTTGTCCCGTACGAGACAATGTTGAGCTTATTTTTTATTTTTTAACAAATAATATTAATGAAAACGGAACACTTTTTTTCCGCTCTTCAACTAGTAAACTAGCTTCCTAAATTATTCAATTAAAACATTATAGCTTTTCATTTAGAAGCTGGGCATGACAAATAAAAATGTGTTACTTACGAGACAAAACGAATAAGTTTGATTTAAAACTTGACAAAAAAATTAATTTTTAGAGTATGTTTATAGGTTTTCTTCCCAATTAGCTGCACTAAGTAAATATATATATACAAGTGAACACATGGTTTAATTATAGCTACCATTGGTGATGTCGTAGCTTGCTTGAAATATTGAAACATCATTTTAAGTTATCAGTTCATTTTCATCAGAAAACAAAGATAAAACTGTGATCATTTATTCTATAATAGTATTTTAAATATATATTTAGCTAAAAAAAAAATATGTAAATTTATAAAAATCCATATTGGAGAACTCGGATAGCCTTACAGAAAGAGCAAGAAAACATTTAGCTGAAAAGAAAAAATAAGACTCCTCGATGGCTGGTAAAGCCAAGTATGCATAAAAAAGAGTTAGATCAGCATAGAAAGTTTAAAACTGGGAAAAAGAAAATGCCCAAACAACTAAGAAGAAAAAAAAAATTGTAAAATGAAAGAAATATCTGAAGAACTATTCTCAATTTCACTGACACCACATATTTTAGGAAAAGCTTTAAAGCGTGTTAAATGTTTTCACAAATTTTAAGTTCTTCCTAAGAAAATTAATATGAAATCTTTTAATGTTGTAAATGTAGGAAAGGAAGCTCAGATGGGAAGATTAGATGGATTTTCAGAAAATCTGGAAAAATGAAGTGGTCGATTTTAACCCTTTGAGGTGCAACCCTTTCCCAATGCTGAAAAAAGGGCAGCCGTTGCCATCGCTCGACTTAACTACCAGCAAGATGGCGGACAATCGAAACGTACATCGCGTGCCACAGATCTAGAGACCCTTTTTTGACGGCAGCTGGCTGTGCCGCACAGCCAGTTGGTAGTTAAGTCGAGCGAGGGCAACGGCTGCCCTTTTTTCAGCATGGGGCAATCTCTCCAGCTGTTCTCGCATTCTTCCATTTTTCAGCAGATGTCAGTGCTGTTCAAAAGAATCGTGACCATTTTTTGACGGGAAAGGACGTGCTTAAAAAGTAAAGGATTCTCGTGTATCTATGTCACCCGCAACTATTTTTATATAAATCAAATCTATTCTCCGTGACTGGCAACAGTCAAAACATCAGAGTTGGATGTTCCCAGAGCGGGAACACTGGGTGTTGAAGGGTTAACAAACAAGATTTAATAAGGTTCTTTGATTTCAGGTCTTCAACATGAATTTTGCCTGACCATCAGATTCGGACTGTCTGGTCCTTGGAAGCATTTTTGCTTTTCTTATGGAAATATAATGAAGCACCCAGAATTTTAGTTTAGGGGGGACTGGACTACAAATACTGCTGACCTCGGTTATAGTGATCTCAATTATAGTTATGACTCTCTTATAACGTCAAAATATTCTGTGCCAGTCGACTTGTCCGTAGAAAATAACCCCACGAGCAATGTAACTCATTTTAGAATCAAATAATTATGTGATCTTTTCAGTGATGTTGTAACCAAGTTTAAGCGTATTTCATGCTCTAACTGTTAAGTTTTTATTTAAAAACTAACAACTTTTTTGGTAAAAAGTATTTTAGAACTAATTTGAAGACAATTTTTAAAAAGAAAACATTTAACTCATTAGTGACAATTTTCAATAGTTTTAACTTTTAATTTCCCACCTTTAGGGGGGCTTCAGCCCCCATAGCCCCCCCCCGTGGGTTCGCCTATGATTTTATGCCCTGTAGAACTAAATAAAGAGTCTACATTAGATGAATGCACTGGGTTACTGAAAAAACAAAACTATATTAATAAAAAGTCTGAGTATGTACGATAATTATTTGTAGCCAGTAGTTGTATAGGACATTGATGATAAATATCTTTATATCTTTTATGAAACCTTTAGGCAAAAACATGTTTTCCTGTTCACACATCTCAGAAAAGGATAAAATCCTTAAAAAAAGACTAATGAAGCTTGAGAAAAACGTGAAGTCGAATTAATAATTAGGGACATTTTCCGGTACTGATGGAAGAAGTGAAAGAAATTGAAGACATCATAGATGTTCTGCAACATCTATAAAACATATATTTTAATTTTAAATGTTTACTATTTTTTTCAAATGGGGGAGGGGGAGCTACATGAAAAATCCTAATTTATATAATAGCAATTAAAATTTAAGAAATCATTAATTATTTTTAATTATATAATTAAAATTAAGTTTGAATACATTAATAGAGCTAATAAATTGATTAGATTAACATCTGTGTTAATTTTAGCTCATAATTTCTGTAGTAATTTAGTAGTGTTACTTAAAATCACGTGTCCCGTACGTAACACAAGTAATTAGCTTTCATTAATTAATGATACAGTTTTAAAAAATAATTTTAAAGTTAATTAATAAATATACATATTTCTCCATTTACCCATTAAATTTATTTGTGAAAATACCTCATAAATTCGGAGCAAAATCCAAACTGCTGAAGGTACTTTAAAAACAACTTTTTGTGATGTCCCGTACGTAACAAAACGTTATTAATTAAAAATAAAAAAACTATTTGGTCCAACAAAAAGAAACTTCATAGGAATCTAGTTGAGGTGGTATATAAAACATTAAAAATAGTTGCAAACTTCCTCATTTATATTTTGATACTGAAACTGTACAAGTAAGTTAAAATTTTGCTGATGATTCATGATTTAAATCAATTAATTTAAAAAATCGTTGATTTAATTCAGTGATGCACAACTTCTATCAGCCAACCCAGCTGCACTTTGAAAAACACTCATCAGAATCCATAAAGTCAATTTTTAAGAAAAGGAATTGAGGGGTCGATCCAGAAATTCTTTCCAGGGTCTCATTTTCGTAAAAACTGTATATTTTTGCAAATTTCAATACCTGTTTTTGTGATTTTGACACCCATTTTAGGAAAAGTCACTTTTTCATTAGAATAATTTATAAAAAAAATTTGAATGTAGGGTAAAATGCGAATGAAGGGCTGTTTTCTTCAATTGTATTTTTGTGAAGGGACAGTTTTGATTGATTGTATTTTTGTGAAGGGGCTGCAGAACATACCTAATGCCTACATAAGAATTAATCGGGAAATTTTAATTCCAGATTTAATTGTGTTAAGTTTATTTCAGATGTGTTTTTAGCTGCCACAGACATATGGCACTTGAAAATATTTAGTGATAGTCAATAACTGACTTTTATCAATATGTATACTTTCACGTTTTCTAGAACTTTGATTTGATAATTGGGCGATTCCACAGTATTGTGATTGTTTATGTCTTCTCTGCAATAAGTTCGACTTGCCATAACCAAAAAATAAATAAATAAATAAATAAATTTAGGTGAAAAATTTTTTTTCAAAAAATGTAATATACTATTTACAAAAAAAAAAAAAAAAAAAACTATTTACCAAACTTACTTTTTTGTTTAGTTATCATTCAATCAAACTTGTTGCTGCCCTGACATCATACTCTGAAAATACCTAATGCTTTTCCTATGCATGCCAATTGTCTATACTCTATACACAAAGCAGTTAAACTTATTTAATCATTAATCTAATTGTTTTTTAAAGATCTGACTAGTTAAAAAAATCTAATTTAAATAAAAAAATCTGATTTAAATCAGAAAAATCCGATGTATGTAATTTAATCATGATTTCTTTTACACCCTTTGGATGACGAAGACTTTTAAACAGTTTTGGTAGGACATTTTAAAATAGATTTCAAATCCGAAGGAATGTTTGTGAAAGAAAACAAACACAGCACACTCGTGGATTAGGATGACCCTTCCAAACAGTTTTTAAAATGGTGAAGTATAGTTGGAAAAGGCTTGGCGAAGATTGTAAAACACTTTTAGTAGCCGATTTGAAGATAGATTTCGATTCCAAGGACATGTTTTAGGGAACAGGAAATAGAAACACGGCGCACTCATGATTCATGATACACTTTCCAACTGAATGGAATAAGGAAAGAAAAATAGGGAGGTCGCATGGATTATGATACGCTTTTAATATAATAGCACTCTAGTGCGTATTTAAAATAGAAACCCGTCTGTTCGAGCCTCGTCAGGGGGAGATCCCCCTGAACCCCCCTCATTTTTTAGTTTGATTATTACCCTATTAAAACGATATTCATGGACTTTGTCATTTTATCGCTCATCTTTCGCGTATTTCTCCTGGTAACCCTATGTTGAAATTTTTAAGATTGTAACCTATGTATAGAAAAATACATGGGATGCCTATTCTACAGCTTACGAAATATATTAACAATAGATTAAAGCTGTTGTGAACTAATAGTATTTAAATACATGTAAAAATATGTCGCATACTTTTATGTCGCATTTTTCAATAAAGGGTGTTGAGAGATAAAATGGCTTAGTCATTAATATGAAAGTGATTTCAGATTTTCTTTTATTTATTATTATTATTATTACACACATATATATATATATACAGGGAGGTGCCAACGTTTTGGAAAGTGGGGGGGGCGAACGATTTTTTCCGACATCGGGAGGGGGGGGCAGTCATTTCACCAGCCTCTCATCCCCCCCCTCCACCAACAAATGTTTTTAAAATAAGGGGTGTCAACCTTGGTACCAGGAAAATTTTTGTTTGTACGTCTATCGCTCATTACAATAATCATTTTCTTCAGGGACGGGGCAGCAATTTGCTCCCCCCCCCCCGCCATTTTTTACAAATAATCGGCTTCAATATTTTTTAACCTCGTCTGTACACCCTCTCAAAAAAGTATTCTAGTGTAAGCCAAATTTCCTGTATCAGTTTCATGTAAACTAAATAATTTACCGATTTTTTTTTTCTTTGGTATCTCAATAGTTTGCTTAAAATAACAGTTTTCTTCGTGCGGAAGGGGATGGGTGGTGGCAGCTATTTCGCCCCCCCCCTTCCGTTTGAGCTAGTAAAATTTTTGTTTATGCCTCATTAGTTTGTTTAAATAACCGTTTTCTTGAGGGGAAGGGCTGGAAAAATTGCTTCCCCCCCATCCTGAAGGAGAAAACTATTGTAAGCAAATTATTGAGGGGGCGAATATTGAGAAGGCTAAAATCATAGGGGGCGAATTATATAGTTCGCCCCTTCTACTCATTTACCGAGGGGGCGATAAACCCCCCTGCCCCCCCTGTTGGCACGTGCCTGTATATATATATATATTTTTTTTTTTTTTTTGGTGCACAGAGACCATCGCCTTGCAGGGCCAGCTCTTGCAGGAGGCGCAATCCTCCTCTCCAAGAAGAGGTAATTCCAACGACCTGAGGGCCAACAGGCTGCAGGCATTCCTGGACACCATCGGGGAGTTGAAGCAGTCCGTGCAAGTGGCCAAGAAGCTGCTCGGGGAATCCGAGAACAAGCTGGTCAGCCTCGAGAGGCAGGTGGCGGAGATGAGGACCGCAGAGGAAGAGATCCGCGCTCGCAAGCGCGCTTCCGGTAATGACTGTGCCCCCCCCCTACCAGCAATTTTGCTCGGGCCATCATCGGCCCTCTATTGTCGACAACAAGAATAGCTCTCACCAAAGAATCTATGCCAGTCTGTTGCCGGGGAAACAATCTCACCCCATTTTCGACAGGGGAGAACCGAGAAGGTAAATGGCATAATTTGTGTGAGGTACGAATTCCTCTCATGCTCAACCCCCGACTGAAAATG
The DNA here is from genome assembly GCA_038373885.1 of Cheiracanthium punctorium. NCBI lineage: Eukaryota > Metazoa > Arthropoda > Arachnida > Araneae > Cheiracanthiidae > Cheiracanthium > Cheiracanthium punctorium. The sequence goes on along the minus strand of JAWZYV010014840.1, from coordinate 232,598 downwards.
GACAGGTCCAGTTGCTACAGCGACTGCCACTAACCATACTTGTTGGCGGGAGCTATTCTTGTGATCGACAGACAGTACGTGGACTGTGGTAACCCGAGCAGAATTCGCTAGTCGTGGAGACAGGGTCCACACACTCAATTTTCAATGTGAAATTTATGTAGTATTCAAGAACGAATCTCAAAAAAATTTTAAGGAGTGCAATTTTTTCCTCTTACCAATGTAATTATTTGTAATAATTGTTATTTTAAATAGCTCGTCACAAAACTGGAACATAGTCCGTTTTGCACTGTGTGAAATCTTAGGTCATCAGGAGAATTTATGCATAACTATCATTGTCATTACAAACATATTTTAACAAAAATGTTAATTCAAACTAAATATGAAAATGGTCTTTTGAAGCCATGCCCACCCAAAAAAAAATGAAGGACGAAAATCAAACTTTACACCATTTTAATTCTCTTATTACAAACCGTCTGACTGCGTTTGGCATGGAATATTGGCAAGCTGCCTGGAGAATCCAAATGAACCAGTCGAGGACGGGAAAAAGCGAGCGGATATTGTAGATTTCTTTTATTATTTATATTACAAATCAGCAATCTGGCTTGCGTTATCTTAAATTAATTTACGTAGTCGTAAAAATTGACTGGATTCATAAACCGATTCACTTAAGTTTTAAAATATCATCGCAGTAAATAAACCGTTATTTCTTGAAAACTGTTGTCTAAATAATTTTGCGACAAGCGCACATTTGACTGGCACCCCCAAACACTCAAAGACGTGCCCTATGCCGCCTCTAAACCGGATGTTTATGTTTCTATCTTATCCGTAGTCAAACAGTAGCTTTAAGTAACAAACTCTAAAATTGGTTAAAGAAATATAAGTTCTTTCATCACCTTTAACTTCTATAAGCAAAAGGAGTATAAATTTACAAAAAAGCAGTTCACTTGTTAAGTTCACAAGCAATTGCAGTCGAACTTAACAAGCAATTGCTTGTAGCAATTGCTGCAATCTTCAATTGCAGCATCTACGTTCGCTATTCCCTGTGCATTTAGTTCATCGCGGTTGTTGCTTTGTTACTGTGATGCCAAATTAAGGCGTTTTCAAGAAGTCCCACATAAAATTAAGGAATTTTAAGGGCCTTAAATTTTGTAAAACGAATTTTAAGGAGTGTTTAAAAAGCGTATGAGCCCTGTATAGAGCAGATTTTTTCAAACTGTGGACAGCCGAGCACTTGTTTGCTCCGTGCGCAAGTAGCAAGTGCTCCGCGAATATAGATGTACAGGGTGATTTCTAAATTGTTTTTACGATATTTTAGGGGAGGTAGAGCACATAATAAGAAATCATAATGTCATAGCAATGTGGGGTCACAAACGCCGTTCTCGCAATAATCACTTTATGAAAAGTGTTGAAGTGTTTGTCTAATAAAAATAAAAAATAACTATCCGATCCGAAGATAGACACGAGGTATAAACAACAACGATATGCTATTTATAATGACATGCTCTAGCTACCAGTCGGCGAATCTTCGGCTCTTCTGCAGCAACTGGTTGTCTGCAACCAAAATTGCTCTAAATTTTGTCCGTGTAATAAGATCTTAACTGAATGTTTTCCGCTCTTATTATAGGTGCGGCCCAGCTGGACAACAGATCTCCAACGAGTGGTCAAGAGGGAACAGGTAGAGACAAAAGGTTGAGGACAAACCCGTTACGTTCCGATCCACACCAACCTACACGCTCCCAAGGAGAAACCTCAAATTCTCAGTCGACAGCGTCTGGACATTTAATGGACATTGTATGGCCATTAAACTTTTTCCTAACAAAACTACTTTTGGTTTAAAAGTTTTTTTTTTTCTTTTCCCTCCTAAGTTCGTTTTTAACACTTTCCAGCTAAGTTAAAATGCGTTTATGATTTCGGTTCCTCTGTCTGTCCGCCTGTTTATGTTCTAATCCTAACTGCATCCAATGATCATCGAATGGTATGAAATTTATTTATTGTCCCTCTAAATGCACCTATTGAATAAAGGTGCAAGCAGCGGTTATAGCTCTTTTGCGGGAGCTCCTAAAAGAATCCCTATGCGTGAAGCTGCCGTCATTGTCTACAGCAGAGTTTCTTAAACTGTGGGTCGCGAAAAATGTTAGCATTTGTTTAACTTATGATAATGCTTTTACGTCATTTTCGTCTTTAACCACCCTAAAATCAAAGCTTTGATCCAATTAAAACTCTCGATAAGTGCTTTGTTCTGCGGTGTCGACAATTTTGCCAAGATTTTTGATAATGTGATTATAAATAAACAGGCATAGTCGTCGCATTGATACTATCGAGGTGGCCCATTTCTGGTATGCCCACTACTGGTACATCAAAATTTTGCTACGCCCACTTCTGGTACGTAGAATTGTCCTAAGTTTCCAATTTAAAAAAAAAAAAAATATGTAACAGTTATCTTGATATTTTAGATGATTATTACTTTAGATAAGAGTTTGAACAACCATAAAAAAATTTTGATTGAAAAACTTCTCTAAAGTTAAGATGATAATTGAGGAAACACCCTTACCCTTTGAGGCGCAACCCTTTCACAATACTGAAAAAAGGACAGCCGTTGCCATCGCTCGACTGAACGACCCGCAAGAGGGCGGACGATCGAAACGTTCATCGCGTGCCACAGATCGAGATACCCTTTTTTGGCGACAGCTGGCTCTGCGGCACAGCCAGCTGTCGTCAAAAAACGGTCTCTCGATCTGTGGCACGCGATGAACGCTTCGATCGTCCGCCCTCTTGCGGGTCGTTCAGTTGAGCGATGGCAACGGCTGCCCTTTTGCCAGCATCGGGCAATCTATCCAGCTGTTCTCGCATTCTTCCCTTTTTCCGTAGATGTCAGTGCTGTTAAAAATAATCTTCCTTACAGGAAATGACATGCTTAAGAGTAAAAGATTCTCGTGCAGCTATGTCACCCGCCACTATTTTTTACAGAAATCCAATCTATTCTTCGTGACTGGCAACAGTCCAAACGTCAGAGTTGGGTGTTTCCAGAGCGGGAACACTGCGCGTTAAAGTGTTAACGCGCGGTGTCCACGCCGTGAGTACACAACTGTGACACTATTTGACTGTTGCCAGTCTCGAGGAATCAATGTGCATTTCAATAAAATACTTAAGGAGGACATAGAACAATAGAATCCATTTCTGTTGAGCACATCATTTCCCGTAACCGATACTCGAATCTAAGGCGCACTTTTTCTGCCAAAATTTCAGATATAACATGGAGGGGGGGCGGCAAGGGGTTGCCCCTTGGAATCGCATGCAAAACTGAGCCGGTCATGTAGAACCCATTTCCGGTTTTGCATGCGATTCCAAGATTCAACCCCCCCCCCATGTTATGCCAGATAATTTTGGCAGAAAAAGCGCGTCTTGCGTTCGAGTCAATACGGTCGTTGCAAAATTCACGTCACAATTATTTCTATCGGTTCTCCGACATCTGCTGAGAATTGGAGAGTGTGGGAAAAAAACACTCAAATTACTGGTGTTAAACGATAAAGTAAATAAAAAGTTTGCAAAAGACACACATAAGATGTTATAGGTAAGAAGATACGTACGTTTCGACCAAATATTGTTTTGGCCTTCGTCAGTCCAAGCCCTTCGTCACAAGGAACACAGGGAACTCTGTGTTCCCTGTGTTCCTTGTGACGAAGGCTTGGACTAACGAAGGCCAAAACAATTTTTGGTCGAAACGTACCTATCTCCTTACCTATAACAGCTTATGTGTGTTTTTTACAAATTTTTTATTTACTTAATTGGTGAGTGTGATGAAAATATACATTGATATAGAAAAGAAATAAACTGGATAGGCTGCCCAATGCCGAAACGATGCAACCGCTGTGCCGAGCCGCACAGCCAGCTGTGTCCAAGAAGGCTCTTCAGTTCTGTGACACGCGATGGGCGATTCGATCCACCGCCGTGTATCCGGCAGTCAAATCTAGCTACTGCAACGGCTGCAATTTTTCGGCATTGGGAAATCCCTAGTAGTTTAAAAAAACGTTCAACACGCTTAAACCCAAAGAGCGAAAAAAAACGATACATTCCGGTGCAATCCATTTCCATGGAAACCTACCGGCATTTCCGCGAAAGTGCTCTTTAAGTAGTCTTTTTCCTGAGAATTCCTCTCTTCGCTTCCTCTTTTTTTGGACTACTCCCCTCCTAGCTTATTGTTATATTTCGCTTGGTTCTTGTGATCGAAAAACGCTCCTAATAAGGCTATCACACTGAGAAAAATCCGACCCACTTTCCTTGCAAATCAAGTTTCCGGCCGATTTTCTCCGCCGTTACCTTGACGACCGCGAACTCCAACATTTTCCTTTCCGAAGGAAAAAATTCCGAGTCGGACAAAATTTCGGCCAATCCGAGTACTTCTTCCTGCTACGTCATAAGCAATTTCGAGCAATGGCAACTCTGTTCGAAGCTTGCCTCGATGCCAGAATACCGTGTCAATAAAATTATGGCCGCGTTCAAGTGGACTTTGGAATTAGAGATTGCTGCCGATCCGATGTAAATATACCAACGCACGATAAGTAAAATAAGAACCTGCACGCCCAATCAGCGATGCGATGACTATTGGGCGTCGGAGAGAGTTTGTTTTACTTTTACAACCCTTAAAGATAACCACGCCTTCAAGTCCGTCCGAAAAGTGGGTCCAGCGCGAAGTTGCTCGGATTTTCCCTTTAGTGTGATAAGGCCATTAAGGAGAAGCGCTCTTTTGAAAACGCTTTCAAAAATCGCATCGATTGATCGAATTTCGCTCGTTTGGTTTAAGCGTGAAAACGCGTTTTTTTTTTGTTTTTTTTTAATGTTCAAAAGACGTGTTTTGAACGTCTCATAAACACGAGATTGTGTTTCGCTTCACACACAAAAAGGAATTAATTCTCTCCTATAACGTGTTTCAGAGTGCTACGACGGACGGACTGAAAGCCATCTGCTCGGACATGACGGAAGGCGAGGCCGACATCGTCACCCGGGCCGCCCGGGAAGCGGAGGGCGTCCTCTCGACCGACGAACTCCTCACCTTCCTCTACCTGTCCCGCCAGGTGGACGATCCGGTGCAGCTGGCCAGAATCTCCTTCACGAACAACGCCACGCGGCTCTACCAGCAGCTGCTGAACTTCACGTACAACTTGAGGAAAGCGAACGGGGCCGCCCAGGGGGCTGCCGCTTCCCGGATAGACACCGCCCTGGAGGACAGGTTCGAGAGCACCTTGGAGGCTTTCCGTCGTCATTTTAGAGGGACCTTCATCTGAATTACGTCGATGCAGAACACGTTTCAAAGGGAACGTTCGTTGCACGTAGGCGACGTGATCTCTCTGCTCAAATTTTGTCACCCGGACAGCAACATAAGCTTCAATCAAGCTTGACATTTCTTTGAATCGGACGTATTAACCCTTTGAGGCGCTAACCCTTTCCCAATGCTGGAAAAAGGGCAGCCGTTGCCATCGGTCGACTGAACGACCCGCAAGAGGGCGGACGATCGAAACGTTCATCCCGTGCCACCAGATCTAGAGACCTCTTTTTTGACGACAGCTGGCTGTGCGCGAGCACAGCCAGCTGATCGAATGACAGCTGATCTAGACTGATCGAATTTCGCTCGTTTGGTTTAAGCGTGAAAACACGTTTTTTCTTACGTTCAAAAGACGTGTTTTGGAGTCTAATGGCCTTGTCACACTAAAGGGAAAATCCGAGCAACTTCGCGCTGGACCCACTTTCCCGACGGACTTGAAGGCGTGGTTATCTTTAAGGGTTGCAAAAATAAAACAAACTCTCTCCGACACCCAATAGTCATCGCATCGCTGATTTGGCGTGCAGGTTCTTATTTTACATATGGTGCGTTGGTATATTTACATCGGATCGGCAGCAATCTCTAATTCCAAAGTCCACTTGAGCGCGGCCATAATTTTATTGACACGTGATTCTGACATCGAGCGAAGCTTCGAACAGAGTCGCCATTTCTCGAAATAGCTTATGACGTAGCGGAAGAAGTACTCGGATTGGCCGAAATTTCGTCCGACTCGGAATTTTTTCCTTCGCAAAGGAAAAAAGCTGGAGTTCACGGTCGTCAAGGTAACGGCGCAGAAAATCGGCCGGAAACTTGATTTGCAAGGTAAGTGGGTCGGATTTTTCTCAGTGTGATAGCGCTACTAGGAGCGTTTTTCGATCACAAGAGCCAAGCGAAATATAACAATAAGCGAGGAGGGGAGTCGTCCAAAAAAAGAGGAATTCTCAGGAAAAAGACTACTTAAAGAGCACTTTCGCGGAAATACCGGTAGGTTTCCATGGAAATGGATCGCACCGCAATGTATCGTTTTTTTTTTCGCTCTTTGGGTTTAAGCGTGCTGAACGTTTTTTTAAACTACTAAGGATTTCCCAATGCCGAAAAAGTGCAGCCGTTGCAGTAACTAGATTTGATTGCCGGCAACACGGCGGTGGATAGAATCGCCCATCTCGTGTCACAGAACTGAAGAGCCTTCTTGGACACAGCTGCCTGTGCGGCTCGACACAGCGGCTGCATCGTTTCGGCATTGGGCAGCCTATCTAGTTTTTTTTTTTTTTCTTTTCTACACGCTTAAACCAAACGAGCGAAATTCGAATCCGAAATTTCGTCCGACTCGGATTTTTTCCTTAGGAAAGGAAAAAGTTGGAGTTAGTTCGCGGTCGTCAAAGGTAACGGCGGAGAAAATCGGCCGGTAAACTTGATTTGCAAGGAAAGTGGGTCGGGTTTTTTCTCAGTGTGATAGCCCTATAATGAACAAGGGATTGTGTTTCGCTTCACACACAAAAAGGGTTAATCCTCTCCTATAACGTGTTTCACAGTGCTTCGACGGGACGGACTGAAAGCCATCTGCTCGGACATGACGGACGGCGAGGCCGACATCGTCACCCGGGCCGCCCCGGGAAGCGAAGGGCGTCCTCTCGACCCACAGAACTCCTCACCTTCCTCTACCTGTCCCGCCAGGTGGACGATCCTGTGCAGCTGGCCATAGTGTCCTTCACGAACAACGCCACGCGGCTCTAGCTGATGATCTTCATGTTCCCCCAGCTGATGATCTTCATGTACAACTTGAAGGAAAGCGAACAGGGCCGCCCAGGGGGCTGCCGCTTCCCGGATAGACACCTCGCTGGAGGACAGGTTCCAGAGCGTGTTGGAGGCTTACCGTCCACATTTTAAAGGGACCGTCTGAGTACGTCGATGCAGAACACGTTTCAAAGGGACGTTGCACGTAGGCGACGTGATCTCTCTGCTCAAATTATGTCAAATTGCATTCCTCTGGTATGAAACTCACGTAGGAAGTGTGTTAAAATCACCCACTTCAAACCACTGACCTATACATACTATCTGGACTGGGGATTGCCTATTCTTTACTATAGGGTGCCTATTGGGCCCTTGCGGATGGATACAGTTCTCTTAAATTTCGTAACGAGTACGGCAAAAAGCTCATCCGTTTCCATAGGGCAGTACACCCTCCAAAAAAAGTATTCGAGCAAGAGAGAAATTTCCTATTTTAGATTTGCGAAAAATAATTGAGTTTTTGAAAAACGCACAACTTGATGGAAATAGGGAAATTCATATTTATACATAGCCTAATTCATGTTCTATGATAAATAACTTTTAATATACGAAACGAACGTAGGAAATTTATCTCTTGCTCGAATACTTTTTTTGGAGGGTGTACATTGTGTTATGTTGTACGAGGTGTGTCTAAAAAGTCTGGTGAATGGAGCAAGTGTCAAGGAGCGCCACCTACCGGGAAGCCTCGTGGCTGTTATGGGAAAACGTGCTACGGGCTGTCGAACGTAGTCAGTGTGCACAGCCTTATTATCGCATGGGCAAATCGGGACTTTGGCCAGCGCCCTCAGCTCGAAAGGTCTCCCAATTTCAAATATTGTTCTGAAATATATTTTTTTTATATCAAAACTTTATGGAAAATAAAACAAATTTCATAAATGGGGGCCCCCAAATTCATCCATGCCTGGGGCCCCCCGTTGGTCATTATCAGGCTCTGTCAGTGAACGAGTGAACATCCAGTTCTGTTAGAAATTGGGAAAAGCAACTATGGAGAAACATGGAATGCTGGTGCAAGTGTACGGTGTCACAGTTGAGCATTACTGGGCGCTGGGTCCTTCTGCACGATAACGCGCCTGCTCACTCTGCAATCCGCGTGCGCACAAATCTTGGCTCAGCGTGGGGTAACTGTTCTCGATCACCCACCGTACTCCCCTGATCTGGCACCTGCGGACTTCTTTCTGTTTCCCCTCATGAAGGAGGTCCTAAAAGGGCCACGTTTTGCGGACGTTCAAGGACGTGTGACAACCGCTCTGAGATCGATTCCGAAAGAGGCATTTTCTGCCTCTTTCGGAAAGAGGCAGAAAATGCCTCTCGTTCATAAGGCTTCTTTCAGAAGCCTTATGAACGTAGTCAAAAGTGCGTTGTGTACGATGGCGATTACTTTGAAGGCCAATAAAGGTCATTTATTTGTATCTTCTGTTTTGTTTCTTTTCTAATACCATTCACCGAACTTTTTAGACACACCTCGTATATTCGATTGTATTATAAAATGGATTATTTGGAATTTCCTGACAATGCGAATTAGTTGCTCAGCTTTCAACTGCACCCCTCGGTGGTCAAAAGAGAAAAGAATTGCGTTTCACTGGTAATTTATTTTACATTTTTCATACTTGCTATTGTTTTGTATTGAACACATGAGTATACGTAAATAAAAATTGTTCTGAACGTTTTCTGTGAATTGATTTTTGAATTTTCCTTTACAAATCACATTATTTATGTAATTTATATATAAATTGTGTGCTACTACTGTTGTGGTGCGAAAAACAAACGTGACTCATTTCATTTTACGATTACGTAGTTCGAAATCTAAACAAAGCGTACTTCCGCCGTACGCCTACTGTTCGCCGTACATTTTCTGTAAGGAATGACGTCATAAAATGTTTGAATTCAATTATGTTTTTCAGATATAAAATGATCACAGGGTTCAGTAACGTTGTGCATCTTCATTTCTCTTTTACCTATCTCATGAAGTTGTCCACAGTCCGACAGAGTGCTGGAAAGGGTCTCCCGCACTGTAAACAAGGTCCAAACAACTATATTTCAGTGTTAGACAAGTGGTCAACATCCGCCCGATTGAAAAGTCATAAGAAAAACCATTGGGTGCTCTTTTAAATGGATCACAATCTAAATATCTAAAGTATCTGTTTGAGGAAGTCGTTTATACACTGCCCTCCAAAAGTTAAGGAACAACATGCTTTTCGAAGCTCACCATAAAAAAAAATTTTGAAGTGACTCCACTCCACTTTCCGAACACTTACGATTAAGATCATTACCAAGCATTTAAATAAATTTGAATCGATGAATCATTCAAACATATATACCAAATTGAAACTCAATCGAATGCACCGTTTAAACGCTTGCGCACTTTCAAGAATGTCTCCCCATATGCCATTATGCCATAATATAAAAGAAATTTTTGTCGTAGCCCTGTAGAAAAACTATAAGTCTTATACACACCGAAATCAATACCGGTCTTAAGATGGTGATTCATAACATATATACCCAATTTCAGCTCAATCGAAGGGACCGTTTAAACGCTAGCGCACTTTCAAGAATTTCCCCCCATAGGCCATAATGTAAAAGAAATCTTGGTCGTAGCCTTGTAGGAGAACTATAAGTCCTATACACACCAAAATCAATACCGGTCTTGTGACAGTGGTTTATAACATATATACCCAATTTGAGCTCAATCGAATCGACCGTTTAAACGCTAGCGCACTTTCAAGAATTTCCCCCCATAGGCCCTAATGTAAAAGAAATCTTTGCCGTAGCCCTGTAGAAAAACTATAAGTCCTATACACACCCAAATCAATACCGGTCTTGCGACGGTGGTTTATGACATATATATCCAATTTGAGCTCAATCGAATGCTCCGTTCAGGAGCTATCGTGTTCACTCACATACACACAAACACGCACACACACACCCATACATACATCTCGTAAAAATAGCATAAATGGATTCAGAAGACCTCAAAACGCGTAAAAACACCAAAATCTCTAAGTCGAATTATTTCATGATTACAATACTTTCCTTACAGGGTACATGTTCGGAAAGTAAAAATGACACTAACAATCAAATTTATAGTTTATATAAATGATAAAAATGAACTTTATGCAAATTCAGGCAAAAATGATAGCTACCACTTTTTTTCTATAGAAAAGAACAGGCATATATGAGGGAGAGAAAAATATGCAAATATCAGGCTACCGTAATTACGCGTGTAACTTTTGTTGATTTACAACTTTTGTTACACGCTTAAATCTATTGATAAAAACCAACACTCCTTTATTGATTAAATTTCTTATCGGCTGATTTAAATCCTTTTACGCTAAAAATTTCCGAAAAATACTCATTAAAGACAATAATTTGTAAAATTCTCAATTCGCCTCAATGCTCACGATTCCCTAGATTCTATTTAACTCCATTTTTCACTTAAATCTTGCCTGTTTGAGTATTCTGACTTCCCCACGAAAAGAAAAGTCTGGTAGGTATCGTATTACTATCACGTGACCAACGCTCTTCAACGGATTCTCGTAGTCTCTCATAGTCACCACGCGGGCATCGAAGGACAAGCATGTCGTTATCCAAATATGAAGTAAAAGAATTTCTGAAGAGGATACTGGATGCACTTATGCCAAGTCCTTTTGTTGTGGATGCTTAGTTGTGTGTGTATTCGCTTGTGATCATTTTGTTTTATATCCGAATACCAAATGCATCTTTTGGTATTCGGAGATATTCAGAGTTGTGAAATAAATTCAGCCTAGATAGGGAGGAGATGCTTTAGGTAAAGATTTCACTTTAATGGCACTTACGATTGGATTATAAAAAGCTGTCGTAAAAAAAGGGGTATCTCGATCTGTGGCACGCGATGAACGTTTCGATCGTCCGCCCTCTTGCTGGTTGATAAGTCGAGTGATGGCAACGGCTGCCCTTTTATCAGCATCGGGCCATCTATCCAGCTGTTCTCGCACTCTTCCATTTTTCAGCGGATGTCAGTGCTGTTAAAAAGAATCGTGACAATTTTTTTTTTTTTGACGGGAAAGGACGTGCTCAAAAGTAAAGGGTTCTCGTGGAGCTCTGTCAACCGCAACTATATTTATAGAAATCCAATCTATTCTTCGTGACTGGCAACAGTCAAAACGTCAGAGTTTGGTGTTCTCAGAGCGGGAACACTGCGCGTTAAAGGGTTAATCATCTCCCTGTTGCATCCAAAACCGTTCTTTTCCTAATAATAAACAACGGTTCTCATTCCGCGAACAAGCGATTTTCTCCGTTCGAATTCTCAGAAGAGTCATGTCTAGTAGGCAAAGGAGATGGAACAACACCCCCCCCCCACCCCCCCACCCTCCAAAGTACGTGGTCTTAATAGCGATGCTCTGCAACCCGTCCCATCTCCCAGACCTCATTTATATGCATGGCCCAATATACCATGGGAGCAACGGCGAGATAATTTTGCCTTCCACTGGCTCGGGGGCAGAATGTATATATATCCCCGCCATGAAAATGGATTGAAATGTTATCCGGATAAATGTGTGTGTTACGTTCGTTATGGAATCTTACGCAGGTTAATAGTAGTCGGGAGTGCTCGTCTGGGAGGAGTTGCCAATCTGCGTACAAATACAGAGAAAATTAAATTCGATTTGAAATACTTCATAGTTTACAGTGGCCGTTGTTTGTTTGGTTGGTGAAGGTTCGTCAAGGGCAGCTTTGGAGCGAACAATAAAAAATAGTTTAGATTTTATAAATACTGGGTCAAACAATAGCAGTCTTACAATATCCATAGATAAGTGTACTTCTATATCAATAGGTAAACCACGACAACTAAAAGGAAGACCGTATTTTAAAATTAATAATGTTATAATACCATATGATACCAAATTTAAATACCTCGGAGTTATAATAGATAATAAACTGTCTTGGATACCTCATCTGAAATACATTAAGTAATAAAATAGACAAAATACTACAACAGCTTTTTAAATTTTCCTCATCAAAAAATGGAATAAGTAAATATATATATTGAAAATAGGGTATAAAGCTATTCTAGAAAGATCAATAGTTTATGCTTCCACATGTTGGTATGAATCGTTAAATATACACGGAAGACGGTTGCTTCGATCAATACAACGCAAAATTCTTTTACTCATATCAAGATCATACAGGACAACCCCAAATTCAGGCCTCCAAATTTTAACAGGTATTGCACCGGTCCATTTAACTATTCTCAAAGAAATGAAATATGCATTTATTTCAAGGCTAAAAATCCAAGTTACGATAAATACAACAGTAGACAACTACTCTTATTATGACATTCCTATAATGAAATCATTGTTGGATGCCTTAAAATTTATACTGATGGCTCTAATTGAAAGAAGGTTGCGGAGCGGCATACTGTGTTTTTCAAGATGATATTCTGATAAAAAATAATCAATTTAAGCTCAACAGCAACAACTCCATTTTCCAGGCAGAATTATATGCAATATATGGATCGTTAAAATGGTTTTCAACAACGTCATATAATTCATGCTTAATCTTATCTGACAGCAACTCAAGTATTCAAATTCTACAAAATAATATAACTACAAATAAATTAGCTCATAAAATTTTAGTTCTCCTTACAAAAATACCTAAAACAGTAAGATTTAAATGGATAAAAGCACACTCTATGATTATGGAAAACGAGCTAGCAGACGGATTAGCAAAACAAGCAGCTATCTACAATAGTAATTTTATCACTAAAAACAAAAATGGTAGTCGCCTCCAAGAAATAGTATAAGCGTTTCACTTCCAAGCCCACTATCTTATCTAAAATACATATTAAAAAAGGACAAATTAGAAAAATGGAAAATATCATGGGACACAGAAGTTACTGTCAGGTATACTTACCAATACTTTAAAAAACCATCAGAGGATTTTCTTTTAGAACACAGGAACCTTTACCTTTTTTTTTTTTTTTTACCAATCATGGACCATTCCCAGAATATTTTTTTTTAAAATAAACAGAGCCTCCTCCGATCATTGTAAATGCACTATGCAAGGAAATTCATTACATTATTTCACTAATTGTAAATTATTAAAGCAATACAGAGTTTTAAAATCACCTTCACAAAGTAATGAACAGTGGGCTGCAGAAAAATAAAAACTTATGCAACAAAATAATAAAAAGGATTGAAGAACTACAAAATAATCAACCCAAGTATATTCATCCGATTGATATAAGACCTCGTACACCAGAAAGCGATTCAGATTAAATAAATACAAGAATTTCAGTTGATAAAAACCACGTAAAAACTCTAAATAGAACAATTTTTTTAATTATGAATTTATTAGCATTATTTCCTGACATAGAATTTTTGTTGCTGCTCTTATTTCGTTAGATTTAAAAAAAATACGCTTCTCATATCGAAGCCTAAATTTATTTTTCAGTATATTATTATATGTATATGTATGCTTTCAAAACTTAAAAAAAAAAAAAAAAACCTTCTTTCTAAAGCACATTTTTGAATATTAGTTGTATTTATTTATGTTTAAATTTTTCAAAATTACTTTTAAAGTTTATCATTCTCAAGCCTATTGTTTACTTTTAGATATTTTTTAACTTTCAAAATTCTAAAAAAGAAAAAAAAAGAACGTGTTAAATATATGTATCTATGGTCAAATGTTACTAAGAACAATATTTGAGCAATTGTAAACCATTGTAAACTAACTTCTTTTATATTGTATAACACTGATGTATTTTACCAATTGTAATCCAAAAATTGTGCTGTAAAAAAATAAAATAAAAATGAGGGAAACCGCTGCTTGCAGGACCTAAGCCTAGAGCTAGGGTTCAGCAGGACAGTAGGGCACTTCAGGAACTAAAACAGGCTTTAAACCAAATAGGTAGGCCGTTCCTGAAGGTAGTATCCTATCCTCTCGTCACCCTGAACCTCATAGGAGGCTCCTACTTCAAATAGCAATATTGAGAGAGAAAACAATTGAATTGAGTATTTCTTTTCTTTCAGTGATATCAATATCATTCATTCATGTAGAAAGTATAGGAGGCTCGTAACTAGATGCATACATCGTGCCTAGATTGCAGTACTAGTCCATTTAGATCCTTTTTTACCGTTTTCGCTTCATTGTTTCAGGAGAAAAATTAAGAAAATAGGGACGCTGTTTTTTACCGTTTTTTTTTCTTTTTAAGGTAAGTATAGTTTTTTTCTTATTCCTCAACCTTTACCTAATAGGTGCACCCTTTTAAATTCATTTTAGCATAACAAAATGCTTCGAAACGGCAGAAATTAATATTAGAAAATTCTAATATGAATCGTCATTATAAAAAAATATATTTGCATGATTTATAATAGTATTTCAGATGCATTCAATGCTAGACAGATTTTTTTTTCTCTGATTTTTCATAATTCGGTGACGAGAGGGTTAAGCCCTTCAGAATTTTTGGAATACAGTGAAACCTCTCTGAGCAGCCACCCCACCGTACCGAGAATATTTGGCCGCTCTTAAGGGTTTTATTTGGTACTATTATAAGATAACTGCTATAATGGGTAATATAAACAAGTCTGACATATATTCCTTATTTAAAATGAAATTTAAAACTTATCTAAAGGGAAACTAGTACTTTATTGAATGCTTTCTTACATTTTTTTGAAAAAAGGATACAATTTGAGTTTGTTTTAAGTATCAGGTTGTAATGAAAGTTCTCCGCCAAATCTGCTTGAGTCAGCTCATGCGGCACCCAGCGATCGAACTTGTACATGAAGTTTATGGGATGCATAGCATGGCTAATGGGCATGGCATTCATGTCTAATTCTTTAGCTAGGTCTCAAGTGGTTGAATACTGATCTTCTTTCCAAGGTGGCCTTCATCAACATCAGAAAGCCGGCCAGAGAGCTCTGCTCCTTGAATGCCATAGACCCTGTTTTTTAACTTTCAGTACCAAACCTTCACAGTGCCATAGGATACAACAGCAGAATCTAAATGACACACCTAATTCTTTGACATTCTGTAGCACTTTTTGCAACAGAACTGGAAGTAAATGATGGTTCTAATCCAGTAACGTGATAGTTCCATTTCAGACACCTTTTACTTAATGATAACGATATTTTTTAACAAAACAGTGTTCTAAAGCAAGTATATTTCTTTCCAATGACAAATATTGTTTGACAAAATATGAGCAAACACACCAACGTGAACTGTTTGCAGATGATATTTGTGGTGGCGGGGAAACTTTCGTTACAATCTAATATTTACTTTTCTCTGAAACAACCATTTTTTCAAGTTCGTTTTTTACTTTAAAAAGCAGATCTCATCCGTTTAACACCAAGAAATTTTATTTCTTTCCATTCTTTCAAAATCAAATCCTTTTCTTGAATGACTTGTAATCCTTTTCTTGATTTGCGTTCTCCCGCAGTTAAATAATTCAGCTAACTTTCTTTACGATTGACCAGTCTCGTATTCACGCAGAACTTCAGTGCGCTGCTTGAGATGTATAGGAAAACGCGTTTCGACATCGTTGCAACACATGCATGGACATGAATGGCCTTTTTTGCTCCAATGGACTCATTAGCATGTTATTCCTGAGTCTTATATTCGACCCTAAACCTGACCTTGAGTTTTTTCCCCCCCCTCGAAATTGAAGCATGGAGTGAGTAGAATATCCCGAAAATTGAGATGGGCGATCCCACTCGGTGGCCGTTTAGAGGGGGTCGGGTGGCCGCTGATAGAGGTTATTTTAACATTAGGCCTATGAGCCGAAAAATCCGGGCCATGAAAAATCGGTCGTTTAGAGGGGTGGCCGTTATACAGGGGTGGTCGCTCGGAGAGGTTTTGCTGTACCTCTTTAAAAGCTGTAATATGCACGTCATAAATGACAAATCTGTATCGGGTGGGGAAACTTTCAAAAAGAAAATGAATCGACAATTGTGCAGGATGTGTCACTCTTGAAAAAATTTTGCTGTGCAACTCCATGTTGAAGAATTTTTTCAGAAAGTTTCACTAAGCACACTGCTGTTACATTTATTACGGTGTGTGGTGATAAATTAACGTTTATTTCTCAGTTTGGCTCCTTTAAATTTAAAAGAATGGTTTTTGGTTTAAAATCCGCTGCCTCAACATTTCAGACTCTTGTGGACCTTTGGCTGGACGAGGTTAACCCTTTGAGGCGCAACCCTTTCTTAATGCTGAAAAAAGGGCAGCCGTTGCCATCGCTCGACTTAACGACCAGCAAGATAGCGAACGATCGAAACGTTCATCGCGTGCCACAGATCGAGAGACCCCTTTCTGACGACAGCTGGCTGTGCGGCACACTGTTGGGCAATCTATCCAGCTTTTCTCGCATTCTTCCATTTTTCAGCAGATGTCAGTGCTGTTCAAAAGAATCGTGACAATATCTTTTTACGGGAAATGACGTCCTAAAAAGTAAAGGATTCTCGTGGAGCTAGGTCACCCGCGACTATTTTTATAGAAATCCAATCTATTCTTTGTCTGGCAACAGTCAAAACGTCAGAGTTGGGTGTTCCCAGAGCGGGAACACAGCGCGTTAAAGGGTTTAACTGATATGGAATTTTCGCTTAGCGGGATCATCTTATTATAGAATCACATTCTTTTGGAAACACTGTGCATAAACTTGGAAAAGTTTTACGTAAATATAATTTGATATTTGCTCCTTCTAAACGCTCTTTCCATAAAACGTCAACAGACTATTTGAGTTTTCATGCTGAAAGTCACTTTATCAAGCCTGTCCAAAGTAATATTGCAAAAGTTGTTACTTTTCAAACTCCTACAGCAAAAAAGCAATTAAAACGCTTTATTGGTTTGACAACTTTTTGCAAACACTTGATTCCAGCATTTTCTGAATTATCTCAACCACAGATTCAATCAACTACTCCTAAAGTTAAATGTGTTTGGACTCCATACACATGAACAAAATCTTCAAAAGATGCAACAAATATTTTTCTCTGAACCTGTGGTAAGACCATATACCTGGCTGGAATAAGGCACTTTATTTAAATACTGACGCTTCCGATATTTCTATAAGTGCTTGTCTTTTACAAATATATGATAATAAATTACTTCTAAGTTGCTTATTTTTCCAAAGCTTTAAAAAAGCTGAGCAAAGGTATCCTGCTCTGAAATTGGAACTGATAGCTATATATAAAGCTATTAATGCTGTTAAATATTATTTGTTAACAGACATTTTATAATTCTTTCTCGATAGTGCTCTTTCGAAAAAAAAAAAAAAAAAAAACAATCCAGCTGACTTAATCACAAGGTGGCTACTTGAGTTGTCAATGAATTTCGAGCACATTCCTGGAGCTAAAACTGCATTCGCTGACTATTTACCTAATCACAGTTTTGAAAATGAAACTCTGGACAATAATCCACAGTTAATTTATGATAAAAGTGGCTATACCAATTGTTGATAATGTTCCTAAAAATAATGAATGAGTAAACTTTTTAGTTACAAACAACTCAAATGGTACTGATCCACTTTGTAGAAATTTCTAATGGAACATTTTTCAGAGAGCAAAATGCTTATCCCGAGCTGTCTTTGATTTATAATGAAATTTTAAGTAAGGGTTCCTCTGAAACTGCCATCTTTGTAGGTCTGAGCTTTCACGGTTCTACATGGAAAGATACGGAGGTCAGTGCAGCCACCCAAAAAGATTCCTCCCCAAACATAGACACTGCCTTCTGCGCATGCATCTCTTTCAGGGATGCTGGAAGCCCTCTATGCACGGTTGACGTTGACATTAACCTTCCAGTGGCTACAGCGAGGAAGGATCTGAGTGGAGTCGCAGTTGCGGTTCTATTCCTACCTTGAACATAAATGAATGATACGTGTCCAGGGCCTGATTGTGACCAACAGGGGCATTGATGAATTTGGGGACCCCCATCTATGATTTTTTTTTTAATTTTTCATGAAATTTCGATATAAAAAAGAATATTTCAGAACAACATTTGAAATCGGGGGCCCTGGTCAAAGGCTCGATTTGACCATGCGATAATAAGGCCCTGTACATGTCAATGGTCGTAACAGTTGACCGTTTTCGGCAGAGCTTCCCTGATGCGGAATCTATAGTTAGAAATGGTTTCAAGTCTATGAACCTCTTAAAAACTATTTAACCATCTAGTCACTTGTACCTGACTTTGTCCTGCCGCTGGTCTCCCAATAACTCTCCGTCGCATGCAAATGATGATTGAAGGCCACTGTTGCGAATTGAATATCCCAGATTTGCCTTGTATAGCAAATATTGGAAGCTTGATTTAAAACATTCAATTTTTATGCTCCTAGCAAATTATTTATTCTGTCTGTAACGCCTCTCGTTTACATATGTTAGATTTGTTCAGCAACATTTATTTGACAGCCCAGCAAACACACGCAGGTTCTCTGAACGTCTATTAACGTTCAGAAGACGTTTTCTGAACGTTAATAGACGTTCAGAGAACCTGTGTATTTGCTGGGAGCGTATTACTCGCACCAGATGCTGAGAGGTTTCACTCTCGAAACTGAAAGGCGGGAGGTGCCAAGCTCAAACCCCGGTCGCGCCCGCCTTTCGGAGTTTTCCGTGGTTTTCTCCGAAATCTCGCGTCAATACGGGCTAGAATCCCTTGGAAAGTTTCCCATGGAAGGCATTCCCCCGTACAGGCCTAGGACCCTAGTGCAGTCGATGGGCCTTAATCCACAGACAAACAAACAGCGTGTTCCAATTTCATGCGGAAATTCTCATTTTTAAGCGAGTTATCGTTATTTTTGTAATTTTTGGAAACCAGTGTAAGGAGGAAAATATTATAATTTTTCTCAATAACTAATCCCCCCCCCAAAATAAATATAAATAATTGAGTTTAAAGAAATATTATATGTGGCCTGAAAATTGTCCCTTTATTGAGCCAGCTATATGTAGGGTGGCACAAAATTTCAAAAGTGCCCTGGTCGGGCACAAGGGTGTTTATAGTTCAAAAGTGAAGTCGAAAAAATAGAAACGAGTCAATTTTACCGCCTGTGTACATTGCAAAACCCAAAGACGGAAGCATATTTGCATCTCTCTCTTTCCACGAACTCGTAAACAACGTTAAACTCCTCTAGTGCTGCCATCTGTTATGTTCATTTAGACGTATAATGTAATTCATTTTTGAGGTCATGCCAGTGGTGTGTAAAAAAGTAGACGTAAGCTCATTTTATAGGAATTTAACTTAAATATGTCACATTAGTTAAATATAATTGTGGTTGAAGTAATAAATAAACTCAACTAAATCACCCATTTATATAATTAAATATACGCTGGCTGCAATTTAATTTATGATGGTGTAAAAATAATGAAATTATTATTGGTATATCAACAGATGCGTATTTATATAATTAACTGCATAATTTTTATGTCGAACACCGTCAATAATGCTTGTGCTGAAATGACTCAGAATTTTTTAAAAATTTATTCTGTATCCCTTGATAACGTAATATTTTTTTTTTCTCTCTTTCATCCATCTGGGAATATACTCTGACAAAGTGAGTGTAGAAATGATCCCATGTGCATTCGATATCTAAAGATATGTTTACATTATTTAGTGGTTGCAAATAACTTAAAATTAAAAAGCTAAAATTTTAATATATTTTAAAAAGTCTGAGTGCCTTTCCCCCTTTCTTGAAAATAAAATGTAGAGACTAGCGCTCAAAGAATATGGTTACTAATCAAAAGAAAAGAGGACTATGAAAAACAACGTCTTCAGTTTTTGCGCTTTAAACTCAAACTTTTAACATGAAAATGTGAAAATTTCAAAAAAATTTACAGGCGTTCCTGGACATTTTCAGATGTATTCCGTGGGCGGGAAAGAGTCGTCTAACAACGATTATCGCCTATTTTGTAAGTCTTAAACTTCTACAAAGGCTTTGAAAATTCAGAAATAGCGTAAATTTAAAATACTTTTTGTACTGTGCATAATACAGTGTCATAGAGTACGGTTCAATTCTGTTAACATCCTATTTTAACAATACAAAAGTAAATGGCATAGCGTTCTCACAACAACGTTGTTCTTAAAAAATATATAGAACATCCATTTTGTTCTCTTAAAATGTAAATGACGTAGCTTGCATAAAATGTACAAGATTAAAAAAAGTAATATATAAATGTACTAAGTGAAATGAATTTGAAAAAAAAATTAAAATGTTGTAATAATTTGAATACTTTGTAGATAATGATTTCGATGTATTTGCGAACTTAAATATTTTTAATGTATCGATGTACCTTTATCTGCTGAATTTAAGTAAATATAAGTTATTAGTTTTAAACCCTACCGCTTCCACCCTGTTATTCATCTAATTGTTTCCATTCCAAGTCGTATAAACTTTATCAACATATTTTTAAAAAAGTTTTATTAGATAGTGTGCATATCGATACTTCAGCGGATACAACACTTCTGGTTTTTCTTTAAAAACGCAATTCCCGAAACATTAACTTTTATGAACATGCATTTTAGAATGGTGAATGAGAAACAGTGAATTTTTTTTTTTTTTTTTTAAGCGTGTAGGTCAGGTATGGGCATCCTTTGACAAGTTGCGGGCCAAACTTGAGGAAGTTAGCGAAGTCACGGGCCGTTTAATTGAGATTTAGAATGGTTTACATGGATTTTATACGGTGTTTTGATAGGTTCCGCCGGCCGGATCCAAAGCCGTGGCGGGCCAGCGGTTGTCCATATGGGGTGTAGGTTATTCTTTTATACAAAGAATATTTTTTCAAATGTATTCTACGTTATTTTAAATAAATTAAATACAAAATATTTCAGTACTCACAGCTCATAGGAAAGGGAAAAGCTGGGATAGTCACCACCCTTGGCGATTGGCGCTTGCTCATAATCGGTCCTATTATGCCATTGTGGTTGATCTTTTCCAGGTTGCAGGTCTCCACATACTCCTTGGCAGACAGGCGTCATGAGCACCGCGAAAATTTTCATTTCTCGATCGGTTTCCCTGGTCGCATGTCCTTCCCTTGAAAAAATAATCAATTGTTAATTTTTTTTTTTTTTTTTTTTTTTTTTTTTTTTTTTACGTTCATTTTAATATATTCATTTATTAGCGATACCCTGTAATTCCAGTAAATGAACATGCATGAGATGTACCAAAAAGTAACGTCCTTTTTTTCGAACGCCAATATTTTGTCTATCCAAAACTACTAAAGCTAAACATGCGAAAATCTGGCACGTACGTGAGTTTTTTCACGAATACCTAAAAATCGATTTCAGAATATTTCGAATAGAATCTACCAAAGAGGGAGAAAGTGAAAAAAAGGGGGAGGGTGGCCATTTTCCTTGAAAGGAAAAAAAAAATTCTCGCATACAATACTTGTTGAATTCTTTTTTTTTTTTATAATTCTATACTTAAATGTTAAATTACTGGTCAGTTTATGCGCCGTAACAGAACGAGCAACGTGCGCACACGCCACGTTGAGTGCGCACAACACCAAGTATGATCCAGAAACGCACATGTTATTAACCCTTTGAGGCGCAACTTTTCCCCAATGTTGAAAAAAGGGCAGCCGTTGCCATCCCTCGACAGAACGACCAGCAAGAGGACGGACGATCGAAACGTTCATCGCGTGCCACAGATCTAGAGACCCTTTTTTGGACGACCGCTGGCTGTGCTCCTTCATCGCGTGCCACAGATCGAGAGACCCTTTTTTCGACGACCGCTGGCTGTGCAGCACAGCCAGCTGTCGTCAAAAAAGGGGTCTCAAGATCTGTGGCACGCGATGAACGTTTCGATCGTCCGCCCTCTTGCGGGTCGTTCAGTCGAGCGATGGCAACGGCTGACCTGTTTTCAGCATGGGGCAATCTATCCGGCTGTCCTCGCATTCAGCTGTTCTTCCATTTTGTCAGCGGATGTCAGTGCTGTTAAAAATAATCGTGACCATTTTTTTACGGGAAAGGACGTGCTCAAAAGTAAAGGATTCTCGTGGAGCTATGTCACCCGCAACTATTTTTATAGAAATCAACTCTATTCTTCGTGACTGGCAACAGTCAAAACGTCAGAGTTGGGTGTTCCCAGAGCGGGGACACTGCGCGTTAAAGGATTAAACGACCAAATCGATTAACTTTGTAAGCGGCCCCATTTTTTTCACATTGGTATTAAAATGAATATGTTAAACACAAAAAAAAAGTTACATTGAAAAGAAATATCATGATTTTTTTTAAACGAATTCTATACTTAAGTGTTAAATTACTGGTCCGTTTATACACTGTAACAAAACAAACAATGTGTGCACACGCTACGTTTAAGTATGATCCAGATACGCACATGTTATTAATAGCACTAGAGTGCTCTATTCGTTTCAAGCCGAGAAAATGTGAAGGGGGTGGGGGGGCGTTTTACTTTTCAAATTTCAGGTGGGGTCATTATGACCTCTGCGGGTCCATTTCGACTTAGTGAATTTTAAACTCTTTTAATTACTGGGAAAATATTGTTTTAATTGATTGGAAGGTAAACTTCTAAGGAAACCTACACAAAATCGGGGTAATTACTTTTAAAAAATTAATAAATAAATAAAAGAAAATAGTAAAATGAATAAAAATATCGAACTATAAAACAATAATAATGATAAATAAAAAAAAACAAGGACGTAAATTTTGCTCATTCTCCTCCTTCTTTCTATATTTCTCTCCCCTCCCCCCCCCCTCCCTCTATTTTTCATCTTTTACTTTCTCTGGTTTCTTACTTTTTCCTTCTTCCGAATGGCAACTTGTCCCTGTTGTTTACCTTTAATTTTTTCTATAATCTATAATATATAATAATCTAACCTGGCCTCACGATGCCACCGAATATGGTAGACGGCCGGAGTGGGAAGGTCCCGGGTTCGGGTCCCATTGCGTGGCTGTCGATCCAAACGGTCTGGCGTTTTGGTAGGTTCTCTCCAGATGTAACGTGTCAGTACGCGTTAGAACCCCTTAGAAAGTCCTCCTGCCAAGGCACCCTCCCCCACCCTTGGCAGATCGCCCTAGCGTGGTGTTGCCGCATAAACACATAAACAAACAATTTGTTCTCACCTTCCTATATGTGCGGTGGATAGGAAAGGAGTGGAGGGATGTGTGGAGCTTTTGCGCTACCCTAAACGATGATATTGCTAAATATCTTTTCTACGTGTCTTGTATTTAAAATTGGGATCCGAGGATTGTATTTATTTGTATGGAAAATTAACATTATTAGTCTTCTATCATTATTATCATTATTAGTCTTCTTATCATTATTAGTCTTCTATCTTTCTTCTTTCTAATACAAAAACTTTTAAATAATTTCATCGTGCATAATACAAAAACTTTTGCATAATACAAACTCGTGCATCAGGCGCGCACACAGGATTTTTGGCTGGGGGGTCCAACTTTTACAGTTTGGGGGGGGGGGGTCCAACTTTTACGGTTTGGGGGAGGGTCCAACTTTTACGGTTTGGGGGGTCCAACTTTTAGGGATGTTCCAGATTGACAAAAATCAGTGATGAAAGAGTTCGTTTTCATTAGATGGAATTCACCCAAACTCGTCCCATCCAGTTCCCTAAGAATACACTACACAGTACAATAGGAAGCAAAGTAATAGTTGTACAGTTTTGAGAACAAGATGGTGTTTTATGTTCGCTTTCAGTCCGTTTTTGAAAAGTTGAGGAAAACGAGAAAAAAAATTCTTTTTTTATTTATTAGAACTGAAACTATTGCTACCTTTTGTAGTAATTATTTTATTTACTATAGATATAGGATAATAATCAATCAAAAAAAATATCAAAGCCGATGGGGGGGGGGTCCGGACCCCCTGGACCCCCCCTTGTGTGCGCCACTGTCGTGCATAATACAAAATCTTTTAAATAATTTCATCATACAAAGACTCTGGATAACTTGAAAGATGTCCTAACAATATGCATATTGTTTGATATAGAAATAATCTTCGACAAGACTTTTAAAGTAATTTTTAAATTTTTAAATTTAAGTAATATCATCCTGACGAGTTCATTGAAAAATGTGTGGGTGGTCATAATGTAAATTCTCGTCGGTATATGCATTCTAATATCGATACAGAAAATGATAATATTCAGAAAATGCATTTTTTTTTATGCTTCTAGTTAGTCGTATAATCAATAAGACAAGATCTAAAGAAGCACTTGACGACTAGTATACACTTCAAAGTTAGTCGTGACTAGACTTGCCAACTTTTATGCACGAATTTGCAAGACTTTCAAGATTAAAATTCGGGCCGTGGCTTAAAAAAAGGGCGAAATCCAGCTTATTTATAGCAGGAAGGCGAGAAACACAATTAAAAACAGAATTATTTTTTTTTTATAACAAAAGTTAAAACAATCAGCCAAACTAATAGAAAATTAACATTCATTAATAGTCTTCGATCTTTCTTCTTTCAAACCAAAACAAATAGTAATATCATTTGCAATTAAATTAAACGTTTATTTCCATACACAAACAAAAACGAAACTTTGTTCTTTTAAAAATAATTAAAACCCAAATATACAGGGTGAATCTAAACTCTTGGGCAAAACTTTAAGGGGTGATAGGGCACATAACAAGGAATCAGAATCAGATAGCAATGTGGGGTCGAAAACGCAGTTTTCACTTTTCCGGTAATAATCACTCTGTGAAAAGTATTGAAGTGTTCGTCTAATTTCTTAAATAGGTTTCATAAACAATAGGCTCGTCTCCAAAAATTTCATCCATGAAATAAAATATAATTTTTTAACTATGAATATGAGTCTTCTGTTTTCGGAGGAAAATGCATTAATTTCTGACGAACAAGGGTCGGAAAGGGCACTGTTATTTCAGCACTTTTCCAAAGTGATTATTAACAGCTACATGAAGACGATGTTGCCGACCCCACATTGCTATGGGATTCTAATTCCTTATTGTGTGCCCTATCACCTCTTAAAATTTTGTCCAAGAGTTTAGAGTCACCCTGTATGAGTATCGATAGTATGTCTTTATAAGAGAAACTTATAAATCACATCTTCTACTAAGATTATTATAATTATTTATTTGGAAAAAACTTTAGATATGTTAGATCACTTTTACTGAAATTACAATACTTTATACTGAAGTATTGTAATTAGAAAAAAGAAAATTTTATTTAGAAAAAATATATTTTATTTCTAAAAAGAAATATTGTTTAGAAAAAAGAAACTTGAAAAATTATCTACTTAGAATAAAGAAAAATTATTTAGAAAAATTTATTTTTCTAAATAAATTATTTAGAAAAAATAATTTATTAAATTATTTAGAAAAAAGAAAATTTTCTAAATTTTCTTTTAGAAAATTTTCTAAAAGAAAATTTAGAAAAAAAAATTATTTAGAAAAAAGGAGAAAAAAAAAAAAAGAAACTTGAAGAATACAATCCCTTTTGCTGAGGTCATATATATTTAGGAACGAAACAATGTTTAAAATCTCTTCTGCAATCATTGTAATTTATCAAATTATCAAATTACTTATTCAATAAAAAATAGGACACTTTCGCCAGAAGTGTCCTCTAAAGCCCTAGGAACGGGATTTCCTGGGCACTCGCGAGATGGTTGGCAACCCTAGTGGTGAGATGCAGGATTTGGCTAAAAGTATTCTGTAACAAAATATTGGATTGAATATCAATTTTTTTTAATAAAAGAATTTTACAGAGATAAATTCTACGTTTCCCTGATGTACATTTGCACAAAAAGTGTAATTTGTCTTTTGTCGCAGGCAACAGACATTGCAAGCTGGATAGTAATGATTGGCATTCTTTTTTATCAAGCATTTTATTGCGAAAACGGGTTAAAAAACTTCAATAAATGCTTTTTTTCTTTCAGATGCTTTTTTTCTTTCAGATTGACGACTTTACAATGAATTTGATAAAAGCAACATGGGATGCAGAAAGATATCGCATCGAAAAATCTGGCGAGGTCTGCTTTTCGATACATTTTTTAAAAACTCACCCGGACTTTTTCTTTCTCTTACAGAAACATGGATGCATACCTGATAATGGCCAACAACAACCTGGATGAAATGAACGTAAATTAACCCTTAAACGTGCAGTGTTCCCGCTCTGGGAACACCCAACTCGGACGTTTTGACTGTTGCCCGTCACGAAGAATAGATTGGATTTCTATGAAAATAGTTGCGGGTGACAGAGCTCCACGAATGCATTATAACAAAATTAGTAACTTAATAAACGTTTCCAGATTATCCGCTGTTTATTAAATAGTCTTTTCGTCAGTTGCACACAAAATAAAGGCATTTTCCTTTTATGGTAGTATTTATTGAGACATGAAATTCGTAAATAATCTTTGTGAAAATTTTGACAAAAATTCTAGTAACATAATACATAATAAATCACTTTCGCTGAAAGTATCAGTAGCACAATAGTTCTGGCAAGAGTACAGCTGGTGATTTTCTATTTCAGGGTTTCCTACAGACCTGGTGGAAAGTCAGGGAAATGAGTTTTGGTCAGGGATTTGGGAAAAAAGTCAGGGAAATTAGCAGAAATTGAAGAAAGGTCAGGGAAATGCAAGAAAAATTGAATTTTGTGGTAAAATAAAAAAAATATTTGCTGTTTGAATCTAAGTATAGAAATTGTTTTATTTTCATTTTCTCATTTAACCTTATAAATGATTTTAAAATGTGTTCTTTATGAGCCTCTCTTGTGCAGTTGAAATAGGCTTAATTTTATCCTAAATTATTATCAAACATGGTTTTTGTTAGAATCCAGTGATGTCAAATAAGATTCTTGTACATATTAATTTTATTATTATTTGTAAAAAAAAAGGGGCAAAATATGTAAAAATTTATTATTTAAAGGATGTAATGTTAAAAATAGCAACGCAAAATTTGGGAAAGCACGCTAGATAAAGTCAGGGAAAAGTCAGAGAAGCAAAAGCTGTGAAATATGTAGAAACCTTGTATTTTCTAAATGAAGGTCAAATAGGCGACTGCGACTTTAATCTGGGGGAAATATTTTGACGACTTATTCTTCTTCAAAGCGGGGGTTCAACTATTATGCGAGTAACACATCTAAACGCGAGTACACATCTAAAAGTTTTTATTTGGTCTAAAAAAAAATGCCAGGTTGGCAATCCTGACTGAAACTCACGCGTTTCGTGTTGTTGCTGTGACCGAGGAACAAAGAAAAAAAATCTGGAGTGACTCCACTCGACTTTCCGAACACTTACGATTCAGATCATTACCAAGCATTTAAATAAATTTTAATCGATGAATCATTCAGCAAAAATTCTTAGTTTTTTTAAATTTGAAGCTCAATCGAATGTACCGTTTAAAGGCTAGCGCACTTTCAAGAATTTCCCATCATAGGCTATAATGTGAAAGAAATCTTTGTCGTAGCCCTGTATAAAAACTATAAGTCCTATACACACCCAAATCAATACCGATCTTACGATGGTGGTTTATAACATATATACCCAATTGGAGCTCAATCGAATGTACCGTTTAAACGCCAGCGCACTTTCAAGAATTTCCCCCCATAGGCCGTAATGAAGAGAAATCTTGGTCGTAGCCCTGTAGGAAAATTATAAGTCCTATACACACCCAAATCAATACCGGTCTTGCGACGGTGGTTTATAACATACATACCCAATTTAAGCTCCATCGAATGCCCCGTTTAGAACCTATCGTATTCACACACACACACACACACATACACCCTCCAAAAAAAGTATTCGAGCAAGAGATAAATTTCCTACGTTGATTTCGTAAATTAAAAATAATTTATCATAGAATATGAATTAGGCTATGTATAAATATGAATTTCAATATTTCTGTCAGGTTGTGCGTTTTTCAAAAACTCAATTATCATTCCCAAATCTAAAATAGGAAATTTCTCTCTTGCTCGAATACTTTTTTTTTTTGGAGGGTGTACATACATACATACATGTAATAATAAAATAAACTTTTCTAATTTAACCTAATTTTATTTAATTTTATTTGAAAAAAGCTTCTTTAATCTTTTACTCTTGCTGTAAAGTTTGTTTCTCGGCCATACAAATATTACGCTCAGAGACGTTTTTTGAAGTTCCATAAGTAGAAAATTGTTTATTCAGCAGTATTCTCGGTTTTCTGTGGTTTTCATTACTACGTGCTTTTAGAACTCCTGGGTAAGCAGGTGTTTCTCATTTCTTGATTGACAATCTAGTTAACTAATTACAGTTGAGAGTAACGCCTTCGTGATCGTGCTGCACCCTGTCAGCAGGTATAGTAACTAAGGAGTATTTAAGCAAGAGCACGGAATTTCGAGAGCTTCGTCTTAACTTCGCGCTTAGCTTTTTAGGAGTTTGGAACGTAAAGCTTAGCTTTGAGCCTTTAGACTGCGATGTAAGAAGATAGCCACGGAACGAATAAGGTCGCCGGCTCGACTCCTGCCCTCTGTCTGAAATTTGAAATAAACTATTTAACCTAGAACCCAATGGATTTGCGTCAATTATTCCAACAAAGAATGGCGTAAGGCCCATTCTTTACATACATACGTACATCTCGTAAAAATAGCATCCATGAATTCAGAAGACCTCAAAACGTGTCCCTACACCCAAATCTCAAAGTCGAATTTTTTCATGATGATTACAATACTTTCTTACCTTACAGAGGTACATGTTCGGAAAGTTAAAAAAAAAAAAAAAAATGCCCCCCCATCCATGTTTGTACACAAATCGAAGCAATCAGTTCCCTATACCCCAATTCGGTAGGAGATGGAGGTAAAAAAAAAAAAAAGAGGAAAGAGAGGAAATCAATTAAAACATTCTTCGGTGCGGGGTGGGAGGGGAGGGAGCCGAATCTTCTCTTCTTCCAAGAGTTGTTCGCAGATGATGAAGAAGGGGAAAAAGAAGAAAAGACAAAAGAAAAGAGAAACAGCTAAGAAGATTGGAATAGAACAAAGCCCCTCGAGCTGCTTGTTCTCCCGCATCCTCTCTGATTGCGTGGTGGGGGTGGGGGGGAAGGGGGTGGGGGGACGAGTAGTAGTGCACACTACTACTGAAGGAACGCAACTAAAAATCGATGCTCCCTCCTGATTGGTTGCTTAAGGGGTGGAAGGGGGGAGGGGGGCGACCTCATCCACTGCAAGAGATCAAGATGGAGTCCATGTTGAGAAGCAATGGATGGTGGCATAGCTTCCTTCTCTCTGTGTCTCTTCTAATAACAGCAACGACTACTACTGCTGCTGTTGTTGTTGTTGTTTGTACTTACTTGCTTGCTTTGGCCATGGCCGCTCTCTAAAACTCGGCGGGAAGCAGAAGTTTTTAGGGGGGGTGGGGGGATATAGTCAAAAACAAACAAACGTAAACCTTGTTTCTGGGGTGTATTCTTGTAACAGGGTATTTCAATGTGCACACAACACAGGTTTCGCGGGTAACACTGTGCCATAGTCGTTAATGTATTGGGTTGTTTCGGAAAGTAATTTCGTTTACCACAAGACTTAACCCTTTAACGCGCAGTGTTCCCGCTCTGGGAACACCCAACTCGGACGTTTTGACTGTTGCCAGTCCCGAAGAATAGATTGGATTTCTATAAATATAGTTGCGGGTGACATAGCTCCTCGAGACGACAGCTGGCTGTGCGGCACAGCCAGCTGCATCAAAAGAGGGGGTCTCTCGATCTGTGGCACGCGATAAACGTTTCGATCGTCCGCCCTCTTGCGGGTCGTTCAGTCGAGCGATGGCAACGGCTGGCCTTTTTTCAGCATTGGGAAAGAGTTGCGCCTCAAAGGGTTAATTGTATTTTTGCCCAAAAATGAATTTTCAAAACTTGGATCAGGTCATTTGGATGTTGACGCAGTCCTTTCTGGAATTTCATGAAGACACAATGAAAAGCATTCGCGGAAGAAAACTGGCGAAACTCTGAAAGGTTCAGTAGATCGAATTCCACCCTTGATGATCGTTTGAAACGTCTCAAAGCTCGATATATGGGTTCCTCGTGTTCTTAAACAATGTTCCTCCATGTTTGACTCTTGCTTAATTCTATCAGATAGCAACTCTAGCTTACAATTACTTCAAAACAACACACCAACAAATACAATATCTCAAAAAATACTTACTAAAATATTAAAGATGAACAAAATAGTAAAATTTAAATGGATTAATCTCACTCATCAATAGCCGTAAATAAGCTGGCGGACGGCCTAGCCAAGCAGGCTGCCTTATCAAACTTTAATAGAAACATTATCAATAACTATACTAGAGATCACCCCCATGATATACTTAAAATCTCCCATCCTTTTCCACTATCTTACCTAAAATACATTCTGAATAAAAATAAAATAATGAATTGTCAAACAGAGTGGAATGCTACAGAAACTGGACGCTATACCTTTCAATTTTTTAAGACACCATCAGAATCTTTTCTCTTAGATCATAGAAATTTAATTATTCTTTACAAATCATGGCCATTCCAGAGTATCTATCTAAATTTAAAAATCATCATCACATTTATGCAGAGGCGTACCAAGGGGGGGGTTAGGGGTCATAACCCCCATGAGAAATTTTTGCTATACAAAATGTATATACTTCACTACATTATCACACATATGTATACATGAGTTGCAGTAGTCGTAACCCCCCCCCATGAAAAATTTCTGGCTACGCCCCTGCATTTATGTAAGTGTAATAATTCTGGTTCTTCAATCCATTTCTTCACTTTCTGTCCTTTATTTTGTACTTTTTTAATAAAAAAATCTGCGTCTCAAAATTTAGAGCAGTGGGCCACATATATCTTAAAAAATAGCCACTTAGTTAATAAGATTATTCAAGGCATCACAGAACCCGAAAAAAACCCAAGTCAAATATATCTATCCACCAATAGCAGACAGTATATCTTCACAAAGTGACTCGGATTAAAAAATATTTACGAATACGAATAACAAGATTAATAATGGTCTATTATTTTCCACCGAAAGAGTAATAATAAAATTCCATACATAATACCTTTTTACGCGCATTTCTTTATTTTTTAATCTTTTTTGTTACTTTCTGTTTGGCTATCAAAATTAAAATACAACCCACTTTCTGCTTCAAAATTTTGTTTGCAATTGCTATTATATTATTGTCATTAGTTTAGATAAAATTAAATACCTTACACTATTTGGCTATCAAAATTAGTATTGATTATTACTCACTTTCTGGCTTTAAAATTTTATTTACAATTACTATAAGTACATTTTTATCGGCTTTGTATATATCTTATCAAAATTATTAGTATTCTTAAGCATTTTGTATTATTTATTATTGTATTTACGTTATATATGTATTTTATTATTATATGTAATATTATATCTCTGAAATGTACTCTAAATATGTTTAAAAAAAAAAAAAATGTGTACAGCGAGACTTCAAATTCCGTTGGTTCCCTATGCGGGTGCTGACGGATGGAGTCTCACTAACAAATGGTTTGCTTCAGAAGAAATATAATGTCTCAAACCATGTAGGTAGGCTGCT
The DNA here is from genome assembly GCA_038373885.1 of Cheiracanthium punctorium. Lineage (NCBI taxonomy): Eukaryota > Metazoa > Arthropoda > Arachnida > Araneae > Cheiracanthiidae > Cheiracanthium > Cheiracanthium punctorium. Next base: position 201,056 of record JAWZYV010014840.1, on the reverse strand, counting down.
CCTGAAGGTACTTTCCTGTACTTTCCTTTGCTTAAACAAACGAAATGACTTTTCGAACAACTCAATATTACTGTATAAAATGTATGAAGGTGTATGTCTAATAAAATCTGTCTTAATACGCATATTTAATAAACTAACTGCAGAGGGGACTCTTAAAAATTCGGGATGATTCTTTAGAAACGCACTAAAATACACGACAAAACAGAGCCCTTTACGAAACTTCCAGAAAAAAAAAACTCTTAAGCAGGATACTGCGCAGGAATATTTCTCGAAGAGTGGCACATCTTACAAAACTCTTTTTAAAAAAATGTACCTTTTCCTTTATTTTTTGTATTTTTGCACCTTTTTTAAAGACAACAAAGTCTCTTTTTTTCAGAAAGCGGCTATCGATCTAATGGTCAAGAGTTTAGTTCGCTATTTTCCTCATGTTATGTGAATACGTGTTAGTGCCAATTAAAAAGTCCTCCGGCCGAGGCATCCCTTGATATGCAGATGCCCCTCGTGTAAGCTTGCCATAACACAAAACTTCACAGTCAGTAAATGACAGGGAGCATTCATTACGGCAAGTTCATAAATGCATTCCCTCCGTTATTTTTTACCCGTTTTATTGATCTAAAGGTCTTGGAGTTATTCCCTCTTCTTACTCAATCGTGTAAGATTCATCCGAGCTTAGTGATAGGCCACTGAAGGATATTATTATCTAAAACTGATCGATATTCATCAGAAATGCGTTATTTTTGAGATACCCTGAATTAAAGTTTAGGGGAAGACGGGGTACAGTGAAACATTACTATTAAAAATCAGTAGAATTTGTCATAAAAAGAGTTAACTCACACAACTATTATACAAATATATGTGCACTTTTACAACAAGAGCAAAATAAATTGATTGGATTCTCACCATTGAAAGTAAGTTTCATGACTAAATGTAATTTTGTTTTACCTCCTTGTTCTCTTATAAATAATTATTTATTTTTCAAATATTGTGAGCACTATGCTATGGTCTTCATACTCTGATATAAATTCATACATATACAGTGCGCACCGGTTATAACGGACCTCGGATATAACGTACTGTCGGTTATAACGTACCTAGACGTCGCTAGGTCCCTATCGAAGTCCTATATTAATGTTATTTAACTTCGGTTTAAACGTACTTAACAAAAGTACGTACTTCGGCTGTAACGTACTTTTTATACCAAAGTCAAAAATAAAATTTTGCTTTTCTTAAGAATTTTATTTATTTGTTCTCGGAAATTTCAGTATCTTCAAAAACACTCGTTGCCAGTTTTCAGATTCTCTAGCGCGATGAATGGTGCATGAATGAAGGGAGCGATCTTTTATCTTTTTCGCCTGCTAGGTAGGGCTAAGAACAAGACCCTGTTTCTTAATTGTCATTCATCCATGTAAATGCCTCTTGAAAAGCCCTAATGATTCTGATGATAGTGAAGATGAAACAGAGGAGCCTATACCAAGAGTACCCCATGCATTCAATGCTGCAAAAACATGATCACGATTTTTTGAATGCCGAATGGATGATGCAGAGACTCTACAAAGTCTATTATGGATATTCAAAACGGTATTTTTAAAGTAGTATTTCCGTATTTAAAACAAAAGAAAATGACAGATTATTTATCTCAACAAAAATTGTAAGTAATAAAGAATTTTCTCTGTTTAATTTAAATTCTATAAAACCAGACCTGTTTAAAGCACATATTACAATGAAATTACGAGCCCACTTTCTTTTTTGTGTAATATTGAATCTTACTGCTTATAACGTACTGCTTATAACGTACTTCGGCTATAACGTACTACTTTTTTAGGTCCCGTGAGAGTACGTTATAACCGGTGTCTACTGTATATAAATATTAGGAATAAGTAAAATTTTATGTGTACTGTACAGAAATAAAATATTAAACAAATTAACATGGCAAAAGCATGCATAAATGTTTATTTTTCACGAATCCGTTTTTTTTACTAACACACGGTTATAACGAGCTAATGTCGCGTCCTCTTCAAGCTTGCAGTGAGCAAGTTCGACTGCAGTTCCATTCTTCCACTTCCATTGTGAGTCTTTAATCTAAAAATGGTTTAAAATCGACCCACAAAAAATGAGTTGTTTCCTTTTTCTTCACCGGTCCAATTGCGTCACGGCATTTTGTCCCACAACAACAGTGATTTTCTATTGCTTAAAAAAATTCTCCACGCTTCTTCTGTTGATAATAGTACAACAACCCCCCCCCCCAAAAAAAAAAGAAAATGGTGTTTAAAAGATGGACTTATTACACATTAACTTATAACTCATATTAAAGTTACAAATATACGTACGTTTTGGCCGAAAAACTGTCATCTTTTTTCAGCAGAAGTCCACACACAGAGTCGCAGAAGAGAAAAATTTGTACCTTTCATGTATGTTAGTTTACGAAGTTTTAATTATTTCAGTACAAATGTTGAACTGCATACTCAAAACGCGAGCCGATTTCTTATACTGTATAACTTGTTAAATGAATAATTAATTTTGCTATTTGACAATTTTATCGAGTCGCTAAGATTATTTTTTGCTGTAGTTATTTTGCATCACTTGAAATAAAAATTCATAGGGTGCTTGCTATATGCAAGATGAACTCATGAAACGTGGTCATTTAAGATTTTCAGTATAAATAAAATTACGAGAATAGGTTTTCTTTTCAGACTGTTGCCTTTCAAGAAAAATATTTTGATAGGTTTGAAATTACATTGCTCCTTATTGACATCGTTTTATGGGTGACTATACCTACTTCATAGTACTTTACTTTAAAAGGTTTTTTTTTTAAATTATTGCTTATCTAGTACCACTTAACGCACCTTTAATAGTTACTTTTATTTCGATTAAAATGCAAACGTTCAGTGCTGTTTCAGTTTAATTGAACGCGTACCGTTTTGTTCATCTTTACAGGTGTTTTTGTAATTTTTTAAATTTTTATACTGCTTCAAATCCATAATCATTTCTTTAATTATAATTTAACGCATTATGTTTTAGACTGCTTTCTAGATACATCACTCTTTGTTTTATAATTATTATGGATATTTTTACTGTGTAATGTTCGGTCAACACCCCTTCAATAAATCTTTTAATTATAATTCCAGCATTTAAATAATGCATCCAGCCTTATACTGTTTTATGCAATGTATCTACTAAATTTATGAAAGTCAATTCCCTGACTTTTTCCAGACTTTTGGGACATCCAGAAAAAAAATAAAAAATAAAAAAATCCTGACCATGCATTTTAATTTTGGAAATCCCTCAACAGCACTACCCCCTTTTTATAGTTAAATAATTTTCTACAACTTACTTGAAATACATTTTTGACTGTAATATAACAGTTGATGCATTTAAGGTAGGAAAAATTTACTATGTTTGTTTCGAGTAGAATACTGGTAAGTTCCGATTTAATCAGTGTTGAGCAATACTGCCTGTGTACAGGGATACTTACGTGTTATTTCTAGAGGACAATATTAAATTCAGATGCTTAATTTTGAAACTAATTTTTATCTTTTGGTCTACTACACTACAAATCTGGAAGATTGCAGAGTGGTACTAATGTAAAGTTCCACATTTTATCATTGGTCTTACACAGATAGCTTTTTGACCTCAATGTCCCAAGAAACACCGCACACACACACACACACAAAAAAAAAAAAAAAAAAAAAAAAAAAAAAAAATGTAAAATACGTGTGTGCATTGCATACTGCATATCCCACAAAAAATCTCATTCATTCTTTCCAGCTAAACAAAAATCCCCTTGATCAGCAAATTTCACTATCAATATTCCGAGAAGAACCTGCCAAGAAATTATTATACGAAGAAAAACTTGTTCTTTGGAAGAATTTTCCTGACCTATTTTGCATTTCTAACATTTTTCTAGGCTTTACTGACTCGTTTCCCATTTTTCTGGCATTTTACAGACTTTCCTGATTTTCCTCACTGCTAAATTTCCTGGTTATAAGAACATCTGTGCTAATTCTGTAATTTTCAATCAATATAAATTTACTAAATATTTTAATTATAGTTTCATGCATTTTGTTTTATACTCATATGCAAGCATGATATCAAATTTGCAAACAAAATTATTACTACCAAGATGTCGATTTTTCAATAACATCTTAGATAAGAAATTTACCATACGAATCCTGTAAAAATTGACATAAAGATCGGACTTTTCCATTTAACTCCCGGAGCACGAGATTTCACACTCACCTGTTGTCTTAAAACAAACGTCAGAATGTCCAATATCATACAACAGAGACTGAAATAAACTGAAACAATACATTTAAAAACATTTATTAACCGTTTCTCTTTCTCTTTATCTCATTTCTTTTAAAAACAAGAAAAGACTCTTTTAAAAACAAGAAAAATCACCGGCTCAATAAACTCTTTGTTTAGCAAAGTGAGATAAAAGAAAACTTTCACCCAATAAGCATAAAATGTGTCGGAGAATGAAATTACACATAAATTCCACCCCCCCCCACCCCTAAAATCTTTCCCCGAAAATTTAATTTCCCAATCCTCTGATGCCAGAGAGAAAACGAGATGCGTGCGTGCGTGTATATAGATATCCATCGAAATTCCAATTAAATTCGAAACACATGTTGATGAGTGGAGTTGCTGTTTCGGGAATCAATTTGTCAATTTTATCTCTGGTATCTCTCCGATTCGCTCTCTCTCTCTTTTAGCAAGAGATAACATAACTGGAAGATAATGTGTACCAGGTATTTTAATTATGAAACTTGGGTAAAAAATAGCAGTGGAGTGAAAAAGAAATGCTACACACAGAGAGAGAGGCTGGAAAAAAATGAAGAGAAAACCTTTTAATACTTATTTTTTTTTTCTTTTTTGTCCCCCCCCCCACCTTTCGTTTCTTCTCTGTCTCTCCCTTATGACAGGAAATGTGATGCAGCAAGAAAAGTTCATTGAATTAGGACCACTAAAGGTGACGTCATCTATGGGAGTCTGCCTCCTTCATCCACTCCCTCCCTAGGCCCCGTGATTAGATCAGCTCTGGATGAGGACCCGCTAATGCATAAAGCGCATTATTTCCATTATATATATATATATATATGTCTCGCTTTCTATTTTGTGTCTGCAGCTGTGCTAATTTCAGTTTCAGAATTCGAAAAGACAAAGGATTATCTCGGACCCAAACATTAAAAAAAAAAAGTTATCTTAAGTAAACAAGAGAAAAAAAGAAACATGAAAACCAGAAGAACAATTAAAACACTGGCATGGAAGTTTGAAATACTTACGCTGCAAGAAAATAATAATAAAGAAAAGAGAATAGAATAGAAATGCATTAAGCACATAACCACAGTTATCAATACAATCCGCTTTCCACTTTCTGCAAATATTTAAAAAGGACGTGTTAAAATTAAAACACTATCACCAAAAGAAAAATAATTAATTCGTAAAAAGTGGACATTTGCAATGGAAGTTTTAATTCATTAGTTAAAAAGTATTTTTAACATCCCACGGCACAATGAGGAATTTTCATTTTCTTTCTTTTAATTTCGGGAGCTTTAAAAAAAATACTTAAAGCAACTTGTAATCTTTCACTTTTCATAAAATTTCTTTCTGTGCTTTCTCTAGAACAAGATTTCGTTCACTAAAACGGATTTAACCTTTAGAAATAAACACGCAGGTGAAGAAAGGTGTAATTTCAATAAAAAGTTACCTTTAAATCATGGAAATATTCCACCGTTGTAACCTTTTACTGGAGAAATTGGATTCCTTTATAGGTTTGTTACAAGTGAACGATAATACCGCAAATATTACTTTTTTTCTCCCTTGTTTATTTGTTTATTCTGATCGGCTGAAAATCCTATCGAAAGAAAACAGTTCCAAAAATCGAGGACGAAAAATGGATTATCCCTCAGTAGTTAACACTTGCATAATAGATTTGGGGAGTCCATTTTGCATTAAACAGGGCTTACTAATACTGCGATGAAACTGCATGAAGATAGACTATGCTTGTAGAACTCGTGTTTCTTGGAAGAAATTTCTATTGCTGCTTATCTTGGGTTTGAGTTTGCAGATAAATTTAATTTATTCGGGGCGTTAAACTATTTTTACACGTGTTTTCTTTTCTTTTTTTTTTTTCTCCAACTTAAAAATCAAGTTTCTCTTCGTAAATATTTAAATTGTAGAATTAAATCTGTGACTTCCATAACTGCATAAGTTCGCGAAATATTTAGAAAATCAAGGAAAACTGAATATTTCCAGGATATGTGAACTTAGAATTCAGATTCTTTTCATATATAGTGCCACTTGTAATTAAACAAAAATACTGAGTTGTTTTTTTTTCTTAATATATATTCAGCTGTATTCCTATGATTAGGCAATTCTGAGCTTCAACTATTATTATTTTTTTCATAGCCAATATCTTCATCGTTATTATTAACTTGAAGTACAATTTAAAATAAAAGTAAGATTTTTAACTGTTCGAGTTTAATTCATGGTGCTCAATCCTACCTAAAAAGCATAAGTGAAGTTTTTCACTAAGATTAGCACAACATGCAGTTCAGTTTTACTCCGGACAAGACGGTACACACTAAATAAAAAGATTTTTGCGAATCTGTTTTAAATCTATATAAAACCGAATCAACTTTTTGAAAATAATGCAAACAATAAATACTCTTATAAAATACAATATGAACACACACTCAAAACTTCAAGTGAATCTCTTTCAATAACGACTTTTGTGCACTAATATTTTTAATTACTCCTATGAAAGTGTTCAAAATGCCAAAAATGTACGTATGCATCGATTTAAATCTTACAGTAAAAGCTGCGACATTGATGATTCGAAGAATACATTTGTAAATGCATTCATATTGCAGAATCTAAAGCTAACCATTTAAAATATAAATAATGTGAAAATAAAGAAAGATAATTCATGCCTATTGCAGAACACATTCAAACACAATTTTTGAACATATACTTTACTACGGTTAACTGTAATTACAAACAATCTTACTAAGACACTTTTTTAAATCATCGCCGTTAGAGAGCCGTTTGTTGTTATGTATTTGCAGGTTGATCTGCTATTGGGAGCTTTAATTTAGGAAGTAGGCTTCCTTTGAATTTTGTTCCACCTAAGTCAGTAGATTAGTTCGATAGTGTTGATAACTTTGGTATATTAACAGAAATATTTTGTGGTAGTGCGTCTTATTCATATATGATATAACCTGTTTTGAAGACATATTTAGAGCCAAATTTGGAGATATATCGTTAAATGTAGACAAACTTGGCGAAATGTTGAACACAAAATTAAAAAAGCTGCATCGCTAGAATTGAGTCCCTGTAAAAGAATTCTGATCCTTCAAAAGAATTTGCTTTCCCCTCTTTTTTGTATAAGCTAAATAAGTAAGATTTTATAAAAGTATACATACAATGAATCCTCCTGCATGGGACACCTCTATTTAAGGGACAGTTCTGTTGGTCCTAGTTCCTTTGAATAGTGACCTTAATGTAGTTACCTCTGAATAAGGAACACTCAATTTAAGGGACACAGTAAAAAAGTTTCAAAAATAAAATATAAGTTTCAAAGGCAAGTTTCTGGTAAGTGAAGCATAGGTTGTCTAAAGAGAACAATAAAATGAAAAGTCAAGGATAAACCCACAAGGAACATTTTCCTATACATTCAGTGACAAAAGTGCAAAACCTTTTTGTACAAAGTAAATATAGCCGTGTCAAGCAGAAGTTAAATTCACATCAGCTCTCCTCTCGAAAGGGGGTCACTATCCGGCATATGAATATAATGTGTGCAATCATATAAAAAGCCATTTCAGTTCATCAAAAACTAACCCAGCCTCAACTTCTGTAAAAGTTCCTCAATGATGAGAAATTACTGGAAAATGTGAATGTGTGATCCCTCTTTTCAACTTCTGCTGGAGGAATTTATCCTTTAATCCCTTTCTTTCGAAAACTGTTTCTCAGTACAGCAAGAAAAAGGTACACTGTAAAAAAGCAGCAAGTTGTGGTGCAATTAAAAAGAATGTACACATTCAAAGAACTCAAAATCCAGGTTCACTAGTGGGAAGAAAACTGTTAGCAAGTCGCAAGGCAAACCAAGACAGGGTAAGTCATCATCAGATCTTGCTAAGATTGGAGAGCATAAGGGCTGTATAGTTTTGTGCTCGATTCATAGTTTTTCATGCACATCTACCATCCAGCATGACATCAACATCAAAGATAAAAAGGATAGCATCGAAATAAAGTGGATGTAATCCATTCGGCAGAAGTTGAAAAGATTAGCTTGCGATACTTAGGTCAGAAATTTATTATAAGCAAGCTAGTAAGTCGGGCTTTGAGGCAACTTCAAATTTAGTGCCAAACCTAACTTCACTAATTACTGTAAAATTACTGTGGCTGTGCATCTTATTTATGCAAAATTTATTTAAAGTACAACCCAGGCCTCAAATTAAATGTCATTTTTCTAATACGTAATCTCTGAATAAGAGACACCTCTATTAAAGGGGCAAAAGTCTGATCCTGCGGGTTTCCCTTATTGGGAGGTACTACTGTGCTTGTATTGTGCTTGAAATGGTAGGTCTCTGAAGTGCACCAAAAAACTCCCCGAAAATTATAGGAATTTTATGAGTGCTTCTGTAAAAGAACTATACTGGGGGCAAACCTTACCTGATAACAGAGGAGAAGGCTAGAGGAGCCTTTTCACTACTTTCCAAATGTATCACTCCGAAACTGGTTTCTCTTTCCAATTATTTGGCTATCAATACCACAAAGCAACCCAATCGCAAGGCGAATCTGCATTTCTGATTCCCGCCAGCACGAAAGAGGTCTATCATTGGTCAAGTGTCTGGGAAGGCGTTACATCTAATTTCTGACTTAATCTCGTAATCCTTTTAATTATTGAATTCAAATAAGACAAATATGCAATTTATTTTTATAACATTACACTTTATTTTAACACTTAATAGTTGATAAATGTCTTAGTTCTGTAAAAAGCAGGGCAAACGGAAAGAACTATTTGAAAGCGGCTCGAGAATCACACGGTCTGCAGCATTCCCCTCCATTATCAGGTTAGATGTGCCCCGAGTATACAGAGAGCTACCTACATCATTTTCGGTAATGTATACATGATAAAGTGTATAGCAATAGCATGTGTAAATTTTGTATTCATCGATGCCAATTTGCGGCTGGCAGAACACAACCGGACGGACGGACAGACAGACAAACGGAACCAAATCGTTTCGCATTACCTGCGTTCTCCCGTCAGCAGCTGAAGTCGTTTCCCGTGCCACAGGACAGGCCTTGCTGTAAAGAGAGGTTTTACAGGCAAGGCTGAATAGGAAGAAGGCACACGGTGCCTTTTGCTGGCTGTGAATGGTGTTTTGCAATACCGATCCAAAAATGAAGTACAGTACCCAGGGGCGCACAAGGGAGAAGAACACGGTGAATTTTTCAACGTTCGAATTCCCATGGTAGCATTGAAAACGCTTTTTTTTTTTAAAGGATAAAAATGTTTGAAATGTAATTTTGAAGTCATAGAACCATTAATTGTATCTTTATTTAATGCAATTATAGTAGTAGTTTGGGACCACAGATGTCATCATGAATAGATGAAAAATATTTTAGAAGCAACAAGGTTGCAAAGTCAACAAGGAAAATATGTTTCCACAATTTTACCAATATAACATTTAATAGCAAGAAAAAAAATTAATGATTGTCATTTATAGGTAAGAAAATAGATGCTTTTTCACTAGATACAAAATAATTTTTTTTAAAGTTTCATTTATAGAGTTTAGAAGAGTTTTAAAATCGTGACGCTACCATTGAATAAAAACTATAAAAAATAATTTTTTTCACATTTTTTTATTACATTTGTGTTATTTGACTTGAACGAACACTATTTTAACGAAAAAATAATCTATTGCTTGGGAATTTCTTATAGTAGGTAGGAGAGGGTTAAAAAGTAAGATGAAACGCCTATGGATTTTAATTTTGACATAAAAGAGGAAACAGAAGAGTATAAAAATATAAAAATTGTGTTTTGCTACGACTCACAAAACACTGGGAGAACAATACACATGTTCTCCCAGGTAGAAGACATCGACAAATGTACAGTGAGTTATTTCTTTGTCATTGAACTCCCGACAGTCCCCTTACCCTAAATAACTGTAACAACATATTCTTGGATAATTTTTTTATTTATTTATTTTTTTTTTATTGTTATCTGATGTGTGACTGTGAAAGTTTGTCTGTTTGATATACAAATAGAAATTTACAACCGTTCGATCGATCGGCTTGAGATTTTACACAGATTTGTAAAACACGATATGGGAAAAAGCCAATAGGCGGTTTTACAATTGTAAAAATGTACCAGGTCTCCGAATTTTGTGAATTTTTACTTGTTCACGTTTTAAATATTTCTTTCTTTTGAGATTCCTTTGAAGTAAGCCAGCTTTAGAAAATGAGATTGACGTCATTTCCATGTCACGAATTTAATAATCACTTAAAAACCTAGTTATGTTAACAGACTGCATAATGAAAAAAGTTACAACCCTCTTGAAATAATTCCGTAATTTATCAAATTCCGATTAGCGTGGACATAGTCCCCCTATTTCTTTTTAACTTTCGTGAACCAAGAATTACCTATTGGTATTCAGTAGAAACTGTATTTCACTTTGAAATTTAAAGTGAAATCACAATTGTCCTACATCACGATTTTAAAACCGCCGTAGATAACAGTTTTGTCTTTTTTTTCTATCTTGTTTTACACATTTTACAACATTTACACATTTTAGTAAAATATGAATTAAAAGCATAAAAATGAATATAATTTTCATAAATTAAAAAATTAAACTATAGGTCATTTCGTGTAAAAATTAAGCAAAATTCTGCGCTTACGCCAGAAGCCGTATACTGAAATGGGATAAAAATATTTAAATATTCTTTATAAGTAATGTGCGTTACTAAAATATTTACATGTGCCCTAATGAACTATAGGTTTTGGGATAGTCCTTAAATTAATTGAAATAAGGATATCAAGTCGCATGAAAAACAGAGATTTTTTTTAACTCTTTCATGTAAACAAACACATAATAATTGAAAAATTTATTACGTAAATCCAATTTATACGTAAAGCTTCGGCTCTAATTTAAAGAGCACAAGGGAAAGTATTGAACAATGTCGAAAAATTATGTGTCAATATCTTTAAAAATGTTGACGCAATCAGCTATATAAGGGTGAAAAATAATAGGAAACTTAGTTTAAAAAAATCAATTTAAAAAAACACCTATTTGTTTACCTAATTGGCTGCAACTTCTTTCCTTTTAACTATCGCACAAACAAAAAAGGTGTTTTGGAAAACCTGAAGTCCCCTTTATAAAACCGAAAATTCGATTTTCTTTCTTTTATTTTAATAAAAAATGACCATTTGTACGTACGCAACACCTTCACTTTATAAACAGCTTTAAATTTTCCGTAAATAAATAACTTTCACGCACTGTCTTGTTTGTAAGCATTTGGTGGAACTCCGTGTATCACGTGTGAAAGGAAAATAAGGAAGATTGCCTCATATTTCATCTTAATGTTCAAAACTCATATCATCTTTCAATATGCGTATTTGTTTTTCTCTTCCACAAATCACATTCCTTGAAGATTTGCAACTTCACTCGGATGATTCAGTTTCCCTATTCACCAAAGCATTGCGAAAAATGTAAACACACCATCTCCATTCAGAAAAGAACTTTTATCAGCTTTCACGTTAATTACTTTCATTACAAACCCCGATTCCCACCACCACACACCTAGTGCAATGTACATTATTTAAATTAAAATTAACAGCGCTCCACACATTTTGGTATTTGCACCACTCACGACACCCCCCCCCCACCCCCTTCCCCTCTTTCTGCTTCGGGTAAACTTTTCGGGTAAGTGGCCTGTTCACAGTGTTGTATCAGTTTATCACGTTATGGAATTTTCTCTCTCCGCGACTCAGAAATATGCCGTGCCTCTTCGAATTAACATAAATTATCCTCGCTATCTTTATAATTAATTATATATTTTTCTGATAAACTATTCGTCGATTTCTGCTCCCGGGTAGGAAAAAAAAATAAAAGAAAGAAAGAAAGAGAGAGAGACAGAAAGAAACATGTGAGAGAGGCTCAAAATAAACAAATTTGTCTTCTCAAGTTCAAGGCAAAAGTTGTTCGCTTTTATTACATCCCACTTCTGTCACGCTTTTAACGGAATAATAACAACAATAATTTAAAGAAGAAGACAAAAAAAAATGCCCCCCCCCATCAAAAGAACGGAAGGGATAATTAGCTCCCCGAACAAATAATGTTATCTAGCTAGTCTGGAATAATTTCCCTAATTATGCTTGCATGAGCGATGAGCGCCGAGCTCAATTTATTTAGGGCGCTCCGAGATCCCGAGGCCCCGCCTCCCCCGCGCGTAGGCGGGAACGGAGAGAGGTGGGCGGTGCCTATTCTCGGCCACGCCCCCCACCGAGAGAGAGATTGCGATCTCTTGACCTTCAGAGAAGCAGCTCATGACAAAGTAAAGCGTGTTCTCCATAACCTCATCCTCTCGCTATCTCCTTTTGTCCAAAGTCGATCACCGTTGACGAGATTTGGGGGGCTGAAAATAGATGTTTGCTGCTTTCGGGATTCTGAATTTTCAGAGGGGAGGATTTGTTGGTGGAACAACTTTCACAGCAATTGCCTTTGCGGTGCTCGATATCAATATATGTATATATATATATGCGTTGCGTTGCGTTGTGTTGGCATACGTTTGCAGATAGATCTGGCGAAGGATGCATGAACAGCAGTTGTGTATTTATTATTCGGCGATTTTGAAAAGGGAGCAGGACTGGATTGCCGTAGAACGATGCTTGACGATAAGACTGTACGTAAGCAGGGCCGCATTTCTAAAGAGGCCAAAGTAGGTTGCGGCTTAGGGCAGAATCAGGGCTTTCATCTGGATGAAATGCGATGAATCTAGATCAAGTATGGGCAACCTTTGGAAAGTTTCGATCCAAACGTTGGATGTTGCGGCGCGGGCCGTATAACTAGGATTAATCTAGGATTTTGAATGGGGAATATATATAGATCATTCTCAGCCTGGATCTTTTAATGCTCTGCTGAGACCCTGGGTTGTACTTGCGCTATCGTTCCAGTACATTATTCAAGCGTAGCATTCAAGGACTCATTCTGGGAAACGGCACTGGGCACAGAAGAAACAGAACTGCTCACACTGCCTCCTTTGATGATGAGAATAAGCTGGTTAAACCCGGGTTCCCGATTAAAAGTGAAACCCATCTCTCATACACCAAAACGAGGGGGAGAAGTATGCTTCACTATACTTATAACTCTCCTGAAACTTTTCTGAATACACTATCCCATACATTGGGGGCACTAAATAAAATTTAAATTTTATTTGCACAACTAATCAGAGTTCTGCATCATTTCTAACAAAATTCAAAGCTTATATATACAGTAAAGCACCGTTTATACGCTTCTCACTTATGCCACTTTTACATTTACACGTCGCTTTCATGAAGTCCCGATTCATTCCTATTTATTTCAATGCAAAAATGCGTCGTTTATAAATGCTTCGCTTCGGTATAAAATTCTATCTTTATAAATATTTTAAAAAAATCGTTATGAAAATGCTTCGCCAATATCGGTTATACGTTGCTTTTATACGTCAAAACTTTTCTGTCTCAGCAGTTATTTTCCTGTTTAGACAGACACTTTTATTATACACCGTAAAAAGAAAAAAAAATCAGTTGATTACTAAGAAATCTCTAGGAAACAAGGATTCCATCACTTTTTTTAGTATGATGTCATAACTTTTCTTAGTATAACTACTAAATAAAGCCATGCATGCCAATTGTTTTACATGGCTTTATTTAGCAGTAATACTAAGAAAAGTTATGGCATCTTTGTTTCCAAGATATTTCTGATTTCCAAGATATTTATGAATTTCCAAGATATTTGAATTTTTTTTAAAGAGTGTATAGGTCAAAAAAAGATGTATAGAAGTTTGTACCTTTACCAACCTTCTTTTAAAGGCGCAGTTGACAATATTGAAAAGTTTAGAAAATACTTTGCTTGTCAGAACATAATGGAAAAACATTTCATTAACTTGATTCAATCTGTAATGTTTTAATTAATAATCAGACATTGAATCAGGTGACTATGAATGATTTATTAAATTAAAGGTCTGTAACAAAATGCCTCATAATTGTTATTCACTGTATATTACATTAATACTAAGTATATGCGGTATTTAAGATATAGTACAATAAAGGTACAATTTGTTTCACATTTGAGATTTTTTTATTAATCTACTAATTGTTTCTATTGTAAAAACTAATATGAGGGAATTTACTAGTACCTTAAAATAATTTACAATTACTATATTTACATAAATTTGAATTAGTAATGTTAAACCTGTAATAATCAAAGTTGTTCATTAATGTGTCCTTTATACGTCGTTTCAGATCGGTCCCTTGAAAAACGTATAAACGGTGCTCTACTGTAAATTCAAAAGCAAATGAAACTCCTATCAATCATACATATTATATTTACGCAGTTTCTGAAATCAATAAATAAATAAATAAAAATAAATACTATATTAATATTTTCGGTGTGACATTATATATACAGATTAAATCTGAATTTCTTCTTCTTAAAATTCTTTTAAGTACTAATATGGTTATTATTAGATGTACTAATTATGGCTATATGCAAGTAATTGTAATTATAAATATTAATTTTCAATAAAATAGCAATAAGTTAACAAAAATATGGTAGCGAAATCGTAGTCCTTGATTTTGCGGACTCGCGAGACGTCTCGTGCGAGACGAGACAGGAAATCTCTCTGCGAGACGCGAGACAATGTTTGCGAGACGAGACGAGACATCCCCGATTCTCGTCTCGCGTCCATCCCTAAATTCATGCATACAATCCAGGTTATTATCAAATTACCTTATTGCTACTTAAAGACACATTTAGAAGAAAACCATATGGATGATTGATTATTTTGAATAGTCTTTGTTTTTTTTATATTCACTCATTTCCTAAATGTAACAATTTATTATTAAACATTGTGGAAGAAAAAATAACATTAATTTTTGAAGATACGAAATGAAAAAGCAATCTTTATTCACTAAACATTGCAGTATCAGTTTCCAAGTCAATAAACAAAAACAGGAGGGGAAAAAAGAGTTAAAAAAAATATTTACATATAATAGGTGTAGAAATTTCATTTTCGTAATTTTTTAACAAATTCATGTGATGTCCAAGGATGTCCTATTCTATTCTATCCTTATTATTTTGCGATTCTTGCATTTTAGTTTTAAAGCTTGTTTTCTCTTTTATGAATGAAGGTGATGGCTGGTATTCCAAAAGTGATTAAAGTCTCCCTGTCGATTCAAGTGCCAACACAGTATTTTATTAATAAGAACCTACATCCTCTTTTTTTTTTTTTTTTTTTTTTTTTTTTTTTTTTCTTTTTGGGGGTTTGGCTGGTTTCATGTATTTTCGGCTCTTTAGAGTTCCAGATTTATTTATTAACTTATTTTGTGAGTGTGTGTTTCTTGTTTCTTGCGTGTACTACAGACTTAAGTGCTTAGTCTATATATATATGTGTGTGTGTGTGCACGTATGCAAATATACCAAAAACTCTGACCTAGTCATTTATTGCTTAAATATTGATCACAGACATATACAATAAATTAGCGGTACAAAAAGGGGGGGGCATAGAATTTAAAGGTATTAATTAAACTTCACAGAAAATTAAATCTAAATATATTGAGCTTTAATTTCCTGTGAATTTTAATTGATACCATTAAATTCTGTTAGTTAAATTGTTACAGGGACAGCTTATAAAAAAGATCCCAATTAGTAAAATGTGCCCCGCCCCTTCCTCCAGACATTAATGAGGGGTTGTTGTTTATGACAAAAATAAAACAAATGTCCCAAATCAATCGAAATAAAAGTTAGGATCCAACAACGTTGAAATCAAAATCTATCCGGTTAAACGAATTCAAAATTAAACAAACGCTGTCACCAGAACAATCTAAAACACCCAAACACTTTTAAAATACGGTTTCACAAATGTCACGTCGTTAACATTTATAAAGACTCCGGTGAGAAGAATAAAAAGAAAAAAAGTGACTTCCACTAAGAACAACAACACACGTCTCCTCATCTCAGAGTGTTGCCAATTTTTAAAAAAGAATTCCTACAAATAGGTGTTTAAGTGCTGTGCAAACAAAATTTTACACATTCTGAATAAATTGCCCCAAATGTATCAAAATTTTTCAGTTAAATAGAACTTAAATATTAAATAAAACTGTCCTTGCATTGCTTGTCACGCTAAAGGAGTCTCTATGACATCCTCTAATCGATCTACGCGAGAGATTAGGTTCCGTGATATTTTTTTTCAAAGAATCAAGGAATGAATCGTGTCGTTCGCTTCTCTGTTTTCTTTTTCAAGGCGTGACACCTCGCTAAATATTTAGAGTTGAAAGTAGCTGCAAGTTGAAAAAAAGGTTAATTTTTAGAGACCTTTTGGACTGTATAAAAAGTTTTTGCTTTTAGTTAGAGATAAAAATGTCGCTTTTATCAAAATTTCAACATGGCTGCAGATGCACCGCGAGCTATGAGCCAGCACGACGATGGATTTTGGCGACAGCTGGCTGTCGTCATAAAAAGTGTCTCTGGATCTGTGGCGCGCGATGAACGTCTCGATCGCCCGCCATCTTGCTGGTCGTTAAGTCGAGCGATATCAACGTCCGCCCTTTTTTTCAGCAATGGGAAAGGGTTGCGCCTCGAAGGTTTAACGGAAATATTCCGTCAGCACTGACTGCTGCAAAATTTCCGCGGCCGAAGAAATAATCTTTGAGAGTTAGCCGTTCAAGAAAATAGCTAAATACAAAAGAGCAACCTCAATCCGTAAATTAAGACGTACTATGGATTGAAGAGCAAACCCATACGAGCTTGCCTTTAGGTGTGGTGGTAGACAGAAGACAGAATTCGCAAACATCGCTGATCTTCTCGGTCGAGTTTCGCACCGAATCGAAATGACTCTTCGAATTACACCGCGTCCTCATTCCATTAAAGTTGCATCTATCTCTCTCCTCGCAAGCAAGCAAAGGAGGTCCTTTTTTTGTTTCTTTTGTTTTGGCAGCAGCAACATCAGGAGGGGGCGAGGAGACCCATTTGTTGCCACCAGTATCTCCGGCACAAGGAGGAAAATTCTCCCATTTCCTCCTTCGTCTTTGGCACGACGAACCGATTGGCTTTGCCAAGACAATTTCCTACGAAAGAGACGAGAACAGCGGCAGCGGAAATTGGCAACAGACGCTTACATGAGCGCCAGTAGTACAAGTAGAAGTAGTTTTTTTTTTTTTTTTTTCTTCCTTTTTATCCTTCTTTTCTATTATCATCCATTTCGCGTCCTTTCTCTATATATCCCAATCGTTCCTATTTTCTATTAGCTGTTAGAACGTGGAAGAAGATTAAAGAAGGAACATATAGAGATGTGTGTACGACCTTTTATAAAAGGGTGCGCTGGAACATCGAGGGAGGGTGGGGGGGTGTAAGGGTACCGGACGCTATCGCGTTTCTGGGAATTACTTTTCCCTTTGATGAAACTGGAATTTCAGTTGGGTTGTAAATTGGAGAAAGGGTTGAACAGCAGCAGTGATGGTGTAGGTTATTTTTTTTTCGAATTTTGTAAATTTGCAAGGCTGCTTATAATGCCGCTCTCTCTCTCTCTCTCTCTCTCAAGGGTAATAAATACGTAGAAAATATGGGTTCTCTGCACTTCACAAATGATAGATTTCCAATTTTCCCTTCACCGTGTATAGAACAAGATTAGATCTAGTCTGTTAAACTTCACAGACGAAGCTTTTTTTTTTTTTTTTTTCGAATTGTTAAATGCCGGGACCGGTACCCACCTGTAAAATTCCTAAGAAAAGTCGCTTGTGATCGCTTCATAGAGAGTTTGATTCAGTTCAAACAGTTTTGTGAGCGTTCGAATTTATTCAGTACGAGCTGATTTCCCCTATGTTTATTGACTAGTACGAGCAAGTAGTAGATAAATGAGAGTTCTGCTCAGGGGCAGCCCATGTTAATTGTGGGCAGCCGTGGGCAACTGTATAACTGCGTTCCCTGGGCTGAGAGAGAGAGGGGGGCGTGGTCGGACCGGATGTGGGGAGAGGATGTTCGAAGGGTTGATAAGATTTTTTTTCCTTTTTTCAATAAGGGACTTGTAATTTTTTCAGACTTAGATATTTTTGAAATAAGGGGACTTGGAAAAATTTTCAGACTTTAACAATTTTTCAAATAAGGATACTTGTAATTTTTTTCAGATTGTGACATATTTTTGAAATAAGGAGACTTGTAATTTTTTCAGACTTTAACATTTAGTATCAAAATAAGCGACTTTGACATAATTTTAAATAAGCTATATGAATTAAACCTGAAATAAAAAATATTATTATAAAATGAGGACCCACCAGCCGCCCGGTAGAATTCGTCTACCGCCTCATTTCAAATAAAAATTCTTACTGTGCCTTTCCCCATCACGCTAGCCTCGCATGAATGGAGACAGGGCGTAGCACAGAGGATGCGTTGTTGTTTTTGTTTCTTTAAATAATAATTAACTATGTGGAGCAAAGAAATGAACAACATCCCCAGGAGGATTTAGTTTTCTTTACCATTTAGTAATAGAACCAATGCAAATTGAATAAATGTTGCTTAATACATACTTCTAATTTTTGTATACCGTTTAAGATTATAGCATATATTTAATAAGTAACAGTTTACTAGAATATTAAAGTAGGGTTTAGGATACCCATACATTTTCTACAAATTTCTTCTACTGTTAGGGAAGTGAGAAAATTATACCATAGAACGATTTTAGTACCTATAGTTTTTACAAATAATGATTTAGATAGCGTATGAACTTTTTTATCTAAACATTTTTTTTTCTTAAGAGATTTTTACCCAAGTTTTAATTTTAAGTTAAATAATTTTACCAATTTTTTTTAACAAGTTTTAATTTTAAGTAAATAATTTTACAACAAATATTTTTTTAAGTTAAATAATTTTACCAAGTTTTAATTTTAAGTTAAATAATTTTACAACAAATATTTTTTACAAATTAATTTTTTTACCAAGTTTTAATTTTAAGTTAAATAATTTTACAACAAATATTTTTTAACCAAGTTTTAATTTTAAGTTAAATAATTTTACAACAAATATTTTTTTAATCAAGTTAATTATTTTTTTAACCAAGTTTTAATTTTAAGTAAATAATTTTACAACAAATTTTTTTAATCAAATGTTTTTAATTTATCAAGAAAAAAAAATTTAATCAAGAGTTTTAATTTTTTGTATACCGTATTTTTGTTAAGTAGCCGTTTAACATTAAAGTAGGATTTAGGATACCCATACATTTTCTACAAATTTAATCTACTGTTAGGCAAGTGAGAAAATTATACCATAGAAAGATTTTACAAATAATGATTGGATATAGTCTTATATTTCTATTGCGAGAAAACCACTTTAGCCATATATCCCCCAAAACTCAAGTTTTTGTATACGAAATGCATGAATACGCGTTAGATCCCCTTAGAAAGTCTTCCTACCAAGGCACCCCTCATCCTAAGCAGATACCCCCGCGTGCAGGTTTGCCTTAAAACACAAACAAACAAAGTATTTATCTAAACATTTTTTCTTACCCACACATTTTTGATAAATCTTAGGCAGCGATTATACTAGTTTATATTTTCTATAGATCAATTAGAGAAAAAATTACAGTTTTAGTAATCCTACAAAATATTCTTACTGTATATCACAAGTAGAGTAACTTGATTTATAGAATTTCAATACGATACGAGTTAGACTGTTTATGTGCAACACTCATTGCAGTTTGACTATGAAAGCATAATTTTATACATGAATCAATCTTTTTAGAGGTATGCACTTAACCTATTTTATAGAAAGGTGAGCATAAACTTTTAGACTAGATAGTACTATTGTTAGAAAGTTGAACTATTGGAAATAAAAATTGAAGATCCGTTTTAGCACAGTTGTATACGCACGATATAAAATATCTTTCATCTACTTAGATAGTTTAAATCACAAATCATTACTTAAACTAAAAAATACAAGGTTTTTACTTACGTGAAGGGACATCTTCGAGTCTCTGGACAAAGTACCAACATCTATACGGCTAGCAAGACCGGAAAATCGAATAATGATTTAAAATACATTATCCCTAATTCCCGGTCCAACTAGCACATGTTCATTAATTCTTAATCTTGGCTGAAAATATTAATAATATTTTGACACTAAAAACAAAATAACACATTTGAAGATATTAAACGCTTTAAAAGTAATTTTTTTTCTTATAACAATTTACCAGATTCACAATGCTATTTTATGTAGGATAAAATTAGTTAGCAAGCGAAAATTTAATCTTAGTTAGAATTTACTGAAATACAAATACCATGCATGCCTTATTTTCTATTAGGAGAAAGCCCTCAAACCCCAGTTTTTGTATACAAACTGCATAAAGTACTTCTACCGATAATGCCTATTGCTATTAATTACACTGGATTACCAACTTAAAATTTCGCAAAACACCAAAATACAGAAAAACATACATTAACAAACAAAAAATCACACTTAAAAGTACAACACATCAAAAGTGCAACTATAAGAACCACATAATTATTTTCAATTAGAATTACGGTATCAACTTATATGTAACTAAAATAATAGAAAATATTACACTTACCCTGTACTTGTACACGCGAGAGGCGAAAATAATAAAAATACATAATAATTCACAAAAGAATGATTGAAGTAAAATCCACGTGCAGGCCATTTTGCTGATAACAGAAATTTAGAGATAAGAGAGTGCCTTGAGGCTCTACAGAGCCGGTACAATAAGAGTTGGCCAGTTTGCCGATAAGATAAAACCAGGGAGGGTGCTAGGGGTATGCAATTGGGGACACGTGTTTCATTCTGCGTTCAAAAATGGGGACTTATGGATTAGATGTTACTACTAAAAACATAGTCTAATTTTACAAACGCATTGGAACTTGTAAAGATATCTATTGACACGTATTAAATAGTTAGATATTCTTCTGAGCGACATTATATCCTAAATTAAAATATCAAAGTTAAGCTACAACGATTAATATATTTTACGTAGTTTAGGAAACTAATGAATCATTAAATTAATTTCTGTGAAACAATTAGCAAAGATCATTGTACTAAAGCAAATTATTTTTGTTAAGTTTTGATAAATAACAGTAATAAATTATAGGCATTGCAGATGAATGAGTATTCACGTATAAAATAGGTATTAAAATTATTGTTTAAAACAATTTTTAGAATAATAAACTAAAATTTTTATTTAATAAAGTCATAAACTAAAATTATTAATTAAAACTTGTTAATAAATTAAACATATAAAAATTTTTTTTATAGACTTAAATTTTACATAGACATCCTTTTAATAAATGCATAAACTAATTGTTTAAAACAATTTTTACAATAATAAACTAAAATTTTTATTTAATAAATTCATAAACTAAAACAATTTTTACAATAATAAACTAAAATTTTTTTAATAAAGTCATAAACTGAAATTATTAATGAAAACCTGTTAATAAACTAAACTGATTACTCTAAAAGATAGCTAATCACAACATATATCAGAAAAAATATAAGCAATTATAATACCTGAAAAATACCGGACAGCACTCTTGTTGCATGCGGACAAAACATCGCTCAGCTCGGCTAAAGAATTCTTAGGTATCCGTTGCAGGAGAACTTACCTACGCCCAACCTACAAACTCTACAAATTTAACGGCAACTGATTTTCTCTTATCAGGTATCACAGATCAGATAAGAGATAAGGAAGTGACATGCGCAGAAGACACGTGATAGTGACGTGTGCAAATCTGTGTTGATTGAATATCCGGTAGGTTTCTGGCAGGATGTACATTGAGTGGCAACTCTCTGTAACAGGCTAAGACAAGTTAGATGATGCAATATCTACTGGGTTGAGAAGTTTTAAGGTAGAGGGCGCTTGGGTAATCACGTGATTTTTTAAAGAATCCGTATAGAGACATTTTAGTTAGATAAAGTGGTCAGGTGTGTGTTGCGAGACTCCCTTTACACTGTGTGCGCCTATACTTAAGACGTGTGTTTTAATTGATTTTTCGCCGAGTTTCAAAAATGTCTTGCTTGAATCGATCGAAATAACTTACATTGAATACACTCCCGAGTTTTATACTCAAAGTGATGCCGATGTGTTGCTGCAAGAAATAATACAATTGCCTTTAGATGTAAAGCCTCTGCAAAGTATTGAAAAGAAAATTTCCCCCGAGTTTTATACTGAAAGTGATGTTGACGTGCTACAGCAAGAATTGTTTCAATTACCCCTGCAAAGTAGTGAAAAGAAAATTTCCTCGACCCGTAAAGTAATTACTTTTGCTGATGAAGGAATCAATTACAGTTTACCTGGAGCAACAGTCTCTGTTTACTCTTGGATACCCATTTTGCAAAAAATACGTGAAGATCTACAGAAAGTGACAAATTATGAATTTAATATGGTGCAAGTGAACTTTGGCTCTGAAGAACAACCTAAAATTGAAGACGGCAACTACGAAGATTTTAATCTAGACCTATCATCAGGTGTATGCATTCTAAGTTTTGGATCTAAACGAACTTTGGATTTTAAACCAGCGAACTGTGAAACCGCTACCATTAAATTAGAACATGGCTCAATGTGTAAGATATATCCCCCAACCAACAAACTTTTAACGCATGGTATTCCTTCTGAACCTTATGTGACAGACCCGCACATTAACCTAACATTTGCCAAAATGTACATTTATGAGCCTTCCCCGAAAAGGGCAAAGTTGGACAATTGGACGGACGATCTTTACCATAGCTTATATGCTTCTGTAAATAGTACATGGCACTTGGAAAGACTTATCTACGTTTCACTTCACGATGAAAGAACTGATTTGAAGATCCATATTAGACAATTTATTCAGAATGCCCAATTAGACTATATACCAACCGGTCAGGGAGTCGTGATGAACCCTTCCACATGGATCGAATTTATTGTAAAACTATTAGATTTTAATATAGGTCATAGCAATAGCTCTTTTATTTGTAATAATCAATTATCTGTATTTAATGATGATGGAAAATGCATCTTACAACAAATTTACAAAACCGCAGATTCATTCACGTTAAATCCAATTTCCTTAACACTTTTAAATGATCAAGTAAAAAAACTTTGCGAAATGAGAAATGAAATATTGGAATGCATTTTAAAAACGCTATATACGACGACCCTGCCTCATTTAATTTTAAAATTAAAGCCGCAAAAATGTAACCGCGAACCCCATTGTAATTACGATGAAGCTAAACAACAATTAATGGATATAGTACATCAGGAAATTTTTAAAAACATAGGCCAGGTTCAAGATCATTCTTCGCATAGGATACATGCCTGTTCGAATAGATCACATATTGATGAGCGAGAGGGTCTTATAAGTAGTAAAGCATGGTTTACGGTTGACATGCCGTATATTGCAAGAGAGATATGCGAGAAAAAATGCACTTGTCATTATGACGGAGAATTTTTTTCAAACATTTTCATTGAAGACTATATGAAGTATCTTCAAAATGAGCTATTTAATTCATTTTTTCAACCGTTTTCAGATTTTGCGAATTCCAAGGATGACAAAACATGTGTAATTATGTGATGTTATTGGTGTATAACTAGTATTGCGATTGTAAAAAATATATTAAAACCATTGTGATTATGTAGAAAAAGTTTGCTTGCTTCTACAACAGTAAGATTTTACTGATTTGTGCATGATTAATTGTGGAATACACATTGAAAAGTTATTATTTTCTTAATTGTGTAAATAGTTTGTGTAATTTAAAATATGGTTTTTGTAAATAAATAAGTTTAAACATGAAAACTTTTCTGTGTTTTCTTTATGTGTATGTGCGTGTTGATTACTTGCAAAATAAAAATCTATTAAATAAAAAGTGATAAAGTTAGCATACTTGGTCACGATTTAAGGTTCTCGTTTTATACTTATCTTTTATACACTACAAGGTAGAAAGTTAGAAA
Source organism: Cheiracanthium punctorium (assembly GCA_038373885.1). Lineage (NCBI taxonomy): Eukaryota > Metazoa > Arthropoda > Arachnida > Araneae > Cheiracanthiidae > Cheiracanthium > Cheiracanthium punctorium. Next base: position 176,864 of record JAWZYV010014840.1, on the reverse strand, counting down.
TTTAACAAAATTTATTGAAGCATGTACTATGGAAACATTGATCTACTACATAGAATTAAAATGTTTTGATTAAAATCATAAACTTAAGTATGATAGGTAAATTGTGTTACATGAGAATTCACAAAGTATTAATTTTTTTATAAAATGAACTTGGCTAAAAAAGTAAGTTTCCATAATTTTATAACTTAATCGATTTTACATGTTTTTCAAAAATAAAGTTAAGTGAGATAAAGAAACTTAGAATTTTTAAATAAAGATTTTTTGAGGTATTCTTTAATGTAAAGATCTTACCACATTTTACTTGAAGTAACAGAATATTTTAAATCAGACACTATGTTTTTAAAACATCAGAGTATTAACTTAGCATATTTTTATTAAGTAATGGGCTTGAATATTTTTATAAGAAATATCAACTAAGTGCACATATTACACATTTTACTGATTAAGATGGTTATGCTTACAAATTTTAAATAAATATGCTCTTACTTTTATACATGTTACTTGTTCAAACTAAGTGTACTTTTGATTTGTATACGTTTATGAGTTCTCATAAGTTATGAAATTATTTCTCGAAAGGAACTTAGCTATTAGAACTTTGTAAATTTTGTAGAAGTAGTATGCTTAACATGTTTTTCATGAAATGGATTTAAATTTAGTATAGAAATAATCAGTTATTTTTGCATAGATGTATAAACTTATCTTTATGTAAACCATAACTAATTAAAAGTAACATAATTTATGTCTATACAAAGTGAGGGACTTAAACTATTTTTCAGAATTATCAAGTAAAGGATTTTACAAAATACTTAGTAAACTGCATTAATAGATTGTAAGTTGTAATTTTTTTCTGTTAGAAGTTTTGCACATTGCTATATTTTATGTTCTGATAAGTCGTTGAATATATTCTTTAAATAAACTAACAGATCTGTACTTTGAAAATTTCATTGAAGTGTTGAACTTTGGTATTTTTCGAATGTTACGAACTTGATACATTTTTTCTGAAGTGCTAGATATGTGAAATTGTCTTTTTAGAAACATTGAATTATTCAACTTAGTACATTTCAGTTACTCTTTCAAGATAACGGACTTAGAATTTTTTTACAAATAGCAAGCTAGTAACTTGCTAAACGTGCTTCTTGCAAATATTTTTAAATACTGTAATTTAATATATTTTAATTTGTTAATTTCTTTTAAGTAGTATACAACTTGATAATTTTTAAGAACAGTATTTAAAAATATTTGCAAGAAGCACGTTTAGCAAGTTACTAGCTTGCTATTTGTAAAAAAATTCTAAGTCCGTTATCTTGAAAGAGTAACTGAAATGTACTAAGTTGAATAATTCAATGTTTCTAAAAAGACAATTTCACATATCTAGCACTTCAGAAAAAATGTATCAAGTTCGTAACATTCGAAAAATACCAAAGTTCAACACTTCAATGAAATTTTCAAAGTACAGATCTGTTAGTTTATTTAAAGAATATATTCAACGACTTATCAGAACATAAAATATAGCAATGTGCAAAACTTCTAACAGAAAAAAATTACAACTTACAATCTATTAATGCAGTTTACTAAGTATTTTGTAAAATCCTTTACTTGATAATTCTGAAAAATAGTTTAAGTCCCTCACTTTGTATAGACATAAATTATGTTACTTTTAATTAGTTATGGTTTACATAAAGATAAGTTTATACATCTATGCAAAAATAACTGATTATTTCTATACTAAATTTAAATCCATTTCATGAAAAACATGTTAAGCATACTACTTCTACAAAATTTACAAAGTTCTAATAGCTAAGTTCCTTTCGAGAAATAATTTCATAACTTATGAGAACTCATAAACGTATACAAATCAAAAGTACACTTAGTTTGAACAAGTAACATGTATAAAAGTAAGAGCATATTTATTTAAAATTTGTAAGCATAACCATCTTAATCAGTAAAATGTGTAATATGTGCACTTAGTTGATATTTCTTATAAAAATATTCAAGCCCATTACTTAATAAAAATATGCTAAGTTAATACTCTGATGTTTTAAAAACATAGTGTCTGATTTAAAATATTCTGTTACTTCAAGTAAAATGTGGTAAGATCTTTACATTAAAGAATACCTCAAAAAATCTTTATTTAAAAATTCTAAGTTTCTTTATCTCACTTAACTTTATTTTTGAAAAACATGTAAAATCGATTAAGTTATAAAATTATGGAAACTTACTTTTTTAGCCAAGTTCATTTTATAAAAAAATTAATACTTTGTGAATTCTCATGTAACACAATTTACCTATCATACTTAAGTTTATGATTTTAATCAAAACATTTTAATTCTATGTAGTAGATCAATGTTTCCATAGTACATGCTTCAATAAATTTTGTTAAATTTCTAACTTTCTACCTTGTAGTGTATAAAAGATAAGTATAAAACGAGAACCTTAAATCGTGACCAAGTATGCTAACTTTATCACTTTTTATTTAATAGATTTTTATTTTGCAAGTAATCAACACGCACATACACATAAAGAAAACACAGAAAAGTTTTCATGTTTAAACTTATTTATTTACAAAAACCATATTTTAAATTACACAAACTATTTACACAATTAAGAAAATAATAACTTTTCAAAGTGTAATCCACAATTAATCATGCACAAATCAGTAAAATCTTACTGTTGTAGAAGCAAGCAAACTTTTTCTACATAATCACAATGGTTTTAATATATTTTTTACAATCGCAATACTAGTTATACACCAATAACATCACATAATTACACATGTTTTGTCATCCTTGGAATTCGCAAAATCTGAAAACGGTTGAAAAAATGAATTAAATAGCTCATTTTGAAGATACTTCATATAGTCTTCAATGAAAATGTTTGAAAAAAATTCTCCGTCATAATGACAAGTGCATTTTTTCTCGCATATCTCTCTTGCAATATACGGCATGTCAACCGTAAACCATGCTTTACTACTTATAAGACCCTCTCGCTCATCAATATGTGATCTATTCGAACAGGCATGTATCCTATGCGAAGAATGATCTTGAACCTGGCCTATGTTTTTAAAAATTTCCTGATGTACTATATCCATTAATTGTTGTTTAGCTTCATCGTAATTACAATGGGGTTCGCGGTTACATTTTTGCGGCTTTAATTTTAAAATTAAATGAGGCAGGGTCGTCGTATATAGCGTTTTTAAAATGCATTCCAATATTTCATTTCTCATTTCGCAAAGTTTTTTTACTTGATCATTTAAAAGTGTTAAGGAAATTGGATTTAACGTGAATGAATCTGCGGTTTTGTAAATTTGTTGTAAGATGCATTTTCCATCATCATTAAATACAGATAATTGATTATTACAAATAAAAGAGCTATTGCTATGACCTATATTAAAATCTAATAGTTTTACAATAAATTCGATCCATGTGGAAGGGTTCATCACGACTCCCTGACCGGTTGGTATATAGTCTAATTGGGCATTCTGAATAAATTGTCTAATATGGATCTTCAAATCAGTTCTTTCATCGTGAAGTGAAACGTAGATAAGTCTTTCCAAGTGCCATGTACTATTTACAGAAGCATATAAGCTATGGTAAAGATCGTCCGTCCAATTGTCCAACTTTGCCCTTTTCGGGGAAGGCTCATAAATGTACATTTTGGCAAATGTTAGGTTAATGTGCGGGTCTGTCACATAAGGTTCAGAAGGAATACCATGCGTTAAAAGTTTGTTGGTTGGGGATATATCTTACACATTGAGCCATGTTCTAATTTAATGGTAGCGGTTTCACAGTTCGCTGGTTTAAAATCCAAAGTTCGTTTAGATCCAAAACTTAGAATGCATACACCTGATGATAGGTCTAGATTAAAATCTTCGTAGTTGCCGTCTTCAATTTTAGGTTGTTCTTCAGAGCCAAAGTTCACTTGCACCATATTAAATTCATAATTTGTCACTTTCTGTAGATCTTCACGTATTTTTTGCAAAATGGGTATCCAAGAGTAAACAGAGACTGTTGCTCCAGGTAAACTGTAATCGATTCCTTCATCAGCAAAAGTAATTACTTTACGGGTCGAGGAAATTTTCTTTTCACTACTTTGCAGGGGTAATTGAAACAATTCTTGCTGTAGCACGTCAACATCACTTTCAGTATAAAACTCGGGGAAATTTTCTTTTCAATACTTTGCAGAGGCTTTACATCTAAAGGCAATTGTATTATTTCTTGCAGCAACACATCAGCATCACTTTGAGTATAAAACTCGGGAGTGTATTCAAGCAAACACATTTTTGAAACTCGGCGAAAAATCAATTAAAACACACGTCTTAAGTATAGGCGCACACAGTGTAAAGGGAGTCTCGCAACACACACCTGACCACTTTATCTAACTAAAATGTCTCTATACGGATTCTTTAAAAAATCACGTGATTACCCAAGCGCCCTCTACCTTAAAACTTTCTCAACCCAGTAGATATTGCATCATCTAACTTGTCTTAGCCTGTTACAGAGAGTTGCCACTCAATGTACATCCTGCCAGAAACCTACCGGATATTCAATCAACACAGATTTGCACACGTCACTATCACGTGTCTTCTGCGCATGTCACTTCCTTATCTCTTATCTGATCTGTGATACCTGATAAGAGAAAATCAGTTGCCGTTAAATTTGTAGAGTTTGTAGGTTGGGCGTAGGTAAGTTCTCCTGCAACGGATACCTAAGAATTCTTTAGCCGAGCTGAGCGATGTTTTGTCCGCATGCAACAAGAGTGCTGTCCGGTATTTTTCAGGTATTATAATTGCTTATATTTTTTCTGATATATGTTGTGATTAGCTATCTTTTAGAGTAATCAGTTTAGTTTATTAACAGGTTTTCATTAATAATTTCAGTTTATGACTTTATTAAAAAAATTTTAGTTTATTATTGTAAAAATTGTTTTAGTTTATGAATTTATTAAATAAAAATTTTAGTTTATTATTGTAAAAATTGTTTTAAACAATTAGTTTATGCATTTATTAAAAGGATGTCTATGTAAAATTTAAGTCTATAAAAAAAAAATTTTTATATGTTTAATTTATTAACAAGTTTTAATTAATAATTTTAGTTTATGACTTTATTAAATAAAAATTTTAGTTTATTATTCTAAAAATTGTTTTAAACAATAATTTTAATACCTATTTTATACGTGAATACTCATTCATCTGCAATGCCTATAATTTATTACTGTTATTTATCAAAACTTAACAAAAATAATTTGCTTTAGTACAATGATCTTTGCTAATTGTTTCACAGAAATTAATTTAATGATTCATTAGTTTCCTAAACTACGTAAAATATATTAATCGTTGTAGCTTAACTTTGATATTTTAATTTAGGATATAATGCCCATGTTTACAAAAAGGATAGATTTTTATTGAAATGGCTTTAATCTAACATGATCTTAATCCATAAGTCCCCATTTTTGAACGCAGAATGAAACACGTGTCCCCAATTGCATACCCCTAGCACCCTCCCTGGTTTTATCTTATCGGCAAACTGGCCAACTCTTATTGTACCGGCTCTGTAGAGCCTCAAGGCACTCTCTTATCTCTAAATTTCTGTTATCAGCAATATCACAGGCACGTGGATTTTACTTCAATCATTCTTTTGTGAATTATTATGTATTTTTATTATTTTCACCTCTCGCGTGTACAAGTATAGGGTAAGTGTAATATTTTCTATTATTTTAGTTACATATAAGTTGATACCGTAATTCTAATTGAAAATAATTATGTGGTTCTTATAGTTGCACTTTTGATGTGTTGTACTTTTAAGTGTGATTTTTTTTGTTAATGTATGTTTTTCTGTATTTTGGTGTTTTGCGAAATTTTAAGTTGGTAATCCAGTGTAATTAATATTAATAGCATTATCGGTAGAAGTACTTTATGCAGTTTGTATACAAAAACTGGGGTTTGAGGGCTTTCTCCAAATAGAAAATAAGGCATGCATGGTATTTGTATTTCAGTAAATTCTAACTAAGATTAAATTTTCGCTTGCTAACTAATTTTATCCTACATAAAATAGCATTGTGAATCTGATAAATTGTTATAAGAAAAAAAGTACTTTTAAAGCGTTTAATATCTTCAAATGTGTTATTTTGTTTTTAGTGTCAAAATATTATTAATATTTTCAGCCAAGATTAAGAATTAATGAACATGTGCTAGTTGGACCGGGAATTAGGGATAATGTATTTTAAATCATTATTCGATTTTCCGGTCTTGCTAGCCGTATAGATGTTGGTACTTTGTCCAGAGACTCGAAGATGTCCCTTCACGTAAGTAAAAACCTTGTATTTTTTAGTTTAAGTAATGATTTGTGATTTAAACTATCTAAGTAGATGAAAGATATTTTATATCCGTGCGGTATAAAACTGTGCTAAAACGGATCTTCAATTTTTATTTCCAATAGTTCAACTTTCTAACAATAGTACTATCTAGTCTAAAAGTTTATGCTCACCTTTCTATAAAATAGGTTAAGTGCATACCTCTAAAAATATTAATGCATGTATAAAATTATGCTTTCATAGTCAAACTGCAATGAGTGTTGCACATAAACAATCTAACTCGTATCGTATTGAAATTCTATAAATCAAGTTACTCTACTTGTGATATACAGTAAGAATATTTTGTAGGATTACTAAAACTGTAATTTTTTCTCTAATTGATCTATAGAAAATATAAACTAGTATAATCGCTGCCTAAGATTTATCAAAAATGTGTGGGTAAGAAAAAATGTTTAGATAAATACTTTGTTTGTTTGTGCTTTAAGGTAAACCTGCACGCGGCGGTATCTGCTTAGGATGAGGGGTGCCTTGGTAGGAAGACTTTCTAAGGGGATCTAACGCGTATTCATGCATTTCGTATACAAAAACTTGAGTTTTGGGGGATATATGGCTAAAGTGGTTTTCTCGCAATAGAAAATAAGACTATATCATTATTTGTAAAAATCTTTCTATGGTATAATTTTCTCACTTGCCTAACAGTAGATTAAATTTGTAGAAAATGTATGGGTATCCTAAATCCTACTTTAATGTTAAACGGCTACTTAACAAAAATACGGTATACAAAAAATTAAAACTCTTGATTAAAATTTTTTTTCTTGATAAATTAAAAACACTTGATTAAATTTTTTTTCTTGATAAATTAAAAACATTTGATTAAAAAAAATTTGTTGTAAAATTAATTATTTACTTAAAATTAAAACTTGTAAAAAAAAATATAATTTAGAAAAATGTATTTGTTGTAAAATTATTTAACTTAAAATTAAAACTTGGTTAAAAAATAAATTAACTCTTGATTAAAAAATATTTGTTGTAAAATTAATTAAAAAAATTTGTTGTAAAATTATTTAACTTAAAATTAAAACTATTGGTTAAAAAAATATTTGTTGTAAAATTACTTATTTAACTTAAAATTAAAACTTGGGTAAAATACTTATTTAACTTAAAATTAAAACTTGGGTAAAAATCTCTTAAGAAAAAAAAAATGTTTAGATAAAAAAGTTCATACACTATCTAAATCATTATTTGTAAAAACTATGGGTACTAAAATCGTTCTATGATATAATTTTCTCACTTCCCTAACAGTAGAAGAAATTTGTAGAAAATGTATGGGTATCCTAAACCCTACTTTAATATTCTAGTAAACTGTTACTTATTAAATATATGCTATAATCTTAAACGGTATACAAAAATTAGAAGTATGTATTAAGCAACATTTATTCAATTTGCATTGGTTCTATTACTAAATGGTAAAGAAAACTAAATCCTTCTGGGGATATTGTTCATTTCTTTGCTCCACATAGTTAATTATTATTTAAAGAAACAAAAATAACAACGCGTCTGCTGTGCTACGCCCTGTCTCCATTCATGCGAGGCTAGCGTGATGGGGAAAGGCATAGTAAGAATTTTTATTTGAAATGAGGCGGTAGACGAATTCTACCGGGCGGCTGGTGGGTCCTCATTTTTATAATAATATTTTTTATTTCAGGTTTAATTCATATAGCTTATTTAAAATTATGTCAAAGTCGCTTATTTTGATACTAAATGTTAAAGTCTGAAAAAATTACAAGTCTCCTTATTTCAAAATATGTCACAATCTGAAAAAAATTACAAGTATCCTTATTTGAAAAATTGTTAAAGTCTGAAATTTTTTCCAAGTCCCCTTATTTCAAAAATATCTCAAAGTCTGAAAAAATTACAAGTCCCCTTATTTGAAAAAAGGAAAAAAAAATCTTATCAACCCTTCGAACATCCTCTCCCCACATCCGGTCCGACCACGCCCCCCTTCCCCGCTCAGCCTAGGGACAAGCATCGAACAGCACCGGCGAATTAACATGGCACCGGCTGAGCAGAACTGTCGTTTATCTACTACTCGAGCAGTATCTGTTTGTTTTGTATTGAATAATTGAATTATTCGATACAATACAAACGGATTGATTCAATAATTAAATTCAAATGAATATTGCATTGAATTATTGAATATTATTGTATAATTATATCTTGAAGTATTTAATAATTTAATCTTCTTTTATTTTTCTACAAGCTTTTTTTTTTTTTTTTTTCCGAACATGTACCCTGTAAGGAAAGTATTGTCATCCTGAAAAAATTCGACTTCGAGATTTGGGTGTATGGACACGTTTTGAGGTCTTCTGAATTCATGGATGCTATTTTTACGAGATGTATGTATGTGTGTGTGTGTGTGTGTGTGTGTGTGTGTGTGTGTGTGTGTGTGTGTGTGTGTGTGTGTGTGTGTGTGTGTGTGTGTGTGTGTGTGTGTGTGTGTGTGTGTGTGTGTGTGAACATGATAGCTCCTAAACGGCGCATTCGATTGAGTTCAAATGGGGTTTAAATGTTACAAATCACCGTCGCAAGACCGGTATTGATTTGGATGTGTATTGGACTTACAGTTTTTCGACAGGGCTGCGACCAAGATTTCTTTTACAGGATGGCGTGTGGGGAGAAATTCATGAAAGTGCGCTAGCGTTCAAACGGCGCATTCGATGGAGCTTCCATTGGGTATATATATTTGAATGATTCATCGATTAAAAAAAAAAAAATTAAATGGTTGGTCACTACTTTCCGAATCGTAAGTGTTCGGAAAGTAGTGTGGAGTCACTCCAGATATATATATATATATTTTTTTTACTTCTATGTACGGAGTAACAGAGCACATTTAATGCCACTTATCCGCTTCTTATACACGGTTAGGAATGGATGAGAGACGAGATGAGACAGACATGTATAGTTGTTTCATCTGAAGAGACAGACATTGTTTATCATTGCCATACAGGGATTTTGAGCGAAACTAGTCAAAGCTTTGCAGCTGTTTTGCGAGACGAGACAGGCCCGTTTTCTCTCAGCCCGCATCCGTCCAAATACAGAATGACCCAACACCCCGTTAAAAATTGAAAACTCGACCATTCGAGGAATAATGTAGGTAGAGAAGTAAAAAATCTGGAGTGACTCCACTCGACTTTCCGAACACTTACAATTAAGATCATGACCAAGCATTTAAATAAATTTTAATTGATAAATAATTCAAACATATATACCAAATTGAAACTCAATGCGCCGTTTAAACGCTTGCGCACTTTCAGGAATGTCTCCCCATATGCCATTATGACATAATATAAAAGAAATTTTTATCGTAGCCCTGTAGAAAAACTATAAGTCTTATACACACCAAAATCAATACCGGTCTTAAGATGGTGATTTATAACATATATACCCAATTTCAGCTCAATCGAAGGTACCGTTTGAACGCTAGCGCACTTTCAAGAATTTCCCCCCATAGGCCATAATATAAAAGAAATCTTTGTCGTAGCCCTGAAGAAAAACTATAAGTCCTATACACACCCAAATCAATACCGGTCTTGCGACGGTGGTTTATGACATATATATCCAATTTGAGCTCAATCGAAGGCTCCGTTCAGGAGCTATCGTGTTCACTCACATAACACACACACACACACACACACGCACACACACACACACACACACATACATACAAACATCTCGTAAAAATAGAATAAATGGATCCAGAAGCCCTCAAAACGTGTAAAAACACCAAAATCTCTAAGTCGAATTTTTTCATGATCACAATACTTTCCTTACATGGCACATGTTCGGAAAGTAAAAATGATACTCGTGCTTGAAATATTACGTGACATTTTATTGCGGCCGAATGAAAGATGCAAAAATTTGGACAAGAGAGGGCGATGGGTAGCAAAAAGTCAGTGACGCCGCTTGAGAATCGTTTACCATCCAAAAATAGTGGGGCCCACTGCAAAGCTGAGCCCAGACAGCACACCAAATTTTGCAGTAAGCTTGATTTATCAAGTCAATAAACTTGAATTAAGCTTACTGCAAGCTTGCATCGAATCAAGTGTTCAAGTTTACACTTGCCCAACTTGCATTAAGCTTGACATCGCAAGCTTGAAATAGCAAGCTTAATTCAAACTTAAAAATTTAAAAAAAAAAAAAAAATTCTTAATACATGGGGCGCCGAACACGCCCCATATATTTTATTTTTCCACGTATTTTCCCCTCTACTCTGAAACCTCAAGTTATTTTAATCTGTTTCCGTCCGCGGCTGGGATCGATTTCGGGATCTAAGCGTTGGGAATCCAGCGTCCTAACCACCACGCCAATCTCCCTCAAAGTGGTAAGACTAAAGTTTGAAGTGACTGTTATGGTTGTCACGCTGTCTTTTGCGAGATGGATCAGTAATGGCCGATGCCGATCTGCCTCTTTTATTTCTCCATGGGATGAATCAAAATTAATGTGTGATTTACAGACTCAACTAATAGGGAAATAAGCGTAATATAAACTTAAAAGCAGCACACGTTTTAAAACTTTCAATATCGCAACACTCATGTTGGGCAATATTGGCTAGAATCGAGACAAACGACTGATTTTGAAATCCATTTTGGAGTCTATTTGTATTTCATTTTCAAGAATTTCAATATTTGGAAATATAGAATATATTTTTAATTCTATGGTCAAGTACATTTATGACTGATGACAAATTATTTGCTATGTGGATGTGGCTTTCCAAATCAAGTAGTCATCCAGTTGTATTCAAGCTTGACAGTTCAAATGACTTAAATTCGGCGGGAAAATATTCGCTGACTCATTTCTTTTGTAATTTCCAAGCTTGCTGCAAGCTTAAAATGAATGGAACTGTCAAGCTTGTATTAATACGTCCAATTGAAAGAAATGTCAAGCTTGATTTAAGTCTATGTGCTGTCTGGGAGGTACCCGCTAGCCTAAATCGACAAGCCCGAATGTCAAGAGAACAGCCGGGGTGTGGAAATAATATAGATTTCGTGACTCTTGAGACACTCCACCTCTTGAAGAGGGCGTCCAAGTTTCAAATAAGCTTTCTGGACCTTCCGCATGGCTAAAGTGGTGTCGCTTTTATCCACTGGCGTAATCCGCATTGCACCCGTTTAAAAAGCAATCTACGAAGACTACATCTCCGAAATATTCCAGCTGTTTTCACTTTTCAGAAAGAAAAAAAAAAAGTCGAGTTGAGGTGTACCGCGGCTGCTCACTTCGCGACAAAAACCCATATCATCGTCCAGCTCTGAAAAAGGCTCAGGAGATATCAGACACCGGCAATTTGGGCCAACAAAAGCATCGCAATGCCTGTCGGCACGTGGCCATCTGTCAACTTTTGGTCAAGTGGTCATCCCTTTGGACACATCAGTGGGGCGGGGGAGTTAAGTGGCAGCACGTGCGCCGACAAAATACCTCATACGGTGGCATTGTGCCCGGTACCCGCTCTCCTTCAAAGACCGCCCGCTGGTACACCTGCCCCCCCCCGGTACACGCCCCCTTTAATGATGTGCCGAGGGGATGTATTGTTGCCGCTCTCGTGCATTTAGGCGTCGCATTAATTCTTCTTTCCCCCCCCCCTCTCGTGTTATTGTTAATGCATTTCATATTACGTAGGGATATTGCGCAATATGCGTATTAGTTCAGAAGTGCAAGTAACATCTCTATGTTTATAAAGGAAGATGTCATGACTGAGTGCCCTATGAGCTCCCAGCCAAATCTATGAGACATAGACACTTAAAATTTTAGGAAGTCATTTCTTTTTTGCTAAGGCGTCATTTAACCCTTTAACGCGCAGCAGTGGCGCACCCAGGATTTTAGTTTAGGGGGGGCTGGACAACAAATTCTGCTGAACTCGGTTATAGCGACCTCGATTATATTTATAACTCTCCTATAACGTCAAAATATTATGTGCCACTTGATTTGCAGATCGAACAGCATGCCCACAGGCAATGTAACTCGTTATACTCAAATAATTGTCTGATCTTTCCAGCATCCTTGAAACCGAGTTTAACTGTGCTTCGTACACTAACTGTACGTATTTATTAAAAAACTAACGTGTTTTTTTTTTTTGTTGTTTGTTTGTTTTTTGTAAAAAGTACTTCAGAAATAATTTAAAGACAATTTTTAAAAAGAAAAATTTAATTAATATGTGACAATTTTCAATTTTTAATGCTTTTCACTTCTAACTTTCCACCTTTAGGGGGGGCTTGAGCCCCCATAGCCCCCTCCGTGGGTGCGCCTATGACGCGCAGTGTTCTCGCTCTGGGAACACCAAACTCTGACGTTTGGACTGTTGCCAGTCACGAAGAATAGATTGGATTTCCATAAAAATAGTGGCGGGTGACATAGCTCCACGAGAATCCTTTACTTTTTAGCACGTCATTTCCCGTAAAAAAAAAAAATGGTCACGATTATTTTTAACAGCATTGACATCTGCTGGAAAATGGAAGAAGGCGAGAACAGAGCTGGATAGATTGCCCGATGCTGAAAAAAGGACAGCCGTTGCTCGACTTAACGACCAGCAAGAGGGCGGACGATCGAACAGCCAGCTGTCGTAAAAAAAAAAAGGTCTCTAGATCTAGGGCACGCGATGAATGTTTCGATCGTCCGCCCTCTTGCTGGTCGTTCAGTCGAGCGATGGCAACGGCTGCCCTTTTTTCAGCATTGGGAAAGGGTTGCGCCTCAAAGGGTTAAGAGAAAAAGAAAAGAAAGAAAAAAGTATGAAAGAATTTCTTATATTTGTGTTAGTTAAATTTTAATGCAAGAATTTTATGGCTGTCGTTATTTCACTGTGAGAGTAGTAGACGAATGTGAAAAACAACATTAATGACCAACGTGAATGAAACAACATTAATGACCATTATCGACTAATGTGTAAACAACAATAATGACCGATGTGAATGAAACAACATTTATGACCATTATAGACCAATGTGAAGACGACTTACAAAAGGTTCATACGAATAGACGAACTCTGATTCGTCTTTTTTGCATTCATCACTACACTCTCAAAAGTTATTTCTGAGAAATACCTTCCCGTTATTTGGCCCCTTACTACCGTTTGGGTGAGATTTCGAAAAAACCCTGAAATTGATTTTACACAAGTGTGTTTGCTAATCTTTAAAGCGCGAATATCTTACGGCTGTCACTCATTCCTCATTGAGATATGAAGGACAGTGTGAAAAGAACGTTTTGGCCAGCAATCCACATTTGGATTCGAATTTTTAAAAATCGCTTCTTAACCCTTTGAGGCGCAACCCTTTCCCAATGCTGAAAAAAGGGCAGCCGTTGCCATCGCTCGACTTAACGACCCGCAAGAGGGCGGGCGATCGAAACGTTCATCGCGTACCACAGATCTAGAGACCCTTTTTGTGACGACAGCTGGCTGTTCGATCGTCCGTCCTCTTGCGGGTCGTTCAGTCGAGCGATGGCAACGGCTGCCCTTTTTTCAGCATGGGACCATCTATCCGTCTGTTCTCGAATTCTTCCATTTTCCAGCAGATGTCAGTGCTGTTCAAAAGAATCGTGACCATTATTTTACGGGAAAGGACGTGCTCAAAAGTAAAGGGTTCTCGTGGAGCTCTGTCACCCGCCACTATTTTTATGGAAATCCAATCTATTCTTCGTGACTGGCAACAGTCCAAACGTCCGAGTTGGGTGTTCCCAGAGCGGCGACACTGCGCGTTAAAGGGTCAAAGAACGGGCATAATTGTAAAATACCTTTAAATATATATATAATAAAGGGCGACCCCAGTTTTGCACAGGATGTTAGACATCCCGTTAAAAATGATTTTCAGAAGCGAGACAACGGCCAACCTATACGCACTTCATTTCATTTCTCACTACAACTACCCCAACACCCTACAATGCTGTACGAAAAAATTTTAAAACTTTAACCCATTTATGCCTAGTGTCCCTTTTTTGGGACGGCATTTTCGCTATGAGTCGAAAACGTTATTTATTTTTTCTAGCCTTTATTCATGAGTATCGAGCCTCAACTCTACAAAATATTTTAACATGACCCAGTAGGATGTTGATATTTCGATTTTTATGCATAATGATTTTAAAAGAAATCATCCCTTGTTCAAGAAGTTGACATCCGAAATTTATCCATTATTTCTGTTATCAGTAAAAATTGCAGAAAGTCGCAAAAATATCCAGGCACAAATGGGTTAAAGATGACATCCCCCCCCCCTCCTCCCCCTGAAGCCACGCAGCACTCGGCAGCAATCCAACATAAATATATTTTATTATTATTATTATTTAATTATTTTGGAGAAATAACGTGCTCGAAATTCCTCGGTGAAAAGAAACTCATCGACTGTTTCACACAAAAAAAAAGTTTATCCAGCTTTGGCCTTTCACTCTACCAGCATGGCCACGAATTATATGGGATTTAAATCCGAGACAATGACATATTCGGGACTTTAAATGAATTTCCGTGTACGGTTTTTCCATCTTGCGCGTGCGTGTGTGCTCTTACCTTCGAGGAAATACCTCGCAGAAAGCGCCCCCCTGAGAAGGGAGGGAGCAAAGCGTAAACTTCCTTGAGTGGTGCCAGTAGTTGAGTTATTTTGTCGATGCCTGGTCGTTGCCCAGGGAAACTCAACTTCTGTTTTTTTTTTTTTTACTTCCTTTTTTCTACTTCATATTGCCTTTTTTTTTTTTTTTTTGCCCCCTTCTCCTCCCTTCTGTTCCGATCAAAAACTCGGCTGTTCGACGAATTTTGTTGCAGATCCGACAAGATTGCTTTCTTCATACTTCAGGGTTTTTTTTTTCTTCTGCTTCTCCTTTTTTTTTTTTTCTTCTTTTTTTTTCCCTTTATCGCCAGGAAAAGCAGGATTAAGGGAAGGGGAGAGGAATTGGAGAAGGAGTAGAGACAACACCCCCCCCCCCCCAAAAAAAAAATTAAAAAAAATTATCGCTTCTTTCGTCTCGTCTCTCAAATTTCAGACTGTCTATGTGTTCTCCTCCGCCTCTGCTTTAATTTGAAGAACGGTTACTTCGTCTTACGGTTACTACCCCTCCGTGGGTGCGCCTATGGTTACTAGGGATGTACCGTTCATGTTTTACGGAGTATGCCTTCCCAATGGGCAAGTCGTAGTATCCGAAATGTCTCTGGTTCTCGCCCACTCAACCGTACCCTTTCCAACACTGCTATGCTGGACCTGCTACATTTTGCAACATTGTACACAGCACATGTATTCATGCAGCTCTCTTCACATTTTAATACGTTAAAAGACTGTATCAAATTCTTATTTTATGTATGTAAAAACATAATTCAGAAGCATATTGAAGTACGTTGACGTGCAGTGTCTTATATATAAAAGGGGATCTTGATCGCGAGAGAAAAATTTTGTTCCGCATTTTTTTTTTCAGGTGGTTGGTTGGTTTCACAACTTTATGAGCTGGATTCCCTCCTGTGGGCATGCACTGAAACGTGGATCTACTGGGTAAAACCTAGTCACAAGACAATAATTTTTGTAAGTGATAATAAGTATTTGTGCAAGAATAATCACTCGCTTTTTATCCCCCCCCCCATCAAGGGAATAGTCAGGAAGAGTGTGAACAAAGAGTAACCTATGTACTTATTAGTTAATAGTTTGAACAGCTGTTTTTGTTTTAAGAGTTTGGCAGAGAGTTCAGTTCATTAATAATCGACTGAAATACCTCTAAAATTCAGGGATGCATTCGAGACAAGATTTACAGAATTTTTGCGAGACGAGGCAAGCCCATTTTTCGTCTCGCGTCCATCCCTGCTAAAAACATAAACAAATAAGAGGACTTTTCTGCAGTTGGTAAATAAATTTGGAGCTTTGACAGGTTTCTTGGGGATATCCTGAAATGAGTCTTCTTTTCAAAATTCTTTTTATAGTAACCTGAAGACAGCTGCAGTCCTTCCAGGCAGTTTTTTCAATCGAAAGAATTAGTCGATCCATTAGCAATTTTTTACATGCATTTAGAGGTTTATTGCTGAATTGTGTGACTTCTCATTGCATTTGGAGATCATTCAATGGACATAATTTTTAACCCATTTATGCCTAGCGTCCCTTTTTTGGGACGGCATTTTCGCTATCAGTCGTAAACGTTATTTATTTTTCCTAGCCTTTATTCGCGAGTATTGAACCTCAATTCCACAAAATATTTTAATATGGCCAAGTAGGATGTTGACAATTCAATTTTTATACATAATGATTTTAAATGAAATCATCCCTTGTTCAAAAAGTTGACATCAGAAATTTATCAATTACTGCTGGTGTTAGCAAAAATCGAAGAAAGTCGCAAAAATATCCAGGCACGAATGGGTTAAAAAAGAGCAAATTCTGGGGGAAACTGGGCGATTTCCTTTCAAATGAGTTTATTAGATTTTACCAAAGATCACCTCACACCACTGCTTGCTTTCAGGAACCTTTCTACGTGCGCCCTGTAAATATCTTTACACGTTTTCAAAAAGAAGAACTAAATTCGAAAGAACTAAAAAGATGTGAAACCGGGAAAACTTGTCCCGATTTTAAATCCTTCAGAGCTTTCTTTCTTCTTTTCTAAGATTGTAATAGCTATACATAAATTTGCTCTTCTACTTTTTCAGGAGCTGAACTGCAATAATAATATAAATGTTTGACCAGTTAAAATGCTGTCCTGTAGGTTAAACTTCGAGAGAATAACAACAAAGCATTCTTTTTTACTTTCCGAACATGTACCATGTAAGGAAAGTATTGTCATCATGAAAAAATTCGAATTCGAGATTTTGGTGTATTTATACGTTTAGAGGGCTTCTGAATTCATTTATGTTATTTTTACGAGATGTATGTATGTATGTGTGTATGTGTGTGTGTGTGTGTGTATGTGTGTTTGTGTGTATGTGAGTGAACACGATAGCTCCTGAACGGGGCATGCGATTGAGCTCAAATTGGGTCTATATGTTATAAACCACCGTCGCAAGACCGGTATTGATTTTGGTGTGTATAGGACTCATAGTTTTTCTACAGGGCTACGACCAAGATTTCTTTTACATGATGGCCTATGGGGGAAAATTCTTGAAAGTGTGCTAGCGTTTAAACGGTACATTAGATTGAGCTCTAATTAGGTATATATGTTATAAACCACCGTTGCATGACCTGTATTGATTTCGGTGTGTATAAGACTTATAGTTTTTCTACAGGGCTACGACCAAGATTTCTTTTACATTATAGCCTATGGGGGAAAATTCTTGAAAGTGCGCTAGCGTTTAAACGGCACATTAGATTGAGCTCAAATTAGGTATATATGTTATAAACAATCATCGTAAGACCGGAATCGATTTTGATGTGTATAGGACTTATAGTTTTTCTACAGGGCTACGCCAAAAATTCCTTTTACATTATAGCCTATGGGGAGAAATTCTTGAAAGTGCGCTAGCGTTTAAACGATACATTCCATTGAGCTTCATTTTGGTATATATATTTGAATGATTCATCGATTAAAATTTATTTAAATGCTGGGTCATGATCTTAATCGTAAGTGTTCGGAAAGTCGAGTGGAGTCACTCCAGATTTTTCTTTTAAGTAATGAGAAAAATATTACGAACCACCTTGTATTATAAAATATTCTGCACAACCATAATTTATTACAATACTGCCTCAGTGAGCACGTAGTTGACAAAAAAAATCGTGCTTGATCGCCATTTTTACATACCCCGGGCCTGTCGGGCAACAGAGTTTTCCGACCTTGCCGTGTTCGAAGAAAGAAAAAAAAAAAAGAGAGAGAGAGAAAAAAAAAATCGATTTATTTGACAGTTCACGAGGGCAACAAAATCCTCGTCAGCTCTTCCTTGCCGCCGACAGTCCTCCCGTTTTTTCAACTTCTTAATTTTTTTGGAACAGTTCATGCATTCATGTACCCCTTGTATTGGAAAGGGATTGGGGGGGGGGAAGGATGGATGACTTGGTTAAAAAAAAAAAAAAATCAGAAATATGACTAGAGTATTTGATGACCTGCGCATTTTCGTCTCTACGTTGAATCATTCATCAAAATTCTGCAAGGAAAAAAATAAAAGAAGAAAACTAAAAAAAGAGTGTTGCCAGAGACTTCATCCCATTCATACGTGGGGTCGGAAATTGAATTAGAAGCCGACTTGCCCCCCTCCGAAAAGGCATGTAGTCACCTCATCTCGCTCACCCCCTCCCCCCCTCTGCCCCTTTCCGCCCTCTAATCAGATATTCATGAGGAGTTCCGATTCACAAAGCCAAGCAGTTTTTAAAAGACAAGCGCTCACAAAAATGTGCGGTGGAAATGGCAAAAGAACGTACCCCCCCCCTCCCCCTCGCCGCTGCATGAGTAACTTCTGGAACGGTTCTGGCGTATGGCTCCTGTGGAATGCAAATGCGTACTTTACACTTTAATACCGAGTGATTTTTTAGATGAATGCACGGTGCCTCTTCAAGTACAGTCCGTCAAATAATTAACCCTACGCTAAAGGCCGACAAAAGACTACTTCTAACAACAGACTAAAAAATATTCCGTTTACCTTAAACCGTTCGGGTCTGGTGTCCTGCTACTAATTAGGGATGCAGCGGATATCCGGCAAACATACTGAGTCCGGCCTATCCGGCCAGTATGCCGGATATTACAAATATCCGGTAGTACATACGGACTAAAATTATATACAGAGAAGTAATCATATATAAACATTATGAATGAATTCTAAAAGCTGCAATAATAAAAAATGCAAAAAAACCAAGTTTTCTGAAAATATTTTATTTTCAATACTTTTTAGAATGTATTTTTATCATGGGGGGGAGGGGAAATTATACTTCTATCTTTTTACTTTCCGAACATGTACCATGTAAGGAAAGTATTGTTATCATTCGAAATTCGAGATTCGAAATTCGAAAAAATTCGAATTCGAGATTTTGGGGTCTTTTGAATTCATTTATGCTATTTTTACGAGATGTATGTATGTATGTGTGTATGTGTGTGTGTGTGTGTGTGTGTATGTGTGTTTGTGTGTATGCGAGTGAACACGATAGCTCCTGAACGGAGCATGCGATTGAGCTCAAATTGGGTATATATGTTATAAACCACCGTCGCAAGACCGGCATTGATTTGGGTGTGTATAGGACTCTTAGTTTTTCTACAGTGCTACGACAAAGATTTCTTTTACATTATGGCCTATAGGGAGACATTCTTGAAAGTGCTCTAGCGTTTAAACGGTACATTCGATTGAGCTTCAATTTCGTATATATATTTGAATTATTCATCGATTAAAATTTATTTAAATGCTTGGTAATGATCTTAATCTTAAGTGTTCGGAAAGTCGAGTGGAGTCACTCCAGATTTTTTTAAGATTGGAGTCAATTAGTTCTGCAAGAAATCATTGTACAAAAACACTGTTATTCAATCGTTGTAAGAATTTTTCTACCTTTTTTTTTCACCATAAATTGACCTTGCTTATGAGAATAGTGTACTTGCTGTAGTACTTGCTGGCTGGTGAGAGAATGCCCCCCCCCCCAAATTTTGATAAAGTACAGAAATTGGTTACATTGATTTTCCAACAGTTGAATGGAGATATCTTTCTTCAAGATTTGATCTTTTAAGATATTTATCTAACTCTTGAGGGAGAACATCCATGACATTGTTATTTGTATGACTTTAATTGCAATAAAACTTGTAGTACATTTATGGAAACAATCTCAAAAGGATTTCTGATTTTTGAATTAAATGATTTCAAACTAATGAGAAAATTGAAAGAAAAAACTAATAGCTCAATGATCTAAGACAACAAGTGAAAATAAAACTAAGTAGAAGAAAACATACTGCTGCCGGATAACCGAATATCCAGCTGATACGGCCAAATTGATACTAATAGCACAAAACTTCGAACTGGTTCTACTGAACAGTGGATCACACAAGGGAGGGGTCCAGGGGGTCTAGACCCCTCCCAAAATAGTTATCAACTTTAGTTCGTTCAATCATCATGCAATTATTGACAGTTTTACACATGTTATAAGACTACCAAATTCTTGTTTTTAGCAGTTCAATGAAAATCAATTAAAAACCATACAAGAATATTATGAAGTGCAGAAGAGTCTATAAAAAATGGTCACGATAAAACATTTTTGTTCCGCATTTTTACAAAGTGGCTGGCAGAACCGTTTCTTGACGGTCGCCCACCCACGGGCAAATTAAAATAGACAATCTTTTTTTAACCCTTTGAGGCGCAACTCTTTCCCAAAGCTGAAAAAAAGGGCAGCCGTTGCCATCGCTCGACTTTACGACCAGCAAGAGGACGGACGATCGAAACGATCATCGCGTGCCACAGCTGGCTGCGCCGCACAGCCAGCTGTCGTCCAAAAAGGGGTCTCTAGATCTGTGGCACGCGATGAACGTTTCGATCGTCCGCCCTCTTGAGGGTCGTTCAGTCGAGCGATGGCAACGACTGCCCTTTTTTCAGCATTGGCCAGTCTATCCGACTGTTCTCACATTTTTCCATCTCAGCTGATGTCAGTGCTGTTCAAAATAGGCGTGACAATAATCGTGACCATTTTTTTTTTTTTTTACGGGAAATGACGTGCTAAAAAGTAAAGGATTCTCGTGGAGCTAGGTCATCCGCAACTATTTTGATAGAAATCCAATCTATTCTTCGTGACTGGCAACAGTCAAAACATCAGAGTTTGGTGTTCCCAGAGCGGGAACACTGCGCGTTAAAGTGTTAAAATGAATACCTCCAGGAATGCCCATGCATGTTTCTAATGAGTCACTTTTGTTCGTGGGTGCGCATGGGCAGGGAGGAGCCATGTTCCCCACCCCCACGAGCTCTCCAAAAATTATTACCGTCATTTTTACTTTCCGAACATGTACGATGTAAGGAAAGTATTGTAATCATGAAAAAATTCGAATCCGAGATTTTGGTGTGTTTACACGTTTTCAGGTCTTCTGAATTCATTTATGCTATTTTTACGAGATGTATGTATGTATGTATGTGTGTATGTGTGAGTGTGTGTGTGTGTGTTGCTCAAATTTGGTATACATGTTATAAACCACCGTCGCAAGACCGGTATTGATTTTGGTGTATACAAGACTTTAGTTTTTCTACAGGGCTACGGCAAAGATTTCTTTTACATTATGGCCTATGGGAGGAAATTCTTGAAAGTGCGATAGCGTTTAAACGGTACGTTCGATTGAGCTCAAATTGTGTATGTATGTTATAAACCACCATCTTAAGACCGGTATTGATTTTGATGTCTGTAGGACTTATAGTTATTCTACAGGGCTACGATAAAGATTTCTTTTACATTATGGCCTATGGGAGGAAATTCTTGAAAGTGCGCTAGAGTTTAAACTGTACATTCGATTGAGCTCAAATTGGGTATACATATTATAAACCACCATCGTAAGACCGGTATTGATTTTGATGTGTATAGGACTTATCGTTTTTCCACAGGTCTACGACAGATTTTTTTTACATTATGGCCTATGGGGGAGATTCTTGAAGGTGCGCTAGCGTTTAAACGGTACATTCGATGGAGCTCAAATTGGGTATACATGTTATAAACAACTATCGTAAGACCGGTATTGATTTTGATGTGTACAAGACTTATAGTTTTTCTACAGGGTTAGACTTCTTTTACATTATGGCATATGGGGAGAAATAATTGAAAGTGCGCTAGCGTTAAAACAGCGCATTCGATTGAGCTTCAGTTTGCTATATATATTTGAATTATTCATGGATTAAAATTTATTTAAATGCTTGGTGATGATCTTAATCGTAAGTGTTCGGAAAGTCGAGTGGAGTCACTCCAGATTTTTTATAGCTGCAATTATTTATGTACTGGAGGTATAACGTAGAAGTACGTCAACACACTGAAATATTCTTATGGGGCTATCTTATAATATATCTTAATGTAATGGGGCTGGACGTCGAGCTTGCCCCCTACCCTACAATCATATAGGTGCCCTTGCGTTTGTTTATTCATCTTATTAATATTATAATTGCTTTTAAATACCATTTAAATTTATTTATTTTAAGTAGGTTACTTTAATATGTGATAAGTTTTCCTTGAAAATGAATGCTATTTATGATAGGGGTATTTGAATATGTGTCTCAATAGTAGAACACTAGTTCTTCAGGAAGCTTATTTAGATCAAAAAATGCATTTCACAAGTTTTTGGTTTTCTTGGTGGGGAGGAATTACTTCATGAAATTAGTTAGAATAATTTACTTACTTTGATAGTTAATATTTTGTTGACATGCAAATTTGCTATTTATAGTTGTCACAGCCATATCTAGTAGCAATAATATAATTTTTTAGAAGGTATATTATCCATATAACTATGTGTTTCAAAATGTTTTATTTTTCATTTTTTCCATTTACTGATTTATTTATTTTTATTTTTTTCAGGGCGAGGAAAATAAATGCTTATCAGTACAAGAAGCAAAGTAGAATAAAAGTGTAAGTTAGAAACATGCAACTGTAAAAACCACATCTTTTGTGAGAAGTGTATTTGTGTTTTCATGTATAAATAAACTGCTTTAAATTCTTCCATAAACTACACATATGCACAAGTAACAAATTTTGCATGTACTAAATTTTTACTTAAATAAAATACCCTTCAGGTGAATCTATGTAACACTCATTCCATCGTTTTTAAAGCATAATTTTATCCATTTTAGCCTGATGCACTACTAACAGAACACACGGAAATGTCCAGTTTTTCTTTAAAGCCCTTTGTTCTATTAATAGTAATCGAATTAATTATCAAACTGTTGGCCTAAATTCAATGAAACTTTGATGTAAGCTACTTAAAATACGGTACATATCTATGCTTAAATGAGGGATGGGGTGGGGTGGAGGGAGTTCCCATTCAAAAACAAAAATTGGGCCCGAAAGTACTAGCGCCAGGGACGTAGCCAGGGGGGGGGGGTTAGGGGGGTCATAACCCCCCTCATGAGGAATGTTTTGCCATACAAAATGTATATTCTTCACTACATTGTCACACCCACGTATACATATATATGAGTTGTAGTAGTCGTAACCCCCCCCCCATGAAAAATTTCTGGCTACGCCCCTGAAGCGTTGTTAATTTTAAGAAGCTACAACAGTCACAAGACTTTCTGATCAGCTTTCAGAACAAAACGATGATGTTCAATTCTACAAAAGAGTATTAATTTTTCTTCATCCAATCCCAATGTAAAGAGTACTTACGTAATTAGTCAATCTACATGTTTCATGCAACTTCCAGAAAAAATTTCCAAGCACAAAAATGAAAAAAATTAGTTTTAAATTCGTTTTAAAGATATCCAATTTAAATTAGTTTAAAGAAATATTTCCTAATTCTGTTATGTTTTAAGAACTTTTCCTGAATGCTTATTAACCCTTTTAGGTTTACTGTTTGAAATCGTGCAGAGTACAGCTTGTAAAGAGACATTCTAAACTTTTTTCGCTTCTCTTGCATATAACTGAATTCTCAAAAAAGCTATTCAAAAGTCTCGTTAGAACCCCCTAAAAAGTCTCCCGCCCAAGGCACCTCCGGGGATATACCCCTCGTGTAGGGGTGCACCTTAAAACACAAGACATACTTCTTCATCACTTTAAGGGTATTCTACGGAATTCCTTGTTTCTTCTTCTGCTTACAACAGAATAGTTTCTGTAAAACATTTAGGGCAGAGAAGAGCATTGTAAAGAACCTAAGTCGACACAGAAAGAAAGTTCATTGACACATTTTGCCTTCATTCATGGGTAGGGAACTTGAGATCTTTAGATTCCGATAAAAACAATTTTTCTCTCCTCTCTCCGACTGTCATTGGAACGTTACCGTGCCGTTCTTTGCAAATGTTTTATGCCGCCTATTTTACCTCTGAATACCTGAAATCTCATCGCAATCGGTTGAATGGAACGGCGGCTAGAGGTGCGCTGTCGGTGAAGTTTTACTAATACTACCCTGCATTTAGTTAAAGCCCATGTTTTGTGGTGAGTCCGGTGAATTTAACAATGTTAGACGTCACGTGAAAGAATACATGCGGGGAAATATGTTTTAGCGTACTATATTTTAGAATATTGTGAGCACCGCATGAAGATAAGAAGAAAATGTCTCTACAGTATATAAATTTAAACAAATTTTGAAGTTGCTAACCAACGAATGCGCAAGCACAATACTGTACTCTACCCGAGCTTTCAACTAACCATCGGTGCAACATCGGCAACATCTGGTGCAACATCGGTCAGCAAGCTGGCTAAACCAACGCCCCCTAGAGAGGAAAGCCACGGCGCTTACTTGTGACGTCACACCGAGTAGGTGTGTACTTGTGACGTCACACCAAAACCCAATGGAAACGCTTTGCTTTACCTACTCGGTGTGACGTCACAAGTAAGCGCCGCGGCTTTCCTCTCTAGGGGGCGTTGGCTAAACACGGTTTTAAAAATCGGGGTGATCTATCTCTGTTAATGAGCTGCGTCCCAGTTTTTGTCCCTATACAATGGTAGCCCAGGGGTTCAAGCTTTGGACTGGTAGCCGAAAGATCGCGGTTCGATTCCGACGTACCGGTTAAAATCATCGTGCGCATGCGGTGTACGTGTGCGTTCAATTCGTGGTCCCGAAAATCTCCTCTGCGGACTTTTGTAAGAGATGCCACAACATTGAGAAGTCCCCCTCCTTCCGATGAGGATCCAAGTGGTTGCGGGAAATCTAATTGGCGGATTCTGCGATATGAGCTGAATCCTCTCTTCCGGCAAACGAACATGCCGATCGTCTCTCCGTTGAAACTTTTACGGATACGCCTCACCGACTTGGACCACGCGTTTGTCTAGCGGCTGAAATCTCGAGGAAAACTTTCCAATCTATATACATATCTGCTTGTATGCGTGTGTGTGTGTGATGAAAGAACTATACATGTCATCATAGGCGCACCGACGGGAGGGGCTATGGGGGCTGAAGCCCCCCCCCCCTAAAGGTAGAAAGTTAGAAGTGAAAAGCGTTAAAAAAATGAAAATTGTCGCTAATGAATTAATTTTTTTTAGTTCTTTCTTTCTTTTTTTTATTGTACTCAAATTATTTCTAACCAAAAAAGATATTTATTTAAAAAAGTTTTTAAATAAATGCTTACTTACAGTTAGTTGAAACACTGTTACACATGGTTACAACGTCGCTCAAAAGATCAGATAATTATTTATGACTGTATAATGAGTTACATTGCTTGTGTTCTATGGGACAGTCAAGTGATACCGAATATTTTGACATTATAAGAGAGTTGTAACTAGCCGAGGTCACTATGACCGAGTTCAGCAGTATTTGTACGTAGTCAAGCCCCCCCCCCCCTAAACTAAAATCCTGGGTGCGCCACTGCATGTCATGTCTGTCTCGTCTCGTCTCTCATCCATTCCTAACCTTGTATAAGAAGCGGATAAGTGGCATTAAATGTGTTCGGTACTCCGTACATAGAAGTAAAAAAAATTTAAAAATAAAAGCTTGTAGAAAAATAAAATTATTAAATACTTCAAGATAAAATTATACAATAATACAGTCGAACCTCGATTTAACGTACTTTGATTGAACGAATTCTCCAGTTTTACGAATATTCTTTTTGTCCCGACAAAAAGGGTGCTGAAATGCTCTGATTGAACGAATTTTTAGCTTTGATTGAACGAACAACAATCTCCGAAATAAAATTCGCACATAAAACTACAACTTTGAATTTTTCGCACACAAAATTTTGAATCTTTCACACCCTAATCCAAGTGTGTAGTACAATCATTTTTTTTTTCTCATTTCTCCAAACGAAGCAGGTGCCTATACGAAGACAGCGATACAGAGACCATAGGCGTAGAGTTATATGGGCCCGTGGGGCTCGAGCCCCCCCAATAAATTGTGAATAGGGGCTGAGCCCACCCAATAATTTATCACTCAATACAGAAAACTAATTTATGCTAACATAAAAAAAAATATTCACGCCATTTACAAATGTTTAAAAAAAACCCTTTACTTGTACTTTTAAAAATTTTCTTCTTTTGATTTCAATCATGATTTAGTATTCATTGTGACGCCCTGTAACACACAATGTTACTATAAGCTGCCCTCGCCAGGCTCTGGTTCATTAAAATCGGTTTATGCAATGTAAAGTATGAAATGAAGAAAAGTTCAGATGTGTCTAAATGCACTATCTCATCGAATATTTTTTTTTCCTCCTTTGGATTTTTTACTTTGCTTCTATTTTTAACTTATAACATGGTAGGAAGATACTAACATGGATACTTACCTTACATTGGTATAGAATTCTATGGACCCATAGACATCGAGAGCCTCCAATAATTGACACTTATATATAGTTAGTCATAGCTGCCAACTACTACGGAATATAACTAACCACTTTTTGTAAACAGGTATTTTTTAATTATTTTTTACTTCCTTGTACGTAGTATAAGGAAGTAATGTGATCCCGAAAAATTTTGGGGGCCAAATTTCGACATAAAAACCGATTTTGACTACCTCTAAATTTAATTAAAAATTTTTTTTCGATGCATCTCATCGTAGGCTAGCATGCACGATCCTATTAACGCGTCTGCAACTCATTTTGACCAGTGGCGAGTCTACTGTGGCCAGTTTTTCCATGCCGTCTGTACGTACGTACGTACGTACGTATGTATGTAACTCGCATATCTCAAAAACTATTGGTTTGTAGAATGTTGAGATTTGATATTTAGGATTGTTCTATGATCTAGTTGTGCACCTCCCCTTTTGGTGGCAATCGAATGGATAGTTTATGTACAGGACCGCCCAAAAGATTCGAAATACATTACGCTCTATGTGCCGAAATTCATTAAACTCGCCTAACTCAAAAGCTATTAGGCGTAGAATGTCGAAACTTCATATTTTGGATAGTTGTAACATCTAGTTGTGCACCTCCCCTTTTGGTTCCATTCGACTGGATAGTTTATCTACAAGACTGCCCAAAACATTCGAAATACATTACACTCAATGGGCCGAAATTCATTAAACTCGCATATCTCAAAAACTGTTAGGCGTTGAATGTTGAAACTTTATATTTAGGATTGTTGTAACATCTAGTTGTGCACCTCCCCTTTCGGCTCCATTCGACTGAATAGTTTATCTACAGGACCGCCCAAAAGATTCGAAATACATTACGCTCTATGGGCCAAAATTCATCAAAGCGTTTTTTAGAGGTATTGGGATATTTCAAATGACTCAGAAGTGATATATGCTGTAAAGAGTTAGAAAATGAATTTCTCCATTAAAAAAAGTGTCTTTATCATTTATAGTTCTGCTACAGGAACACTCAAAAGATTTCCAATACATTACGGTCAATAGCAATTTTAGGGGCATTCATCCATTTCAAGCACAATACCGTCCTACCACATAAGTTAGGTAATGGTCCGACCACGGTCACGTGCCTCCCTCAAGAACTATGCCAAAAGTCGCCAAGCGTGGCGACTTTTGGTGTACGTGTGTGCATATTTAACTCTCAAATCTCAAAAACTATTATGAAATTTCATATATAAGAATGTTGTAACATCTAGTTGTGCATCTCGATTTTTGGTTCCAATCTACTGGAGAGTTTATTTACAGGACCACCGAAAAGAGTTTCAGTACCTTAATGTCTATGGACATCTTCATTATAATACAACTGTAGACAGTCATTGTTTGGTACATGCCCAAAATCTCGCCGTCTGTCCTCGACCTTGGCGAGTTTTGGCGAAATATCGCCAAATTTGGCGATAGTCAGTCAATTGGTCCATGCCCAAAGTATCGCCATTTGTCATCGTTCTTGGCGAGTTTTGGCGAAATATCGCCAAATTTGGCGATAATCTGTCATTGTTTGTTTTATGTTTAAAGTCTCGCCAAATGTCGTCGACATTGACGAGTTTCGCCAAAATATCGCCAAATTTGGCGCCAAAAATTATTTCCTATTTTGTATAACTCTAAAACTTTAACCCGTAGATTTTTTAACTTTGTATTTAGAACTATTGTAATATCTAACTGTTTTCAATATCTTTTTTGACAGCAATCGACTGAGAATTTATTCACATGGTGAGCCAAATGACTTTGAATACATTGAGGTGTATAGATGCATTCAATTCATTGAAATGATTGAATTCAATTCATCGAATTGAACTCAGCTTGGCGATATCGAAATATTTGGCTAGAAATCGCTAAACCTTACTATTATTGATATTTTATCTCTTTCAAACAAATAAATTTAGAGGAAGTGCGTCGAAAATATTTTTGATCTAATGGACGTGCAAGGAAGTCATGTGTTGGACACATCAGATTTTTTCAAAATAGTAACCGGCTCGTTCGCGCATCACAAAAATTTTGCTATATTTTAAGCCGAAAAATCATGTAGAAAAAGTGGTTAATTATATTCCGTAGTAGTTGGCAGTTAAGAGTAAGTTATATGTACGTGAATCAGTGGCGTAGCCATAAATTTTTCATGGGGGCGGTTATGGCTTCTGCAACTCACATATATGTATACGGGTGTATGATAAGGGAGTGAACAATATACATATTGTATGGCAAAAATTCCTTATGGGGGGGAGGGTTATGACCCCCTAACCCCCTCCCCCTTTGGCTACGCCACTGACGTGAATATAAGTGGTTGAGGGGCCCGGCCCCCCCAATAATTTTGAAAACTTTACGCTTATGACAGAGACAGTCATTTACAATGATGCCGTGGATAACGATGATCCAATGGCTGGATGGGAAGATTTTCCTAGTAACAGTAGAACCTCGATCAATCGTTTTTCAAGGGGTGCGTAGTAAAAAACGATGCATGCGGGAAAACGACGAATGCGGGTTAAAGTCAAAATACGAAGAAAACAGTATTTATGAATACACACAATGTATACAGTATACCAAAAATACTAAATTTATTACCAAACTGTAAATGAAGCGAATTGAAGTTGTATATAAATTAAGTGATAGTTATTTTTAAAAAATCAGTCATTTGACACTGGGTTTTCCATTAATCCTTTAATTAAACAAAATTTTCAAGATTTACAATTTTTTTTCTATTTTTATGTGTATTCATCTTTGTATATAAAAATCATACAATTTCAAATACCGTTATTGCGTAGGATAAACTAGGCACTAGTCTTGGCTCAGTCTCATAGGCATGAATATTATTCTCAACCTCTTCGCGATTATTTTCATTTCTTGAGTCACATTTCTTCCATTCTTAGGATACCGCGCGTTGCTACTTCTAAACCACTAGAAATATAATCACTACATTTCACACCAGACTCATCCCTGCTAGATGTAAGAACTCTTCACCTATACCATCATCCACCCAAGATATCATAGCAGGAAGTAACTAGATTTGTAAGCCATATTGATCCATTTCATCTTCCATTTCAT
Source organism: Cheiracanthium punctorium (assembly GCA_038373885.1). Taxonomy (NCBI): domain Eukaryota; kingdom Metazoa; phylum Arthropoda; class Arachnida; order Araneae; family Cheiracanthiidae; genus Cheiracanthium; species Cheiracanthium punctorium. The sequence goes on along the minus strand of JAWZYV010014840.1, from coordinate 147,149 downwards.
TTCTGTCAGAAGAAACATTTTACAACGATGAACGCGGGAAAGCGAATTTTTGAAGAACGATACGCATGCGGGTTTTGTTAACGTTATTTGAATACAGTTTGTGCAGGGACCCTAGAAATAAAACGATCCATACGGGAAAACGATGGATGCGGGAACGATAGATCAGGGTTCCACTGTAATGGAAATTTCACGGGATATGTGTCTTATGCGATGTACAGCTAAGTACCTTCGATAGTGAACAGAAAGAGAATGAAGATTCTGAAAGCAGCAAAGAGATGACGAAGAAACGGAAATTGAATTAAAAAAGTGACATCCCAAGAAGCAGTTTGCAGCTTGAACGCTTTAAAACAATTTTTTGTCTCACGAGATGGATGATTTTGTTCTTACGAAGTCAGAAAATATCGACAAAGAACTTTGGAAAGTCAAAACAAAGCACTATCAAGGATTTCTTTCCAAAGTGCCAAGAACTATGTATGTATTATATATTAAACTAGCAGCGAAACCCGGCGTTGCTCGGGTTAAAATACACAGCATGTTTAATGGTATAAAAGATATTTAAGGATCCATTTTTAACGTAGATTATTTAGATTTCTGTCTTAGATATTGAGAGACTTATTCGACCATTAAACATGCGGTGTATAGAAAGTATTCCTGCTGATATGGCAACAGAGATAAACATTAAATTTTAATATTTTATTGGAGTTGAAAAACTGTTGTTTAAGTTACTTTGTTAGTGTTTGTCTAAAGTTCATGCTATTTGAATTTAACCGTGAGGCAAAGGGGTATTTAGCACCCCAACGGGAAGTTAATTCGAGTTGGTGGTGATAGAGAAAACCCTGTCTTTACAAACGAACATTAGCATTTTATATATATATTAAGATTTTAAGAGCAAGTAAGATTAAAGAATTTAGATTAGTTTAAAGTGGATCGCCTAACGTATAAGTTATAATTTTTAAGCTCTCAGTCAAAAATACTCATTCTTTTTTTCATATCAATATCTAAGGGTATCTTGCATTGATATTTTTATAGCACACTCTTTACAAAAATGGATATTCGATTTAACAGACGGATTTATGGGTCTCAATCCATTCCTTCAATTGAGGTTCGTCTGTATATATACACAAACACGCGCACGCTGCCCCTGAAGCGCTCTTTTCTCCGCATTACCATACTTAAACCTGGAGAACAGCGCGTAAAACTTTTCCCTCCCACTCGAAACTGTCACTTTCAGCTCCACCGAGGCAAAAGGGAGAAGAGAGAGAGAGGGAAGGAAAGAAAAAAATAATAATAGAACAGCCCGGGACTAGAGCAGCACAGAGGACTAGAGAGAGAGAGAGAGTCCTGCCGGTGGACCGCCCGCCATGCGCATCTGCCACTGGCTCCGAAGGTTCGAGCCGGAGCAGAGCAGGGGAACTCAACCGCCCGTAAAGGATGAGGTTGAGGTGGAGATAGACAGGGGGGCGCCCTCCCGTCATGGCCACCGGGGCGAAAGGAATCCGTCTGCTCGAGCGGCCATCACCGGGCGCGAGCCTTAGGGTAGTGATATACTGGGTCGGAAAAAAAGTCGAAAGATGACAGTCGAAGTAATAATAATAATAATAATAATAATAATAATTAGAGATGCACCGAATATTCGGTGGCAACCGAATAGTAAACAAATTTAAACGTTGGACAATTGGTAAACAAACACCTATTTTCTTTCTTTTTTTTTATACCATGAATGAAAGTTACAGTTTAGTACCATAGTACAAAATTAATTCAAATTGTTACTTACTAATATTGCATTCAAAGTAATTTTAATGTAAGGGAAAACACTAAAATTATTAAATTTAAGTTTTGTTGCTTTTCAATTTTTCTTAAATCTTACATCTTTAACTGTGTACATTAACCTTACTATTTGTAACTCATTTAACCCTTTGAAGCGCAGTGTTCCCTCTCTGGGAACACCGAACTCTGACGTTTTGACTGTTGTCAGTCACGAAGAATAGATTTGATTTCTATATAAATAGTTGCCGGTGACATAGCTCCACGAAAATCCTTTACTTTTTAGCAAGTCATTTCCCGTAAAAAATGGTCACGATTATTTTTAACAGCACTGGCATCTTCTGAAAAATGGAAGAGTGTGAGAACAGCTGGATAGATGACCCAATGCTGAAAAAAAGGGCAGCCGTTGCCATCGCTCGACTTAACTATCAGCAAGATGGCGGATGATCGAAACGTTCATCGCGTACCACAGATCTAGAGACCCCTTTTTTTGATACAGCTGGCTGTGCCGCACATCCAGCTGCACATCAAAAAAGAGTCTCTAGATCTGTGGCACGCGATGAACGTTTCGATCGTCCGCCATCATGATGGTAGTTAAGTCGAGCGATCGCAACGGCTGCCCCTTTTTCAGCCTTGGGAAAGGGTTGCGCCTCAAAGGGTTAAATATGAAACAGTTACAGGAAAGGTTAAAAAAAAATTAAGTGTTTATAAATATGTTTAGCCAATTAACTGCTAATTTTATTATAAAATATACAGATTAAAAAATATATATATCATTTCACAAATATATAAAAAGGTGATAAATAATATATTAAGGAAACACTTGAATATTAAGTTTTGCAGTATTTAATTTCTGAAATTTTACATTATATGAAATATTAAATTTAGTTTAAAAACAAGCTAATTAAATTAATCATTGCAATCAGAGTTTAATAAGTTTAATAAATTTTAACCAAATACTATTGGGTATTCAGCCGAATATTCGGTATTCGTTATTCGGCAAAATATGGTATTCGGTGTATCCCTAATAATAATAATAATAATAGCAGTAGCAGTCATAAGCATAATAATAAAATCTGAAAAATCTCCAGATTTTAACCGATTCAGGATCGCATTCCATTTTCCAGTCTTCAAAATTGTTCAAGATTCACTTGTTACATTAGACAGTCAAAGTATTTTCAAAAATATTATCTTCAACTTAAATACTACATACAGTAAAGCACCGTTTATACGTTTCTCATGTATTCCTGTACTTTTACACTTGTAAGTCGTTCGATTCATTTGTATTCATTTCAATGAAAAAATGCCTAGTTCATAAGACGCACAATATCGATTAAACGTCATTTTACACCTTACTAAAATTGGAAAATTGTTTATCTTTAGATAGAAGATCAAATCCACCTTTAACCACCTTCCTTTAAAAGCACCCATTACATTGAATTAGAACTTTTTTTTGTTTGTCGGATTACAAGTGAAAAAGCATTCTATGAACTTAAATCAATAAATAATGATGTAATTAATTCTCAAAGACGATCATCACATCAGACAATTATGAAAGATTTTTTAAATTAAATATCTGCACGAACATAAACCACACCATAATTGGCGTATAAAGTATGTTTCACAAATACGAAAGAGATGCAGTTTTCAAGATAGTGTACGATAAAAGTATGATTTGTTCCGCTTATATTATTATTAAAAATGTTCTTCTGTTATTGTTTTTAGTGTAAAAAGTTTTATGAAGTCATTTTTTAGTACCTCGAGAAGCTTAAAATTATTGTATTTACATAAATTTGTATTAAGTAGCGTTAAACCTATAATAATGAAACTGTTTACTGATGTTTCATTTATACGTCATTTTAGATCAGTCCCTTGATAAACGTATAAACGGTGATTTAATTCATAAAATTTTCATTGGTAACTTTTTCTGTCTTCATTTGTTTAAAGATCTTTTGTTTTCAAAATAAAAAGCATCCATCCAAACTCAATCTGAAACTTTAAACATCTTTTTAGATATATATTTTCACTAGCTGAAGTACCCGTCCTTGACGGGTTAGTGAATGCAAATTTCCAAAAAGCAAGAACTTTCGTCAGCATTGTAGGAGTACACAGAATGGATGGAGTATGTTGCCAAAGTAAAGAAAGCGAAGTTATAATTTTTATGTATTGTTAAAATATTACAGGTTAAGAGAGTCACTAAGTAACATCATTTCATTCGCTTGAGTCGTAATTATGTGATGCGCGAACGAATAATTACGAATATAGAAATAATTTTCTCAAAATCTCAAAATCTAATCAACATCTTTGAAAAATTGGAAGCCTAGAATTTAAGTTGAGTAACAACCTATCCTGTCACCCAATTTCGTTTCATTCCCTGCAGTCTTTATTTCGTGATGCTGGAACAAAATTTCAGCATTTTAAAACGATTTTCGCAAAATCTCCAAATGTAATCAAAATATTTTAAAAATTCAACGCCTATAAATTAAGATTAGCAACTACCTATCCTATAACTCAATTTCGTATCATTCGTATTAGTTGTTATTACGTGATTTTTGAAGAAATATAAACGTATTTTGAGAGAATTTTCACAAAATCTCAAAATCTAATGAAAATGTTTAAAAAATTGGATACCTATAGTTTATGTTGAGCAACCATCTATCATGTGACCCAATTTCATATCATTCGCTTTAGTCGTTATTACGTAATGCGGGAACAAAGATTCACTCAGTTTTAAACGATTTTCGCAAAATCTCGAAATCGGATCGATTTTTTAAAATTAGATGCTTATAGTTTCAGGTGAGTGACCACCTATCATTTCACCCAATATCATTTTTTCACCTTTGCAGTTATTACGTGATGTGCGAACACAAACTGACGCAGTTTGAAACGATTTTCGCAAAATCTGAAAATCTAATGAAAATTTTTAAAAATTCGACGCCTATGTTTTAAGTTGAGAGATCACCTATCATGAAACCCAATTTTATACCATTCGCTTGAGTCGTTTTTACGTGATGCTCGAACACAAATTTACGCAGTTTGAAACGATTTTCGCAAAATCTCAAAATCCAATCAAGATTTTTTAAAAATTCGACGCCTATGTTTTAAGTTGAGTGACCACCTATCATGACACCCAATTTCATATCATTCGCTTCAGTCGTTTTTACGTGATGCTTAAACAAAAAAAGCGTCACGGACAGAATGACTGAATGACAGATAGACAAACTTTTTTTTGGGGGTCGCATCGGATTCCCGGGTGCTTGAAACGGATAGAAATCGCAAAATTTTTGAATTCCAAGAAATGTACAGACAAAAGTCTAATTTTATTTATATAGATAGAAGAGTATTTTGTTATTCGCAAAGTGTTAAAGTAAGATGGTTCGCGGAAATTTCAAATCGTTTATGTTTACAAATATACAAACGCGCATGTGTGTATGATAATGATGAAAATATTATTACTTTATTAGCTATTATTAAATGAAAGACTGTTCATTTAACATATTTGTAAACACTAATCGTGTTTGACACAAGTGCAAATATTTTGGTGCTTTTAAAATTGATTTTTTACTTTTGTTTTATGTTGCGAAAACGCAACATCACTCCAAAATGGGTAAACTAGTTGTGCAGTGACCTTTTTGCTAAAAGAGAAACAAGGTTAAAAAAAAAAAAAAAATGTATTCATAATCTTCTTATCGTTCAACATCATTACTTGAATAGGTAAGATCATCACGATACTGGTTTCTACTCGTCACGACCTCTTTGAAAACGCCTTACTTCAAGATACAATTTCTCGTCTCGGGCTAGTTTTGTCTTCAGGCTAGTATTACTGAAGATTTTGTGCCCCTAATTTTAAAAATGCAATTAACCCTTTGAGGCGCAAACCTTTCCCAATGGTGAAAAAAGGGCAGCCGTTGCCACATCCAGCTGTCGTCAAAAAAGGGTCTCTCGATCTGTAGCACGTGATGAACGTTTCGATCGTCCTCCATCTTGCTGGTCGTTAAGTCGAGCGATGGCTACGGCTGCCCTTTTTTTCAGCATGGGGCAATCTATCCAGCTGCTCTCGCATTCTTCCATTTTTCAGCAGATGTCAGTGCTGTTGAAAATAATCGTGACCATTTTTTGACGGGAAAGGACAAGCTAAAAAGTAAAGGATTCTCGTGGAGCTATGTCACCCGCAACTATTTTTATAGAAATCAAATCTATACTTCTTGATTGGTAACAGTCAAAAAGTCAGAGTTGGGTGTTCCCAGAACGGGAACACTGCGCATTAAAGGGTTGAGTAGCTTTTATTCAGTAGCTTAAAGTTTGACGCCTTTTGGGTGCTGCGCCCGGGGACAGATGTCCTTCCTTGCTCGCCCCTCCCCCCCCCCCCCGCATCTACGTCATTGCAATGAAAGCAGCAATTTTGCTATATCCTGAGCCGAAAATAACTTTTTTAATTAATTTATTCAAATCTAAACTTGAATTATTTTCATTACTCACACTTTATAGTTAAAAAGTAAAATAATTTTTGAGATTATTTTTTCTTATTTACTATTTTATTGTAAAGATAAAAACGTAAAATGTGATTTTTGGACTCAAAAATCTGTGTGCCCTCGACAGTTTCTTTGCCTGTAATACGGCACTTTTCAATGACAGCAGTCATTCTGAAATTTAATAATTTTTTAACCTGGTTGACATGACACTTGAGTTTCACCGGAGATCGAAATCATTGAGGTTGATGGAAAACAAATTCACGGCTTAAAAAAAAACCAAAAATTCTCGGAAATTTACTTCCCTTCAGGCAAACTGAAATTTTAATAAAACAAGCAAAGTAAAACAATTAAATGCATAAATTTTTATTCCATAAGTTTTAACCAAAATCAATATTCACACAAATATTCCGTCAGATTCTTTTTATTTATTTCTAATCAGAGCGATGGCAACAGTCCCAACTCCATGCGTCTTCTTAGGATGTTCCGAAAAAATTGAAACAATCGATAATAAGGCGAAAATATTCCATTCCTTCGCCGTGTTTCTCCTTCTCATTTTTGTTTCAGTTTTTACGGGAAAGTGTCGCGATCTTGGTTTTTTTTTTTTTTTTTTTTATATACCTTCAAAGTGTCAGGGAGTCATTCTTTTGATACAGAAATGGACACGCACGAAAAAGTTGAAAAACTGACTTGTAGAGCTCCTGTTTTTTCACCTTGGAAAGTTTTTAAAAAATTTTCTGATGGAATAAAAATAAAAGAAAAAAAAATCGGTTGAAACAGTGTAGATCCTTTAAAAACAGACAATGAGCGACGTACTGTACAATGTCGGTGTCCCAGGAATATTGCGACCTCGGTTTTCATTCCTTAACTATCAATCACAGACTTGTTTAATAGACTTGATAATAGACTGTAAAACAAGTCTTTTGTTGTTTATTATATCAACGTAAAATAAACAACAAAGTTATGGAAAAAAGGTTACATAACTTTTTGAAATCGATAAAAATTTTCATGAGATTAAGTTTGAATGAACAATAGATTTAATTTTTTGTACGGCCCTCGCTGAAAAAAATATGTGTAAAATGCACCCCCAACACATTAATTAGGTGATGTGCAAAATTTCCAAGATAATATTTTAAAATTAGTATCGCTTTTCTTCGCATTATTCCAGAAAATGAAATTATAACCTGTAATTTACAATTTCAATATTTATAGGGTCTCATAACGGTTTACGGTAACGGGACAATTTTAAACATGGAAAAGTGACTTAAGTCAAAATGTTTGCTGCTTCCTAACTTGGTGAATTTGGGTCGTAGAAGGGCGAATTTTTTTTTTTTACTGTGCATGAGATTATATAAAGAAAATTATTCTAAATATAACTGATAGGACCGGGAACCTTATAAATATTTAAGTTTCGTAATTTTTATAGGAATAGATTTATTGACTTCGATTATTTCTCATATAATAGATAATACAATCTAGAGAATTTTTGCAATTGGAACTATGAGTCTCTGACGAACTATTTAGGAAGTAGCCACTGGGCAGCGTTAGCAGTGGACACCCTGTACATACATTCTGTTTTAAGAAAATTCATCTCAGCCAAAAGGGACAGTTTTCGAACCTCTACTCACCTCTTAACAAAACACGTGAGCTATGCATAGAACATATGCACTAAAAATAAAATACAACAAAAAATAAATATTTAAAAACATTCCATCCAATTCCTCTCCCACTTGACACTTAATAAAATCACTTATGGTCAGAGTTGGGCAAAATGCACCGAAAATGTATTTTCGATACACAATACATAACACATTGATTCAAACACTTAAATACAAAATACAAAGTACTTTTTGAATTAAAAAATTTGCAAAATACAAAATACATATATTTTCAAAATACATAAAAGTACAAAATACATGTAGCATTTTTAAAGGATTTGAATTGAGAAGAAGCTAAATTTTCCACCGAAGATTCCAGCTCATTTTATTTAAATACATTTTAACAAGAATAACAAAAGTAATCTTAATAGTTGTGTTAAGGAAAAAAGTGCTATTTGTTTTTATAAAACAATCCTAACACTTCTCCAGCTACAATACCACGTGTAATTCTGGGACAGCTCATAAATTACACGAAGAGAGGGGGGGGGGAGTGAAAATCGGCAATTCTTTTGGATTTTCATTTGTACATGCTATCTGAGCAATCTGTGGTGTTACGATTAATTTAATGTCGGAATACGAAATTTATTTTTGTATTTTGAAAATACAAAATACAGTGAAAATGTGCTTTAAAAATACATTCTCAAAATAATTTATTTTTTACGAGTGAAAATACAAAATATAAGATATAAATGTATTTTGAAAATACATGCATTAGCGATATTGCCCAACTCTGCTTGTGGTCCACAAGCAGAGTTCCTAGTACTCGGGGAAGTACTCGAGTACTCGGGAGTACTCGGGAAAGCTAATTTCCCCAATCCCGACCAAAAACCACATCTGGCTGTTGTTCTCCCTTCCTATGCCTGTACAGCGCTCTTCTCAACAAGGTCTATGATGAGGCAGAAAAACAACTTGACCAGAGTGAATGCAGCAATGTTCGGCAAAACAGTAGATTAACTCATAGCACGTCGAAATACGTTCATTCATAGCTTTAAAGTAATTACAATCCTAATGAATTTTTTTTAATTAAAAACAAAATTGTTAATTTAATGGTATCCCATGGAAGACAATCAGAATGTTATATTGATATAAGAAAATAAGTTGGATGAAAGCAACCGTAGTATCACGAGCAGCCCTTATTTAACCCTCTCGTCACCCTGAACCTCATAGGATAATTTTTTCTTTCAGTGATATCAATATCATTCATTCATGTAGAAAGTATAGGGGGCTCTTCAATAGATGCATACATCGTACCTAGATTGCAGTACTAGTCCATTTAGATCCTTTTTTACAGTTTTCGCTTCATTGTCTCAGACCAAAAATTAAGAAAATATGGACGCTGCTTTTTTACCGTTATTTTTTCTTTTTAAGGTAAGTATAGTTTTTTTTTCTTATTCCTCAACCTTTACCTCATATGTGCGTCCTTTTAAATTCATTTTAGCATAACAAAATGCTTCGAAAATGCAGAAATTAATATTACAAAAATCTAATATGAATCGACATTAGAAAAAAATATTTTTGCATGATTTATAATAGTGAATCAGATGCATTCAATGCTATACAGATTTTTTTTCTCTGATTTTTCATAATTCGGTGACGAGAGGGTTAACACATAAGTATTCAGATAAATGGATGTCTTTGCATACTCACTAAATGCCGTGTCTCTTGCCCGTCGTTAGAACTGATTCCCCAAGTCACGTAGAAGAATGCTAAAAAATGAATGCCGAAGTATTTCCTCAGGATGAAAGTAAAAACAGATGTTCTCAAGAAATACGGTGACAATTAAAAGAACAAATAATCTTTAATAAACACACCTATCTACAAAACTATTTAGAGATAATTCCGAAAGACTTAAAAACACATCGAATCATATTATTATTCTTTCACATTACATGTCTACCGTTCGAACTAGAGTTCCAGAAACTCATTCTCGTCTGCTTTTTTTCTCCAAGGGAGTTGAGTTGTCTTGCGTTCTTTTTGCGACAGTAGTTAGGAGGAAACCAGCTCGCATTATTTTCGTTTCAGAAATTAAAAAGTGATTAATGATGAACATATTATGATTTTTTTTATTTGTAGATGTATTGAAATGAACACAGGCGCTAAGTAAGCAGAAGGTTAATTTACTAAAACACATTAAATATGTCGCGTAGACACATACACACCACAAGCGTAATGTTCAATGAAAATAAAGTACATCTTATTTTTAAAATGTTCATATCTCGAATGATCTTTAGAAAAATGTTTACATGTAGATTTTTTTTTTTTATCTAGTAAAAATATCCGATCCTTTAAGAAAGCCTCTTTTATAAAATATTTCTTTTTTTTATTATTTTTTACTAAACTAAACAAAAGCAATTTATTTTACTAACGATATTTAATTTAAAAATGAGAGAATTTTTGTTACATTAGCAAAATAGGATGTTTTCGTGCAATGTTTTAAAATGCATGTTACGTAACTAAACATTATGATAGAATTTTTAGGAGAAACCAACTTTTATGTTACTTCCATGTGATACATTTTAAGTGAATGAGACTTTTGATTCATGTTGAGTTCTAAACTTGAGTCGACTTCGATAGAAATGTTTGAGAATTGAAAATCATTTTGCTTCAGAGAAAAAAATAAACCTGAAATTCTTCAATGGACATATTTTTTTTTTTTTTCAGAACTGAAAGATATTTTGCTTGCGTGACAAAAATCAATAGAAACAATCAATTAACTTTCGTATTGTAAAAATCCAAAGCAATCGTTTTAATAATGTAGCATGGACCTTAAGAAAAGTGCACGAACAAATCATATTTTGATAACGCCAATTTCATAACCAACATATATAAGCATATATTTCAGAATTATACATATCATTAACGATTTCTTTTACTTAACAAAATAAAATTAAGTCTTTGAGTCTTTTTTATAGGATTGAACATTTTTACTAAAGCTGCATCAATAGCGTGTGCTCTTTTAATAATTAATCTACAGAGAAATAACTTTCTAAATATCATTTGAGATATGAACATTTTTTAAATAAAATGTATTCCATTTTTATTAATGCTTGTATGCTTGTATGCTCTATGTATGCTTGGGATGTGTACGTGTCTATAAAACATTGAATGAGTTTCAGAAAATTAACGCTCTGTTTAAGTATATACTGTTCTCATTACAACACATCTACATCTAATCTAGCAAATCAAATATGTTTATCATTAATCATTTTTGAATCGATTAATGAGAGCTTGTTTTCTCATAAACATAGTTGCTTTTATCCAAACTATTTTTTCATACCAGTATCTTCCCCAACAGCTCGCACAGAACTTTTAAAGCGGACTTGGAGACAGGATTCTTTCTCAATTCTTATTTTGAACCCAAGTCTAACCTAATATCTCCCTTGGAGCATTCAAAGACCCACGCTGACACCCCACAAACACTGGGCACAAAAATCAATCTTTCCCGTGACACCTACTCAACGATGGCAGGGAACACGCTGGTTTAACCATTTAACACGCAGTGTTCCCGCTCTGGGAATACCAAATTCTGACGTTTTTACTGTTGCCAATCACGAAGAATAGATTGGATTTCTATAAAAATAGTTGCGGAGCTCCACGAGAATCCCTTACTTTTTAGCAGGTCATTTCCCGTCATAAAATGGTCACTATTCTTTTTGAACAGCACTGATATCTGCTGAAAAATGGAAGAATGCGAGAACAGCTGGATAGATGGCCCCATGCTGAAAAAAGGGCAGCCGTTGCCATCGCTCGATTTCACTACCAGCAAGAGGGCGGACGATCGAAACGTTCATCGCGTGCCACAGATCTAGAGACCCCTTTTTGGACGACAGCTGGCACACGCGTGCCAGCTGTCGTCCAAAAAGCGTCGAAACGTTCATCGCGTGCCACAGCCGGCGCAGCCAGCTGTGGCACGCGATGAACGTTTCGATCGTCCCCTCTGTTGCTGGTAGTGAAGTCGAGCGATGGCAACCGCTGCCCTTTTTTCAGCATTGGGAAAGGGTTGCGCCTCAAAGGGTTAACCTTATCAATCTCAAGTTATTTTCATTTTTCTAGCCCAGAAACTTACATTTTAAGAAATTATTGCGCTGCTATGTTTTCAGTCCATGATGTTAATACTTTTTTACGAAAATAATAATACAATACAGTGGAACTCTCCGAAGTTGGACACCCCCATAACCTGGACACCTTCCTAAGTTGGACACTATTCAGGGGAACAGAGCGTGTCCATAATATAGAAATATACCTGTGTAAGTTGAGAACCTCTGAAAGTTGGACACTTTTTGTGGGAACCCGAGGTGTCCAACTTACGGAGGTTTCACAGTAGTATGTTATGTGTTTTACGGCAGGATTTTATTTATTTTCCAATTCCTAATTTTAGGAACGCTTTTTTTTTTTGTAAAATAATGCAAATTTATAATTTCTGTCGTTAATGCATTGTAATTCATGTTCTGATGCATAGTTACTTGGTCTGAGAAATAACAAAATTATACGAGTTTAAAAATACCATCTGTAGATACTTTGAGGGGCCAAGTCTTGCACCTGTGTCCAACGAAGGGGTGACCTCTATAATTGGTACACAGTGAAGCCTTGACGGACGCAAAAGATGCGTTCCAAGCATAAGTGAAAATCGTAACCTCGCGTGTAGCTAATCACCTCGCGTAAGTGAAAATTTCGCGCTGCGAAATAGGGTGACTACATACAACTTTTTGAAACACACACGCAGATACTTTAGACACTCATAAACGCCCCCTAAAACCGTTTTAAGGCATTCCCTAACTATATACTGTCTCACTGCGTTTAGCATGGAAAATTGGCAAGCTGCCAGTAAAGTTGAATCCATATGGACCAGTCGAGGAATGGGAAAAGCGAGTGGAGTGAACACACTCGTTCCGTCTTGTTCATTTCTACGTGATTGTACGTGGTTATTGTGTTTTAAATTCTTATTATTAGGTCATTTGATTGGATAGCACAGATAGTTTTTTCTTGAAAACTGCGTCTGTGAATCATTTAGCACATCTAACTGACACCCCCAACAACTCATGGACGTGCCCTTTTCCGCCTCTTAACCGGATGTTTACGTTTATATCTAATCGGTAGTCAAACAGTATTACCATTTCTTACATGAAGTAATAAATAAAGCCTGGTTTAGACTGGGACGGCTTGGGTGCTTCCGCCTTCAGTGATGCTACGAGGGAGGACACGCCGTCCACGGATGGGTTCTTTTCTTTAGTAGCCAGTCACGAAGACGACACTTTATCCCTCCACACCCCGCATTTCTGCTTGCGCTTTTTACTATGGGCGAAAGACCACGCTTTTCGGACAAAAAAACCGCGTTAGGTCCGAGATGCGTTATTCGTGAAGAACCCGGGTAAGATAAATCGCTTCGTAGCGAGAGTGCACTGTAAGCATTATCGTCCTTTTCTTGAATACTCTTACAGAAAAGACCGCTCCCAAATCTGTAACGCAGAAAGACACGCCTTTTCACTTTAAAGTTCCCTTCCTCATCATTGAAGAAAATATGCAGTGCAGACCAAAAGAAGGAAAGTGTTCACAAAACAATAAAAATATTCCGAAACTTACTCGTGCGTGGAACCTTAATTAACTCCAAGAGTCTTCCATTTCTCGGGGAACAAACTTTTTCCCTCGCTCGCGTTGCTCACCAGAGGAAAGAGAACATTTTCTCTGTAACCGCATAGAACCTACAAAGGCACTGCCACACAACACGAAACACACAGCGATTGAAAAAAAAATTCTCTTTTGGAAAATCCTTTTTTTTTTTTCTCTGGAGAAATTTATGAGCAAAAAATAAAACAGTGCGATACGGATGCGTTGCAAAAAAGGGGCTCAAAGTTAAAACCAGGGTTGAAAAATTGTTAAACAAAAATTGTTAAATATAACGATTTACCGTCTCCATCTATAAAAGGTTGTGGATACCATCTAAAAAAAAAAAAAAAATAGAAAATTCATATTGTCCGAATCAACTATAAAAGATTGTGGATACCATCTTTAAAAAAAAAAAAAAAGAAAAGAAAAGAAAAACAAGAAAAGAAAATAAAATGTACATTGTCCGAAAAAGGAAACTTTAGCATTTGTACAAAATGGTTGGAAATTAATAAATAAAGATTTAGTTTTTTACAAATTTGACTTTCTTTTATTCGTTTAATGTGTTTTAATATTTAAACTTCATGTTATAAATATAAAGTTCAAACTTCTACAACAAAAAGATTGAATTTTTAGTATTTAAACTTGATGTTGGAAAGATAAAATTGAATTTTTCTTTTCACCGGTAACCCAGGTATCCTTAAAAGTTCATGTCGGAAAAGATAATATTTAAAATTTACAAACATAAAGAATGGATGTTTTTTAGTATTTAAACTTTTGGAAGTTTAATATTTCTTTTTTTCCGGGTAACCACTTAATATTTAAACTTCATGTTGGAAAAGATAAAATTTAATATTTACAACATAAAGAATGAATTTTTAGTATTCATGTTGGAAGTTTATTATTTCTTTTTCACCGGGTAAACCCTTAATATTTTTCTTCTTCTTCTTCTTATTCACAAGGTAACTGAATAAGTATATTAATCATTGTTTTTTTTTTCATGTCAGATAATCTCAAATTTTGTAAAATGTCCCAACGACTGTATTTTTGATGAAGGGCTCCGACATTTGGCTATATAATTGACAGACATTACAGATCGTTTTTGAGACTACAGGCATGCGTATCTGTAATTCTTTAAGAAAAAAGTTTAGAAGAGAGTTTATAAAATCGCACTACATTTTAATATGGCAGTACAATTTGCACTTTTATAAAACAAGCTCATTTCCTAATCCATTTTCTAAAACAACTCAAATTTAGAAATTTTAAATCAGCTGAGTGACATCCCCAAATTTTTTTAATACACTTACAAGGTGTTTACATTAGAGTTGAGACAAGGCCTCACCACGGCACAGTGGTTATATCACTGAAAATGGTACACGGCCGAAGTGTGAAGGTCCGGGGTTCGGGTCCCATCGCGCGGTCGTCGATCTGGCGGTCTGGAGTTTTGGTAGGTTTTCTCCAGATGTAACGCGAATACGCGTTAGAACCCTTTAGAAAGTCCTCCTACCAAAGCATCTCTCATCTTAGACAGATACTCCTCGCGCAGGTTTGCCTTAATCACACACAATCACAATCACATACAGCAATCGCATACAGTCCTTACAGTTTTATGCATATGAGACGGGCTGAGATGAGACGGGCTCAATCCGATCCCGAACCGGGTTCGGGCTATGTAATTCACGATTGTGTTAGGGCTCGTGAGAAATCTCTCCTTTATCGGACACACTCCTTGTAAACATATTTTAAAAAGTGATTAACGGGAGAAATAAACATTAATAGGGATGGACGCGAGACGACTGTTTTGCGAGACGAGAAAGAGATTTACAGCTTTTTTGCGAACGAGACACACATTTTTACATACGATATAGGATTTTTGCGAGACGAGACAAGCTTTTAGGCTATTTTGCGAGACGCGAGACGCTTATTTTTCGTCTCGCGTCCATCCCTAAACATTAATTATTATTATCGGATAAACTTATTGAATATATAGAAAGGGCATTAAGAGTTTGCTATCCTATTTGTCTTTGATTTGCACAAACGGCAAAATTTAGGATATTCTATCCGTGAAGTCATTGACTTTCATTGATCTATTAGCTGAAATTTCGGGCTCTGGCTTCGACTTAAATAATATTGCTCGGGTTCGAATCAAAAGTCCTCGGGCTTTAAAAAAATGATTCCGAACTCATCTCTAGTTCGCATGCAGTCTGGTCCCTCAGTCAATCGAGTGTAAACAGCTTCAAAATATCTCTAATGCCTAATTTTCTTAGCAACAATGAATTCAACAATACTGGGCTGTATTTTGATTTCTCGATGACCTCAACAATGGTGGAGAGGAATGTCAAAAAGTAGAGGCACAGTCAACAATGCCGAGGAAATTTTAACAATGAACGGGGAAATAGGTTCATCGAAATAAAGTATACTTGTCTTTCTCTAGCGAATTTTCGAATTAAAAAGTCATTGAGCACTGCCTATCACATAATTATTATTTAACCTGACGTTCACATCGTTATATCAATATCGCAGGGCAATAATTTCCGTGAAATTCTGCAAATAGTTGTATAATTTGTCTTATTTTCCATCGGACTGCAATTGGAAAGCATAAATTGCTTCCACGTCACAAATATATAGCGCAGTTTTTTTCGAAGCTCAGAATTTCCGTAAACATGGATGATCTCACCGTAACTCAAGAACGAGTGAAGATGTACTTGGGAGGTAAAAAGTACAGCTCCATCCAAAATTTGGGGCAAGGTGCATTCGGGGAAGTTCTGTCGGCCGTATCTCCTAACAAAGAAAGAGTTGCCATCAAGATCATACCGAACGAATTCTCATGGCACATGGAGGAAAAATGTTGGCCCACGTTGAAACATCCTTTCATTTTGCCTCTGCTAGAATGCATGGACGCCGAAGAAATGGACTGCAAACTGTACGTCATGCCTTTTCATCCAGACTGCTTACACGAAAGGGTGCAGTGTCTTCCGTTCAGAAATGACTGCTGTGCTCTAATAAGACTGAAAAGGTGGTTCTTGGAAACTATCGGCGCTCTTCAGTACCTGCATTATCGGGAACTCTGCCACTTGGACGTGAAAACAGACAACGTCCTCATTTCTCTAAAGGACTGTGCCATCTTATGCGACTTTTCCGGAATCCATATTGCCGGAGTGCCACTCAAAAGGTTCTGTTCGCCCATGGAGTTTAGACCGCCCGAATATTTCTACGGCTGCAAAACTGAAGGCGCAACGTACGATATGTGGACTTTCGGGCTGTTGGCATTGAACGCCCTCACGAATCACGGTTTCTCCAGATACATGCGTCACGGGGCAGCAGGATGGTCGTGGGACCGGGACATTCAAGGCATTCTAGAACGAATTCTCGAAGCATCGGTGTTTACGAGTCTGATGGCAGCAGCCATGCCAGGCGCTCGAATTTCCCGAGACGACTGCGAACTCGCCCTGAAATTTGTGAAAGACTTGCTGAGGTATCCACCGCAAGCACGACTCACTGCGGAGGAAGCGTCGAATCATCCTTTCCTAGACCCAACCAAAAGAGTCCAAGATCATTACCACGAAAATGTTTCGAAGCGAGAAATAAGCACCGGAGAAAAAATATTCTGCGTAGCAGCGAATGAAAATGTAGAAAGTAGTATGGAAAAATCAGTCCCGAAGAGGAATGGAACACCTACCGTAGTGGATGGAATAAAAGACAAGGACAAAACACATAAAGCTCCAAGAAGTTATAGAGTGAAACCCATGATAGATGACTATGGAAGTTTGAGCGCTGTTGGAGTGGCCACGATGGTCGACATTGGCAGCAAAGATGACAGTTTAAAAAGGAAGCTGTTGCATCCTACCGATGCGAAGAAACTGAAGCCAGTTACGAAAATCGGCACGCCGTTTAAAATCAAAAAGTGGTTTGCGAAGAAAATGAACAACGTCATCAAACGAAAAAATAGATACGAAATTCTAGAAAGTAACTTGGACGATGAAGATAATTAGACTGCATCGTTACCCATTGAACTTTAGAGAAATTCTCGACAGCTGTATATACAATCTTTCCTCTTTCTACGACATTTTTGGCTACAAAATAAAGTTGCATGTTACAAAGTTTTGCCAGTTTTATTTCGTTTTTTAAGTTATTCTAAATACTAGTTTAACCTTTTCGAACCCGGCAAAAATTTCTCATCTCAAATCAAGGAGCAATTTCATAACTCCTTTTTTTTTAAACCTTACTCTTAAAAACGACAAGTGGCAAACCTATTTTCAAATTCAATCTGAAAAATCAGAACTCACGAATATTTAAAAATCGATTGCAGAACTATTCGAATAGAGTCCTCCAAGGAGGATGGACGTATAAAAAAGGGGGAGGGTGGACATTTTCTTGAAAGAAATATATATGTATACATACATATAATAATCCCTTTAACCCCTTACCGGTTCAATTTATTTCAAGTTGGAGGGTCAAAAAATGTCAATTTTTTTTAATGCATACTTTGGTATAGATACATTTTTAAAACATAAAAACACTATTCTCATATAAAATTTCCTAAATTGTGTATCGTTCTACCTTCTAATGGGCAGAAAAGTAAATAAAAGTGTTTGAAAGCAAAACGAAATAATTCGGGATAGATTACGTGAAAAATAAAAAAATTCCTACTGCCCGCGCTGTACTCGGGATAATCCAGAATGCAGCGTTTTAACTGCCCGAGCTCATCTCGGGCAAATCCGGTAAGGGGTTAAAATATAACAAGCAGGAGTCCTTATGCTCAGACACAGCTTGTTTGTCAGTGAATACCTATGTTAAAAAAATTATTTCTTTGAATGTTATGTAAAAGAAGGACATTACTTTTTGGTCCCCCTAAAAACATGTAGCATCCCCATTTATAAACAGAGGACAAACTGATAAACTATTTCAGTCCCGTACCCTAGCTACGGCGAGTGGGTGGGAGGGGAGATTAAGATGTTTCGGGGCACACGGGATGGGAATTGCTTTTCCAGACATGGAACAGATACTTGTCGATGTTAGCTCATTAACAAATTTTGGGATGGAAGTATCATCAGGCATTTCGTTAATGCAAAAATGTTTCGTTCATAAGATGCACAATGACGTCGTTTTAACCCTTTAACGCGCAGTGTTCCCGCTCTGGGATCACCAAACTCTGACGTTTTGACTGTTGCCAGTCACGAAGAATAGATTGGATTTCTATAAAAATAGTGGCGGGTGACATGGCTCCACGAGAATCCTTTACT
Source organism: Cheiracanthium punctorium (assembly GCA_038373885.1). Lineage (NCBI taxonomy): Eukaryota > Metazoa > Arthropoda > Arachnida > Araneae > Cheiracanthiidae > Cheiracanthium > Cheiracanthium punctorium. The sequence goes on along the minus strand of JAWZYV010014840.1, from coordinate 128,414 downwards.
TTTTAGCACGTCATTTCTCGTAAACAAAATTGTCACGATTATTTTTAACAGCACTGACATCTGCAGAAATGTGGAAGAATGCGAGAACAGCTGGATAGATTGCCCCATGCTGAAAAACGGGCAGCCGTTGCCATCTCTCGACTGAACGACCCGCAAGAGGGCGGACGATCGAAACATTCATCGCGTGCCACAGATCGAGAGACCCTTTTTTCGACGCAGCTGGATGTGCCGGCACAGCCAGCTGCCGTCCAAAAAGGGTCTCTCGATCTGTGGCACGCGATGAACGTTTCGATCGTCCGCCCTCTTGCGGGTCGTTCAGTCGAGCGATGGCAACGGCTGCCCTTTTTTCAGCATCGGGAAAGGGTTGCGCCTCAAAGGGTTAATAGAGAGGCTACGCTCGTAGAAGTTTCACTGTAGTTTCAACTTCAACAAGAGACTACCAGAATTTTGTTAAATTCAATATTATTATTATTATTAGAATGAGTCATTCGATTCTCTCAAATATTATTATTATTATTATTATTATTTTATTATTATTAGAATGAGTTATTCGTTCCTCTCAAACAATTTTATTATTAATATTATTATTATTATTACTATTGTTATTATTATTATTATTCTAATTGAGTCATTCGATCCTCTCAAACAATTTTATTATTTTATTATTATTATTATTATTATTACTATTGTTATTATTATTATTATTCTAATTGAGTCATTCGCTCCTCTCAAACAATTATATGTTTTTATGTTCACGAACAGGCCAGACATATTTGGCTCGTGCATAATAAAGCATTACAAAAAATTTTAAAATAAAAATCGCTCCATTCGATTAACGACTTATGAACGTAAATCAGATTTCGGGTATTGATTGGACATTTCAAAATTTCTCCACGACAGCGTGAGTGACCCCCCCTCCCCAAATGCGTATCATAAATTATGGATCAGGGAAAACGCGAGAGGTTTCGAACACAAAACTAATTGAGATGTGCGGCGCGCGTCAAAATATTCGAATATTACGTTCCGATCCTAATCCTTAGGACGAGCTGATAAATATTTCAGCCCCCGTCCCCGTTTTCGGGGGGGTGGGAAAGGGGTGTGTGTGTGTGTAACTTATTAAGACGTTCGGAGGCGGCAGAGGGGGCGGGAAGCCGCTTCTGCGCGAATTAACAATGTATGCTGGGAGTAATTAGTCATTCCGAGCACTGCAACTTTTGCCGAAGAGTGGCTGCTTTAAGAGTTATATAGCTTTCCCATCTCCGGAGTGGATTTCTCTTAGATGATGTCTAAATTATTTTGAAAAGGAGTTTGTACAAATATGGAAGTATTAAGGGTGGACTCGTGGAATATGGATGTATTCAGAATAGCTTTAGAAGATTAATCAAAGCAGCCGACTAAAGGTCATGGAGCGTAAGCTAAAAAATCTGGAGTGACTCCACTCGACTTTCCGAACACTTACGATTAAGATCATGACCAAGCATTTAAATCAATTTGAATCGATGAATCATTCAAACATATATACCAAAATGAAGCGCAATCGAATGCGCCGTTTAAACGCTAGCGCACTTTCAAGAATTTCTCCCCATACGCCATAATGTAAAAGAAATCTTTGTCGTAGTCCTGTAGAAAAACTATAAGTCCTATACACACCAAAATCGACACCGGTCTTGCGACGGTGGTTTATAACATATATACCCAATTTGTGCTCAATCGAATGTACCGTTTAAATGCTAGCGCACTTTCCAGAACTCTCCCCATAGGCCATAATGTAAAAACAATCTTTGTCATAGCCCTGTAGAAAAACTATAAGTCCTATACACACCAAAATCTATACCGGTCTTGCGGCAGTGGTTTATAACATATATACCCAATTTGAGCTCAATCGAATGCCCGTTTAGGAGATATCGTGTTCACTCACATACACACAAACACATATACACACACACGCACATGCATACATTCAACTCGTAAAAATAGCATAAATGAATTCAGAAGACCTCAAAATGTGTCAATACATCAAATCTCGAAGTCGAATTCTTTCATGATTACAATACTTTCCTTACATGGTACATGTTCGGAAAGTAAAAATATATACATTTTTAATGTACATACAGTGTAATTCTATAAATCAGTTTACAAACTTTTGGGAGTGGGTAAGATACACCAAAACACTTCAGAATCACGTAGAAATGCGGGTCAGAAAAAAAATCGTCTTCATATACCTGTTAATAATCACTTTGGAAAAAGTGTTGAAGTGTGCATCTAATTTCTTAACCAAGTTTCATAAATAATCGGACCGCCTTCGACAATTTCATCAATGTAATGAAAGAAAAAATTTTATTAAGTGCAATCGGTGAAGAATTGATTAGGTTTTTGAAAAAACTCGGTCGGAAACTTTACTATTACATGCTTAAATCTATTGATTAAAACTAACACTCATTTATTGATTAAATTTCTTATCGGCCGCTTTAAATCCTTTTACGCCAAAAAATACTCATTCAAGACAATAATTTGTGAATGCCTCAATTCGCCCCAGCACTCCCCATCCGCTATATTCTATTTAACTCATTTTCCGCAAAAATCTTGTCTATTTGAGTATTCTGTCTGTCTCTTCTCCCCCCGACCCATATCCTATTACTGTCGCGTGACCACGCTCTTAACGGATAACGGTTCATAGTAAAAAACGCCGGCATAGTTGTGTGTGTATTCGTATGTTATATCCGAATACCAAATGCATCTTTTTCATATTCAGAGTTGTGAAATAAATTCAGACTAGATATGGAGGAGATGCTTTAGGTAAAGATTTCGCTTTAATGACATAGTTTCTTACGATTGGATTATAAAAAGCTGTTGTAAAACAAATGAAGTTAGGATATCTCCACCCAAAGTGAGTAAGTAGTATTTTACCTTTTTCATGTCAATAAATTGGGTTGCTGCTTTCATTAAATCTCACAGCTGGTTTAACCATGATTGCATTTCTGTATTCTGACTGTACTGTGAATTCGTTTTATAACGAGAGACTATAGTGAAATTATATTCTATTTATTAAAAAAATACTTTTTATATAGTGTATTAAGATATATGTAATGTATTTGCCTTGATTTAAAATTTATTTTCTCGGGCTTATAATCATAGATTACAGCTCTGATAATAAACAATGAAGAAAACGAAACATTCAATATATTAATCAAAAACAGCAAATTTTAATAAAACACCCTTTTTATAGCTTAAAATAATAATCTTAATTGAGTACAGATATGTTAATTAAAAAAGGGCTGATTTTGCAAAAACGCTCATTCTATAGCTTAAATAATAATCATAATTGAGTACAGTTATATTAATCAAAAACGGACAGACACTCCTCGTTTTTGATTATTATTTAGCCTAAATGGAGCTGTTGTAGAATGCTCAAAAATTGAGAATTTTTCGCTCCATTGATTTTTGTCGATAAATGGAGCCAATTTTACTCAATCGGGAGAATGGCTGTTTGAAGTCAAAAATTGAGTAAAAATAGACTCCGTTTGATTATTATTTTACTCAATAGATTTAAGCGTGTATAACATTCTAAAGCGGAAAATTTCACCAGGATTTCCATTCATTGATCCTCCTAAACACTAGTACAGGGTGGAGCTATTTTATGGTGAAATGTCGAATTATGTCTATTAACAGTGTTAAACGGATGGGGGGGGGGGGGAAAGCGGTAAAGGAAAAAAAAAAAAAGCAACGGTAATAACTCGCACAGAGGCGCTTGTTAGCGTCCCTGGATGCAAATTATTGATCGGGAGATGAGGTTAGGCTGTTCCGAACACAAAACTAATCACGTCCGTTGGTTCAATGGAGAGACACGATGGGACGCTGCATTACGATCGCAATCAGAGTGTGAAAAGCCGATAAATAGAGGGAACTGCTTAGAATATTTGCCACCCTTGACAACTCATACACGTGTATAACCGATGATCGTTTTACATTTAAGATCGCCAATGAAGCAATGCTCCTTATCATGGATCAGTACTTCAGGATAGACATCACCTATGAGCTCTAAAAACGATTTCAAAACATTCCGACACTGGAGGACGGATGCACGTAGCAAATAATAAGCTGCGTGGAAATGGCGTCACACGTAAGAAGGGGGAAAAAAACCGAAAAATATCCAGAACTGTATATAAAAATCCCGAGTATTTTTAAAACCGCCAATAAGCTAATGTTCTGTTCGTTACCAAAGAAACAGTAGTAATGTTAAAAATCTGGAGTGACTCCACTCGACTTTCCGAACACTTACGATTAAGATTATTACGAAGCATTTAGATAAATTTTAATCGATGAATCATTCAAATATATATGCTAAATTGAAGCTCAATCGAATGTACCGTTTAAACGCTAGCGCACTTTCCAGAATTTCCCCCCATACGCCATAATGTAAAATAAATCTTTGTCGTAGCCCTGTAGAAAAACTATAAGTCCTATACACACCAAAATCAATACCGGTCTTGGGACGGTGGTTTATAACCTTTAGACCCAATTGGAGCTCAATCGCATGCCCCGTTCAGGAGCTATCGTGTTCACTCACATACACACAAACACACACACACACACACACATACACACACACATACACACATACATACATACATCTCGTAAAAATAGCATAAATGAATTCAGAAGACCTCAAAACGTGTCAATACACCAAAATCTCGAATTCGAATTTTTTCATGATTACAATACTTTCCTTACATGGTACATGTTCGGAAAGTAAAAATAGAATATGATTTTAATTATTTATTTAAAGTGGGCGAAATTAAATATAATTGGTGGCAGATTCAGACGAAAATTATGGAAGAGGCACAAAGTGTTTTGACGAGTGTAAACTTAATTCAACTGGCGGTAAAGCCGAGACAGGAGCGAGGTCCTGAGGGTTTGATTCGCCCCCCCCTACAGATGTTAGTCCATGCTTTAGTAGTTTTTAATTGTCGTCTATTCTGAAGATCAATTAAAATTGAAAAAATTTAACTCCACATATTCCCTCCCCGAAATTTAATATTACCGTTACATATTCCCCTCCGAAATTTTCTCGGGCTACTGCCTTGTCTGGGGGGGGGACACGTTCCCCTGTAGTACCCCCCCCTCTGGATTCGCCATTGGCCATGATGGCGTGATTATAACGCTACCCGATATTTCATCTCTCCAACAACCGGATGACCGATATACCCAAGCCGAGCCAAACATCGCAAGTCGCGTTTCGGAAAGCAGGTTCCGGATCGAGAAAAGCCGACTTTTTTGTTGCAATCGGTGAAAGAAAGATCTCCACTTCTCCTCGGCGTGAATTAACAATTTATGTCGGGGGAGTGATTAGACATTCTGGGTACGCTACACGGCGGACATGCAACGAAAGCAGCCTCTTTCCGTAAGGAATCTCGTTCGAAACTGTTATTTTGGGAGCATAAGTGAAAATAGGAAGCGATTTAAGCAAAAGCGCCACAATCAAATGGCATCGCTGAGTTAACACTTTGAGGCGCAACCCTTTCCCAATACTGAAAAAGGGGCAATCGTTGCCATCGCTCGACTGAACGACCCGCAAGAGTGCGGACGATCGAAACGTTCATCGCGTGCCACAAATCGAGAGACCCTTCTTTGACGACAGCTGGCTGTGCGGCACAGCCAGCTGTCGTCAAAGAAGGGGTCTCTCGATCTGTGGCACGCGATGAACGTTTCGATCGTCCGCCCTCTTGCGGGTCGTTCAGTCGAGCGATGGCAACGATTGCCCCTTTTTCAGCATGGGGCAACCTATCCGGCTGCTCTCGCATTCTTCCAATTTTCAGCAGATGTCAGTGATGTTAAAAATAGTCTTTTTACGGGAAGTTACGTGCTCAAAAGTAAAGGATTCTCGTGGAGCTAGGTCACTCGCAACTATTTTTATAGAAATCCAATCTATTCTTCGTGGCTGGCAACAGTCCAAACGTCAGAGTTGGGTGTTCCCAGAGCGGGAACACTGCGCGTTAAAGGGTTAAATATTACGTACCATGTATACTGATCTTGCACTTAGGAGGAGAATAAGGCAAAACATTTTTTAAAATTTATTTATATATTATTATTATTATTGAATGCTACAATAAAAATTGAAAAGTAACGAAAACACATAAAAAAATAAGAAGCCAAAGTAGCCGCTCTTGTTGGAACTACCGTTGGATTTATTAACGCTTTGGCTTATTTATCGTTGAGGGATTTGTAAGGAGCCCGTTGAAAAGGATAAATAGAGCAACCCTATCTCCTTTCTCGAAATATTTATTGACACGATATTGTGGGCTTTAATCCGATATATTAAGCTTCATTCCATATTATCATATTAAATCTACTAACACATACGTATTACTTATACCTATGTTTGATAAAAACTTTGTAAAGGAAAACAGGATGGCAGGGAGGACCATAGATTTACTTGGACTCTGACTCTCTTAATTTCCAAACTAACTACATAGATTATGATATAAGTATTCTTTAAATAAAACCTGCCTTTATATATATATATTGGTTGATTTTAATGACTCTTTTTGTCATGCAACCTACAGAAACCTAGCTATTTTGTTTTTCCATTTAACTAGATTAATTCAAGTAGTGGCACTAGAGGTCTACGCCGCCCAGATCTAGGCAGGCTAGGCCTATATATATATATATATATATATATATAATTAATAAGTAAATCACAAAGAATATTACTGCAAAAATGACATATCCCGCAGGAAAAAAATAAATACATATAACAGCAGAAATAGAGAGCCAGACAGTATGATGATCGAAAAACAATGAACCATAAATTCTTCAAAATTTAATGGAATGGAAATTATAACCTCTGAGACTCTCATCAGGGGCCATTCCCAGAAGATCACAATTAAAGACAAGAAAATAGTAGGATTTCGGTTGTGTGGCATATCAAAAGAGGTATTCTCTCCACTCATTTAGGCCCTATCCTACTATAGAACAAGAAAATAAAAACATTAAGTTTTTTGAAAGCAAAATAATTGAAGAAACACAACAAAACAGACAAACCCTACAGAAACAATGCAGATCACATGGCATATGACAGCAAACTTTGTTGTAAGAATGTGGCCAAAATCAGGAGGCGAAATACCAGTATTGCCAAAAGTTGCGAATGTGTAATAGTAGTATTAAGATTATAAAAGTGTTGCTAGAAACAGTAGTGTAAAATTATTTGACAGTGTTAAAATACAGGCATATTAACATAAAAGAATATTATTTAAATTATAATTATTGAATTATAAAAAACAGCTGGTATAGCCAATTACATATTTAAAAATTATTGTATTTAAAACTCTAATGAATATATGTACTAGCTAAATACATACATATAGTTTATTTTTCACAGATTTATTCTAATATTTAGAGAGAATATTTAAAAACTAATATTAGAATTAAAAATGTATAGTCACTGAATAGGAACTCCCCCCCCCCCCAAATATGTATATGACTGCATATACACATCCAGAGTTTTTTCTTATATATGTTTTACTCTTGTTTATTATACTTTTTATAAGTGATAAAAGCTTCCTAAAAAAAAAAATACCGGAACTATGAAAATTAACCTACATAGCAATAGAAAACAGATCTATAAGAGCTAAAAAAGTTGGAAATAATTAGCAGGTGAGATCTCGTGTTTCTAAGCCTAACTACAAGAACCCCCAAAAGTGGAGGTGAACTGGAAACTAGGTTAATCAAGTTTTAATCTTCAGGTGCCACCACTTGAATTAATCTAGTTAAATGGTAAAACAAAATAGCTACGTTTCTGTAGGTTGCAGGACAAAAAGTGTCATTAAAATCAATCTAGGGACACGACCATAGCTAATGTAGAAAAAACAAATGTGGTAAAGAACCAAACATGAAGTAAAAAGCTTAGAGATGATGCCAATACAATAAATCGAAAAAGGTGATGCCAGCATGGAAATTTAAGTAACAAAAAAAGCAGCAAGATCCACAAAAACTGTAATGGGGAGGAAAGAATGTAAAAAACTAAGTATAGCTAACCAATGATCAAAAAGGTACAGGCTTGAATAGCTAAAGAGTACAGAAGGAATTATAAATTAATCTAGATAATTAAAATTTTTAAAAAATGATTTTAATGTATAAAATTAAAATATTTAAATTAATAATAACAATGATGGTATAGTTAAAAAATTAATTATATAAATTTCATGTAATTAATTATGTTAATAGTGCTTATAGTACTCGATAATAGATTTATAACGATGCACTAAGTGTGGCTTTATCTGGATCAGTAAGTAGGGAAAAAAAACACCCCGAAAAGAAAAGTGTATCAGTAATCAACAATTCTACAATTTTTTTAATACATAAATATATATTTTATGGTATTTTTATGCATTTTATATAATTTTTTATATAGTTTTTAGGTTTTTTAAAGAACCATCATCCATCCCCGTCATCTCCATCCAAAAATTCTCATTTGGACATACAAAATTACCCATATAGGATATAGGATTGATTTAAATAACGAAGAATAATATTATCACATATAGGATATAGAATTGATTTTAAAAATCTGCCAGGATATTGATATTTTTGAGCTATTTTACATAGGTACATTTTAATCATTAGCTTTAAAACTACTGGTACACACAGAGACTCTTTTCTATACTTATGACTATTGATTATATTTCTAAAACCAGAAATGTGGAAAAGTGATGAGAAATGAGTAAAAGCATTAACAATGAACAAGAAAATTAAATTCATCTCTTTTATTAAATACAGTGCCGTCAAGTGGCGAGTTATAGCAAAATGGATAACGCCAAAATATTCTCATTGTTCAAATAGCTATGTATACTGATTTTCATAGCGACCGTTTGAATGGTCAAGAATTTGGCCTGCTGCAGCGTCATCTAGTGGCGATGTTAAAATAATAATGCATTGCAGTGCCATCTAGTGGTGAGTAACATCAAAAGGAACACAGTTAGAATATATTCTTCGTGCTGAAATGTGTAAGTATAAGAAATTTTATGCCGATCGGTCGAACGGTATAGAAGTTGATGTGTTGCAGCGCCATTTAGCGGCAAGTTACAGCAAAATGGATACTGAAAAATATTCTCCGTGTTCTAATATACGCGTGTACCAAATTTCATCGAAATCGGCTGGACGATATTCGCAAAGTAAACGGCTAACGGTGCTGGAGTTTTTCAACCTCATACACACATACCAACATTCATTTTTATCTATAACCAGTATCATTATATATCCCAGTCTCAAATAAAATCCAGTTTCAAATCTAAGCCTCGCCAAAGTGCCAACATACGCCATTTTGCAAGAGTTTTTTCAGGAAATCATTCGAAGCATTGACTTAGCAGCAATCAATATGGGAAATGGTTCGGCCGCCAAAAAGTAAAGCACACGTTTATTTGAAAAGGGGAATCCCTTAATACAACCGAATTTTTTTAAATTATCAACTATAACGTGTTTTATTGATCGTTACTCCGATGTACTAAATGAGAAGATTTCAATTTTCTGAAATTTGGCGGAATTCCCCCAACTTAAATCAATGTACTCAATTGGCGAGAATTCTGAAGATAGATCGCTTGAAATCCCTTAATAACTGCATTATTTCTTCACGGATCATTAAAATTTAACGCTGTATTCTAATAAAACCTTTCACTTGCTTTCAAAAATCTATTTCCTTAAGCTCTCAATAAATTGCGCCAAGCCGAAAACTGTGCAAACCGCTAGAACTCACTTTCTCAAAATCAGTATTTGAGCCATTTTATTGAATGATAGACTCTTATCGTGATTAATTTTACTTTGTAAGTCTGGAAAAAAATATGCATAGAGAGGAGGGAGAGAGATAGCAAAAGTAAAATAAAACTGACTTGAACATAGCCGCACATACGGAGAGGGCTATGGGAACTAAAGCACACACCCCCCTCCCTAAACCCGAAGAGTTAGATGCGAAAAGCTTTAACCCTTTAACGCGCAGTGTAACACCAGTTTAACGCGCAGTGTAACACCAAACTCTGACATTTTGACTGTTGCCAGTCAAGAAGAATAAATTTGATTTCTATAACAATAGTTGCGGGTGACATAGCTCCAAGAGAATCCTCTACTTTTTAGCATGTCCTTTCCCGTCAAAAAAAAAAAAATGGTCACGATTCTTTTTAAACAGCACTGACATCTGCTGAAAAACGGAAGAATGCGAGAACAGCTGGATAGATGGCCCCATGCTGTAAAAAGGGCAGCCGTTGCCATCGCTCGACTTAACGACCAGCAAGTTGGCGGATGATCGAAACGTTCATCGCGTGCCACAGATCGAGAGACCCTTTTTTGACGACAGCTGGCTGTGCCGCACAGCATGCTGCACCTTCGTGCTGAAGCCGAAGGAAGTGTCACCCACTGACATTCTTTTACTTCCTATTATTTATACTATGTATATTTTAATTTTTTTAAATAGTTTAATTAATTTATTTTTTGCTGAATATAATGAAGGAGTCTGCAATCAATAAAAGTAAAATCATTCATCGTATTAAAAAAGGGTTTTTCTAATTATTTTTCGTAATTAAAAGACAGAACTGTCATTCTTTGCGTGTGTAATAATTTTGACAACCCACGTTAACCCTTTCCTTCTCTCTCCCGTCAAAATCGCTAGCTGAGCTTTTCCCCCCCCCCCCGCCCTCTATTTCTCGTGCCTGTGATATTTCCTGGCAAGAGTCGAAGGAAACGTCACAAATATTTATTTATTTTTATGAAGTCAGTTTAATGAAATTCTCCTTGAGTGTACAAAACATACATTTTTAACTTTTCCCTGCTGACAAGAAAACACGGCATTCAGTCACCCCGAATGCTGACTCTTTTCCTAGAAATTTAATTTTTTTTTTCTTTCGGTGCTAAAAAGATCTCCAAAACTTTAAAATGAACCTATATAGTGTACATGGAGTTATATTTATACTATTTTCTTGAATTAAAAAAATAGCCACTCTTGTGACCGTTTTTCTCGAAAATATTACGACCCTTAAAGGGGTTAGGTTAAGTATACTTACGACTACTTACGAAAGTTAAGAAGGCATTTTTATCGGGAGATGGCACTTTAAAAACTGCCTTCTTAAAATCATTTACAGAAATCCAATACTTTTTCGAACATAATAAACGATCCTACAGTGGGACCTTTTAAATATATTTACGGAAGTGAGAGTAGAAAAGTAGACAAACAAAAATCATAGATACTTGATGTTGCAAAATCTTTAGCAATATTAAAAAAATATTTAAAATGTAATAACCCATAAACTTTTTCGGAAACTAAATATATTTATGAAAGTTCAAAAATTGACAGTAAACCAAAAACACAAACAGAATACATGTTGTAACTTAAGATTAAGTAGAATGGAAAATTGACAACATTTAGATGAATAACATTCTCCTTACGGGTGCTTTTTAGAGTTAACAACTCCGGCAACCTTCTACATTGGATTCAGCACTCCTTTACTCATGAGGACGCTAAAGCCGTAAATATCAAAGGACTAACAATAGATTGAAGGAAGGAAAAGATTGAAATCAACAAATTAAGGATTGCTGCAAAAAGAAGGTAAGTCCAACTACTCTAGTTTTTCAGAAAAACGTTTGGGGATTCGACACAAACTAAACATTCAGCTACAACCTTTGGATGCCAAACAAAAGAGATTTTTATTTTTAATGCAATATGTAGGTTGATCAATTGAAAAGAGTACCGATTGTTCTTGTTACCCTTAAATATGATGGATGTGGCAGCTATTCCTCCGCTAAAGTAAAATTGTTTGAACCTTTATTATGGGTGGGAGAACAATTTCCAACACTGTTGGACCGTTACTACTTCATTTGTGTGGTAAAACAGAAATGATTGTGCACAAAGTTACTTTGATGATTTTATATTTTTGAAAAACATAATTTAATTCAATTTTTCTCCTGCAAACATCGACAAATCACAACTGAATATAGCTCTTCAATAACACCAACCATGTTGCGAAGTGTGGTCCAAAAACTGGTTTCGACGTGTTCAAGTTTAGCATTCGAAAGGGTGTGGGACATTTTCAACATTGGCTGTCAGGAATGACAATGTTTAAAAAAAATTTAGTTCGATTATGTTTTTCAAAAATAAAAGGATCAAGTTGCAGGGTGCATCTCCATGCCTGTTTTACCTGACCCATGAAATTGTAACAGTCCCACAGAATGTTAGAAAGGGTCTCCCACACTTTAAACAAGGTTCAAACATTTACAATTCAATGTTAGAATAGTTGTCACGTCTGTCAGATTGAAGGGTCACAAGAAAAACGAACGGGTGTATGAGGGAGTTGTCGGAGGTGGATTAAGAGAAACATCCTCTCGGCCGTTTACGTGACGTATAGTGAAATTAATATATCCATGAAATACGCTGAGGACTTTGAAAACAGGAAGACGACACGAATGCAGAAAAGCTACGTTTATTGAAGGAAACAGCAAAAACAGTCTTGACGTAAGCAACTCATAGCATTGTTTCATAAAATAACACCAGGAATATATCTAATTGTTCCGGCCACACGGCATGCCGGAGTTCCATAAAAAAAAAAGAACACAACCTCCTCTGACGGAGAGCAATCGAGAAGTCTTACTAAAATCTACCTACAAAACTGCCAGCTCTCCACAGGTTGGCGAGTAAAATATGAGCACTCATAAGCCACTGCCCCACTTGACAACCACCGTCCGGTAGGCGTAAACAATATAAAAATTTGAAACAAACGGATTAAATGATTAATGCCAAGACAGAAGTGCCAGAATTTAGCGAATGCCAATGCATAAGGCTACAACCCCGTGAGAAAGGCGAAGGGGGCGACCGGGAGGCGCCAAGAACTTACACAGCATATGCTGAAGCGAAATAAACTTAGAAGGGAAACCCCGAAAAATCCCAGACATAGCGTCGCGAAAGAAAGAATATGTTATCAAGCCGAGAAACAGAGTGGAGAGAGATTAATACGGAATCCGTAATTTTGATTTAGAAAGACGAAACATAGGAACATTATTTTAAGACGCGAAAAATATGTGAACTTCGTCACAGGGTGCTCTTTTAAATGGATCAATCTCAAGTACGTGCAGCTCCGGACTCCCGTTTGATGGAGTTACATTTTTTGCAGCAAACGCTTCAGATACTCTTTATTAATTTTGTAGGGAAAATGTAAACATTTCAGTTTATAGTATTTTTTGACCGATTTATTCACATCAAAGAAAAACCGAACATTTTAAAATGTACACTAAAGTTAATCATGCGGAGCATGAAAAATCAAAATAATAAAATTTCAGATAAAAAAAAATTGAATACACTTTTGAGTGAAATAACAAATAGCATATATATGAAACGAAAGAAATATAGTATTTCTCACATATATATTTTCCGTTATGTTTTATGTGATTGTGAAAGTTAATTTTAACTACATAATTTTTATCAGATTTTTTAGAAATAGCTTACGGTTCCTTTTCTCAACCCCTTACAACTTGATTTTTTAAAGTTTTACTGTCTGTTCTTAAATTACATTTGATATTCTGTGTGAAATATTAGTAAAAAAGCCTAAAGTCATATAAATTAAAAACACAGAAAGAAAAGTTAAATGATACGCATTTAATAAAATTCTTCGCATAAAACATGAACTACTACTAAATTTATGCATATATATATATATATATATATTCGCTACATTTCATTAAAAATATAATCAAAACCCATAATTTTAAAAGAAAGGAATATACATTTTGCTGTAAACATGTTTGCGTTAGTACATTTTAACTTCAGGAGGTTTCTCAACAATGAATCTATGAAAAGGAAAGCCACTACAATCATAAAAATGTAACAGTTATAAAATAAAAATAGGTTAATTTATATTTTTTGTAACGTTGTGCTCATTTCTTTTTAAGTAAAATGTTCATTTATTTTATTACTGTTACTTTAGAAGAGACAGCATCATGCAATTTGAGTATTCAGTTTCAACATATAAAAATATTTTCCGTTTCATGATCTAAACATTGTAATCAATTACAATAAAACACATAAAATATGGGTGCAACAATTTCTTCTCTGTAATTTACTTGTATTGCCATCTCGGTTAGATATTTTAGATTCAAAAAGGACGAAGAAAAAAAGTACATACGTAAAAATTATGGAATCTTTAAAATTTCATATTATTAAAGACGCTTGTGCTTAGAGTTTATGAAAGCATTAAGCTAATTTAAATTCGCAAAAAATCGATTATTCCATCCAATTCCTCTTACATTTGACACATTAAAAACGCATGTAAAGGGGATTTCCTAATTCCCCAGCTTGCTACAAGGTATTCTCCCTTCCAATGCCTGTAAAACAATCTTCTCAACAACGCTTATCGTGAGGCACAGAAACCACTTTCGATAGATTAGAGCGGTGACAGAGAAGTTCAGCAAAGCACCAGGTTCACTCGTCGCATATCGAAATATATTCATTCATAGCTTTAAAATAATTACAACCCCTATGAAAAAAAAATTCCAATTTTTTTTTTTGCTTTTAATATATATATATATATATATATATATATATATATAACTAACAAGTAAAACACAAAACATACTACAAATAAGACATATCTCGCATAAATATATATATATATATATATATATATATATATATATATATATATATATATATTGTTTTCAATATACTTTTTAAATTTATATTTAATAGAAATTAATAACAATGCCTATCACATGGTACCATAGCACAAAAAACATGTCCATTTTTCAGAAAAGAAATATGTATATACATATAAAAAATGAAGAAGTGATCACAGGTATTATTTAAATGCTCTTCTTTAATTAATATAATCTCTGAGATGTCTCTAGGCATATAATGCAAATAGTAAGGAATTTAAGTAGCTTGATGAATTCCCATTAAAATTTTATAAACCTAATCTGCCTCATGCTATTATTTCTTTTTAATATTATTAATATTTCTAGAATATTTTATTTTACTTTTAGTTTATTTATTTAACATTTATTTGTTACTTATTGTTCAACTTTTATCCCAAAATTCTGGTAATGTGTATTTTTTCCTCTTGAATTGGCAAGGTTGAGCCATGCTTTCAGGCTCATGGCCACTTCGTCTCTATTTTTGTCTTCACGATTGCTTTTTAACAGGAAATCCCCGTAGTTACATATTTAGCTTTTTTTTTTGGTAGGGGGGGGGCTAAGTAACTACATAGAAATCCTGTTATTTGTTTTTATTTTGGTAGTAAGTATTCGGTTTGTGGGGCCTGACGAGCTTAATAGATGCTTACTATTCATTATTTTATTCCTTACAATTCCATTTCATTTTTCAATTTTACCTCTGTTTGGATTTTCTATTTATTGGATATATCAACTTCTTTGGTATATCCAATAAATTCTTTGGATACGATTGCATGATCATTGAATATATTGGAATACCATAACTGCTGTTGAATGATTCCTTGATTCATAAGAGTTTAGCCATTTTGATATTTTATATTTATAAATTACGACCATTTTTTCAGAAACCTGCGAGTCATTTCACAATCACTAAAACTTTCTAATAAACTTAATTTTTATTTCGGTAATTTCTTTTCGACTTCATGCTTCGTTGTGACAGGATTTCCCCCCCCCCCTTTATTACAGCCCAATTTTGTTTTTCTCGGTGTTTCAACTTTCTTTAAGAGTTTGAAGAAATCTGTTCTAACTACTATTAACTAATAGGTACTCCCCTAACATTCATGTACACATAGATTTGATTCTAAAAAATCGTTACGCAGGATCACATTGAAAATAGCAAAATATTGCCCATTTCAGAATTTTTTTTCGAATTGGATCAAGTTTTTAGATTGTTATGGATTGTAGCATATCATGTGATGCTATATCCTAAAATTTTCCAGTCTGTAACGTGGTTAATTAGCTTTGAAATAAATTCTTAAGCGTATTCTTTGAACTGCAGTTTTATGCAGTTTAAAGTTACAAGAATCTGGCCAATGATTCATTCACTGTAATGACATTCATTCATTGCTACGGCTTTTTCACTCACAGACATTCCACACTGTCATGGCACTCCTCGTAAAGTAATGACGACCTATTTAAGATGGCATTGCCAAAAAGCTGCATAACCTACTGAAAGTCCACTCGGATTGTACACTCATCTCGGAGAGTTCTGATTTAAATAATACAGAAAGCATCTGGCAGCTTTTACAAAGTCAAAGAGATCGCCCAGTCACTGTCCTTGCATAATACAGAAAGTCAATGGCAGCCATTAACCCTTAAATGCATGAATTTTTTTCTCGTTCGCACGATAGCCACGAGTATAAGTTGAATTTCTTATATCAGTTTTATGAATAACTAATTCATTTCTCCAAGGACAAACAGTTTGAAAGAATTATGTAAAACTTTTATTACTCACGATATGAACCATATAAATCATTCCACATGAATGAATCCATATGAATCATTTATTATTTAAAAAAAAACTATATTTTATATATGAAACTGACGTAAGAAATTTGGCTTCTACTCTAATCGGGCACTGAAAAATACGATGCATATATGCATCGCTATGCATTTAAGGGTTAAAAAAGTGACAGACCTTGTCCAATCACTGTCGTTGCGTTATACTGAAAGTCATTGGCAGCGATTACGGCCTATATCAGTCATCACTGAATTTTGTGGGACGTGGGCATCCCTCAGAAAGTAACCACGAGCAGATGAGGCGGTGTTGGACGAAGCAGCCTTGAACCAGCATACTGAAAGTTCTCCTCATTCAAGGTTGGTTGCGAGACGATACAAACGCAATCCTCATGACTACAAAGAGATTTTGCGACCCACATGCGCAGGTTACTTAACCCTTTAACGCGCTAAGTGTTCCCGCTCTGGGAACACCAAGCTCTGGCGTTTTGACTGTTGCCAGTCACGAAGAATCGATTGGATTTCTATAAAAAATAGTTGCGGGTGACATAGCTCTACGAGAATCCTTCACTTGTCATTTTCCGTAAAATAGGGTCACGGTTATTTTTAACAGCACTCACATCTGCTGAAAAATAGAAGAATGCGAGGAACAGCTGGATAGATGGCCCAATGCTGAAAAAAGGGCAGCCGTTGCCATCGTTCGACTTAACGACCCGCAAGAGGGCGGACAGCGGCACAGCCAGATGTCGTCAAAAAAGGGTCTATAGATCTGTGACACGCGATGAACGTTTCGATCGTCCGCCCTCTTGCGGGTCGTTAAGTCGAGAGATGGCAATGGCTGCCCTTTTTTTCAGCATTGGAAAAGGGTTGCGCCTTAAAGGGTTAAAGAAAGACCACTCTTACCTAGCGTTTATCCTTGTGGAAGAAACAACCCCACTCCGCAACAGCCACCAGAAGTGGCTCGTCTGTGCTCGTCGCTCATCACAAGAGTAGAACCTCCTTTACGTAACGTAACGTAACAGAACACGTTTCCTTTGTACCACTGCAACAGGCTACTTTACTCGGAGTTCCTCCAGAAGTAGTTGCACCCACCATCCTGGGGGGAGGGGAATGAAAGAAGAACGCACATACTTACTTCACGCCACACAAGAGAAAGGTTGTTCTTCCAGTCCCGTCCACCAACATTCCTTTTCGTTCTGTCTTGCTCTCGTTCGTTTTTTCTCACTTCCCTTTGCCTCACCGGTGTGTTCCTCGCAGGAGAGACAAGAAGCCGCAGCAGCCGACAGACACCCCCCAAAAAGTTCCGGCCTCGCCAGAAAAAGGGGGAAGAAGGAGCCCGAGCGCGATGTGTCCGTTGTTAGCCGTCCCTGGCAAAGTTCTGCCTGTCTCTGCCTGCTTGAACATCCTCCACCACGCGTACTGATTGAATTTCGCAATCCTCGAACGCAATTTAGACGCTAAATTTACGTTATAATCATTTTACCAGGCCCCGTCTTCTTTTGTTTGCAACGACGGTGCGCATTACTGGCCATCAACCTTTATTTATTTATCACTTTTTCTTACGGCTTCGGTACTTCCTCCCTCCCTCCCCCCCTTCCTGAAACCCCGCCGCCTGTGTTTCCTTCCCCCCCCCCTCTCTCTCCCACTCTACCCCCTCCACACACACGCTTTCATTTCGCATGTCATTCGCCAGGCGCTTCATTTTATTTCGATTTTTCCTACCTCCACCGCCCCCCCCCCTTTTCCTTTGCTCACTCACTTCATTCTCTCTTTCTCTCACTTTTTATTTTCCACTCTTTTTTCCCCCCCACTCTTTTCTCCCCGTTTTATTTACCAACCCACCCCGTTTCTAATTTCTCCCCTTTTTTCCAGTTTGTTTATATCTACGCAATTATCTTTCTACGAAATGAGTAGTGCACGGGGGGCATGGGGGGAGCGCTGACCCCCCCTCCCCTCCCGTTGTATTGCTGACCAAAACCGAGTTACGCTGCATCCCAAATTCGGTTGCCTCGCATCGCCAAGAGAAGAGAGAGAGAGAGAGGGAAAAGTAGTAGGGGATGCGGGGGGGCGTGTCCCGCGTGTCTCCGCCCCCCGCCGCCCAATGGCGTGATCGGGGGGCGTCTCCGGGCAACCGGAGCCGGGGCCGCGGATTGTATTGGTAGGGAGTCTTCGAGTAAGACAGGTGATCCTTATAAGGCCGTATTCGACCGGGTAATTTCGTTAGTCACTTTTGGTTAGGTCGTCAGTGTGTGTTGTGTTGTGTTGTATTTTGCCTCGGCGCGCGCCGCAAGTTAAACCAGGGAACCCGAGAGCGACCGGGAGCCTAATAACAGGGGGCTCGCTTTCTTCCTGCCAAAAAAGATGGCCGATGACCAGCGAGGTCTCCTGTCCGAAGAGCAGCGTTCGGACAAGAGAAAGTGCGACGAGTTCGCGGCCCTTTACGGGCTGGAGGGGGCAGCCGCTGCGAGGGCGCTGCCAGACCACTCCGGTAAGTTCCCTCTCTTCGCTTCTCTTCTCTTCTCTCTTTTCCCCCGGTTAATAAATTCAATAAATCAAGCCGAATTATAATGCACACGAAGCGCCGGTAATTGAATCGAGGCACCGAAAATCTTCATTTTCAGTTTCTAATATGGGGAAAGGAAGAAGGAGGCAGGAGCTTTATTAAATTGGAAATTGTATTACGGCCTTGTCGCCCATTTGTTCACCTAATCCAACGGAATTATTGGAGGTGGCACTTTTTTAAGGGGGCCCCCTTCAAAACACCGCGTGCGCTCTCTCTCTCGCCTCTTTTCCTCATTTCTTAAATACGCACCTGGAGATCACAGACGAACTTTTTTTCTCTTTCTTTCTTTCTTTAACTCTTTTTTTTTTTTAAAGGCGCGTTTTATTACTTTTGTCGGATTCTTTATTTAATTTATTATTTTTTTTTTTCCCTCGCCCTCATCGTCTTCATTAATTTTTTTCACTGCGTTCCTTTAACGAAATCAAGGTCTTCTTTACTGCAGGAGCCTCGTTCGTGGAAAAATTTTCTCATCGTGTCTGATACACTTACAGCAATTTTATTTATTTATTTTTTTTCCGAAGGGAGTTTACCTGGTATCCTGATACGCAGCTGCAAACGAACGTAAGCATCTATTTTAGCCTTGCTCCACGTGTTAGTGGCTAATTAGGTTAATCTAATTTATTATTTCATGGATAGTATTTCCTTGTTTTCATTGTCCATGGCTTGCGTCATGCATACCCTGTACTTAATGTTTTGTTCTCACGTGCTTCGGTGATTGAATATTCACAGTGCTTGTGTGTATGTAAGGTTGTTTGGATAAACATAGAAACAATTAAGTGTTTTCTATTAGTAAAATTTATTCAAATTTATGTGTCCTTTCTTATGATAATTGAAAATAACTACCTTTTCTTGTCTTGAATTGCATTTTTAATGTCATCAGTGATTGAGAGAATTTGGATGTATCCTTTATTTCCGAGGAAGGTACACCATTACTACTACGTTGATGCATGTGTAAGTATTGTGCATTCAAAAGTCATTACTGTCAATTTTACTTCTAATAACTTTCTGTGATTATTTTTTTAACTTTTAATATTCCGAAATCGTTATTCTGTGTGACAAAAAAATATTACTTCCTTTCATTATCATTAATAAACAGTCATTTTCAATGAACTATATTTCAGGTGGTACAAATGTATTTTAGCGGTGATAGCTAAATTTTGTATATATCTAGCGCGTTAAACAGGTTAAGTAGTTTTTAATGGATCCAATCATGGTATCTTCATTGTAATATGTCTATGTTCTTTGAGGTCTTTTTCTCAATATAAAACATATCAAGTATTTTTGAATTAAATCCATATGAAATAATTATCATTTAATTCGAAGAATTGCTTGCAAAAATAAATGTGCTTTAATCCATTTTTCATTTGGGTCATCTCGTAACAACTTTTCGCATAGAAATACCGCAATGAAACCATAGAAGTGACAGTTAAGACTATTTTTAGATTATTAATTTAATTAATACATAATCATTCAATTACAGGACTGGTCTATTAATAGCCTTAAGCAGTTACATTTTAATGAATAGGAAACTTGCCATGCGCGTGATTAATTTTTAGGTTATTTTACATCCCTATTGCCATTTCTACTATTTTAAATATCTGTTTACATTTAAGGAATAGAATGATGCTCCGACCTATTTTCCAGTTTGTACGTGAGGTTTCTAAAACACAACCTGATAGATTTGTATATACCATCCTTACTTTGAAAAAAAAAATACTAAGCGAAAGAGACAAATTTAAAATTGTGTTAGAAATATTGCGTTACATGAAATTATTATTCAAATTGACTAAATAAAAAAATTGACTGTTTTTTTAACTGTGCCTGTAAATGTTTTTTTTCAACAACAAACCTATTAATGCACGGAAAAGTACTTGGAGGAACTAAGCTTTTTGCAGTGTCGGAAGTAATTTCAAATATTGCTACTTTTATTAAAGTATTTAACTGTTGTAAAAAAATTCAATCATTTAGATCATTTAAACGATTTGTTATGGCGAATCATAATTTAAAGTGATTTAAAACTTCTCATCAATGGATATCAGAGTAGAAAAGAATTTTGTTCGTTGAAAACCTGAACCATTTTACAATTAAATTTGTTAATTAGATTAAGAATTTATATTAAATTAATAATTACATTTTAATGAATAATTTATTATTTGAATTAATGATTTTTTATTTTTTACATGACCTATGCTGACATTCCTTGCCAAAATCTGTGCGCGTTGCAGAACACAACAAAAATGACTGCCTCAGCATAGACTGAAATCTCATAACCCACGAGTTTCAAGTTAGAGAGCACGAAAATAAGTTTACATTTCGGATTATGATCTACGACTAGCAAGTTTGTTCACTTACAAAATACACAGAAAACTAACTTTTGGCGGATAGTTTGATTTATATTTTGAAAAACACGATTCATCGGATTGACGTATAAGAAATGATCCATTAATGATTGGAAAAGTGAATACAAAAACGTTTGAACAGTTTTTCCTCTTCGGTTGCGTAGTAAAATTTAACAATAATTTTCAGTTTTAGTTATTAATTATATAATTAGTTATGGAAAGAAAAATACTATATCATAATAAAGCTAACAAGTGAGCTGGAAAAATAATTCAGTTAGTTGTCAAGGACCTACCAAAGTTCTTTCCTGCGACAATATCCACCGATGAGAAATTTTAAATTATGCTTTGCATTAGGGAAATCATTTAAATGAACCGTATTAATCAAGAAAAAATTAAGTACTGTAGTAAATATAGCAATGGTTGAAATTCCCTTACCACTTTCAATTTTACCTATCCGATAAATTCCAGTCATTTCAAAATTACCTACACATAGTACACAGAATTATGGAAAAACGTATGGAAATTCGATTATTTTGTTATGTGTTCTCCGTAATTTTGACTACCATCGGTGGATACTAGCATTTTACAGTTCTTTTAATTTGAAGGAATTACGCTACTAATTTCAATACTTCTATCAATTAAACGCTAATTTTTAATTCATTCTCAGTCGATCTGTTTAAAATGAGTCGACTGTAGCGTATATGTAGTTTTAATATAGCTTTCAGTTTATATATCGGCTTTTATTCCTTAAATAGTGATCATAGACATACATAATAAATCAAAGAGTTGCGTAAAAAGAATGGTACAGAATTTTACGAAATCAAATAAAATTTTTAGGGGATTTGAATTATTATACGGCCCCCGAACAAAAAAAAAATCCCCAAATGTGCTCAATAAAATAGTGAAGGGATGTCCGCAATTTATCCTGAAAATTGGTTTGCGAACTCCCCGATTTCAAAACGTTTCCATGTTGCTTGTAAATGTTGTTTTACAACAACATTAGTTGTTTTACAACAACTAATGTATCACTGTACAAAAAACCTACTTGGATTGTTTGTAGAATTTTTCGATTCCGATAACATCGAATTGTACCTTCAAGAGTGTTAATTTTTTTTTTTTTTTTTAGGAATTGTGATTTAAAATTTCATTAACATAATCAGTGGCGTAGCGAATAATTTATTTTTAACGGGCCAGCAACAGCTACATTTAGTACTTTCCTAACTCATTTATCGAATTTATTCATTTTCATCATGACGACCCACGAAGAAAAAAAAAATCATATACTAGTCCCTTCCGAAATGAAAACCTGAAAACACCACTGATAAATTAGTTATAATGATAATGGAATCACGACATGTCACAGTTTAAATTAGTAACAATCCATTTTATCAATATGAGACATAGTTTTTAAACAGTGCATTTTGTCCTATAAAACGCATACGCACATATGAATTACATTTGATTTTTTTTCAGTTTCTTACATGATATAAATTTTAAGAGAATATTAACTAATATCAATAAACACAAAAAATTCTTCTGCATAGTTTTGCAGTCTCGATAACGTCTTTTTTTATTATTATCTATGCTTTCAAATGAAATTTAACCACACTTTACGTAAACACGATGTTTATAAAAGAATAGGGCAAAATTTGAAGGTCTGTAAAAGCCAAACTAAAGAAGCTAATAGATAAATTTATCTTGCAAAAGTTTATGGATTTCTTAAATATTTTTTCCTCCCGTAGGGATTGTTCAGGCAATTACAGTACATTAATTCAATTAACATTTATCCTGTTTCGATAGAACAATTAATGTATTTGTTTTAATTATCATATATTGGAACAATCGTAAAGTCATAAAAAATGTAACATTCATTCCAACTTTCGGAAGTTAATAAGAATTAAAATTTTTGTAACAAATACATTATAACTGTATTAACATCGTATTTTAAAACTTACTTGTACTATTTTGATCGCTTCCGTTAAGATTACAGCTGAAAAACATTTAATAGTTAATCTGTTTAAATTTCATTCATATATTATCATAGAATCTATAATATTTTCATAGAACCTATAATGTCTAAAATAATACGGCAAAAAAATTATTAATAATTTAAATTTGTGCTTGA
This sequence comes from Cheiracanthium punctorium, assembly GCA_038373885.1. Classification (NCBI taxonomy): domain Eukaryota; kingdom Metazoa; phylum Arthropoda; class Arachnida; order Araneae; family Cheiracanthiidae; genus Cheiracanthium; species Cheiracanthium punctorium. The sequence goes on along the minus strand of JAWZYV010014840.1, from coordinate 104,953 downwards.
AATTACACGAGCAACATTCCTTAAACAATTTTTTGAACATTCCTTAAACAATTTCTGGCTATGTCACTGGAATAAGCGATAAGTTCTCTTATGTTTCGTTGTCGGATACGATTTATTCTTGTTGCTATAGCTTATGAAATTCTGATAATTCAACAAATGAAATTATTGATTGACTTGATACAAATTGGTGAGAATCGAATGAGTTCACACCCTCTATTTTTAGTAGGATTGCATCAATTTTCCTTCAAGGGAGCTTCAACGCATCGAGGCAACTTCTTGTCAATCATAAGTGGAATAAATGCATTGATGATTTAACTAGAAATGCTAGTAGAAAGAAGATTGTTAAATCCAAGGATTAAGATATTCAGAATTGCGAGTGATAAATTAGTTTTTATCGTCATAATTCTAGATAATAATGTTAGCGAGGCTGTCGTGGTTATTAAATAAATTCCTGTTTGTAGATGCTCAAATTCTGCAATCAACCCCGGATATAGTGAACCTGGTTCTCGTGAACTTTCGGCTATAGAGAACGGCATTTCATGAGTCCCAATTCTCATACGTTAGAAATGTTCATAGTGTTTTTCGGCTTTAGTGAAACATGGCTTCGGTTATAGCGAACTTAAAAAATTCTGGACGGCAGAGATGATGTTCTACTATTTCTAGGAAGAATGTGTCTTGTGTTCGAGTAGAAAGAAAGAGATTATATCAAGCACGTGTTCCGAAATACAGGTGAATTGCCAGTGTCTGGGCTAACTTACTTATGCTGAACAGGGGGGAAGGTGGGAGGAGATCATAATTGTTTCCTTGCTGTAATGCATTCTAATCTTCAAAAGTATTCATTAACAAAAGCAAGATACTTTTTAAAGTGAACCATTTCCGTGAATGGGATTAATTATGTTTATTTAATATATATTTCTATAACCATAAATGCGATCCATTATGTCTGATTTATTTAATAAACATTCAGATTTTTTATGAAATACTATTTTCTAGTTTTTTATTAAGTTTTATTGTTGAACATGGAGAAACATCGGTTTTAGTGAGCTTCGGATATAGGGAACGAAACTGACCTTTCCCAGAGATTCACTATAACCGGAGTTGACTGTATTCCTTGATAAGAATTAATTCAATTAGCATGTAAAAAGTGAGGCTATTTGCTATTAGGAAGTTTATCGTTCATATTTAAAAAGATTTAGGATGATTGTGATTTTGATAGTATTGATGCTGGACGAGCAAGTTATGATAAGTAAAATTGTAATGATTGTTAATACTAAATTATTGAGAGTCTATATATGGATATAGTATTATTAATAATAAGTGTTCTTGAATGGTTATAGATATTATAGGTTACTTTTGTAATAAATAAAATTATAATTATTGCAGGAAGTGATTTTATTATTATAAAAGATATTGTTGTGAGATTACAATGATTTTTATCAAATGTTAATATATATTAATACCATGTAGTGAATTGGATCATTTGTGAGAATAAGATATTGAAATTATTAGGATTTGTCCTATTCTTGATCCTCTTGCTAGGATTAATAATGTAATTAGTAGTGTGTGATGCGTTGGATGATACATTTAAATGTATGGATATAAATGAACATAGAGGTAAAACTAGTTGTTCGAGTCTTACTGGTATAAGGATATCCATTTTTAGTCATTAACACATTCTTCTTATTATAAATGCTATCATTGTTATTTTTAATAATCTATAAACTTTAGTTTCTGTCTGCATCCAAAGTAGATATTTGAATAAAATAATTAGAGCCTTTGAAAATAATGTGTTTATGTTTGGAGTAATATTTGTAATTACAACTCAACTTATATTTGTAGTAACTATATTGGTATAAATTGTAATTTTATACTCAGTTTCAATGCATATTGTAGCGTCGGGATATTGATTTAAATATTAATCAGTTAGTGATATTGAGATAGGAATGATAAAATTATTTACTTATGCAGGGAGATTAATTCTTATCGGGAGATTTGAGAGATATAATATTATTTCTGCATTGTTGATTTTGGTTACGTTAATCTTAGGTTTTGAAGTTTTGTTTTATAAAGAAGATTTTTTTTTCATTTATGTTTATCATTATATACTTTTTTCTAGCGTGTTCGTAATTTCCAAAGCAGTATTTTTGTTAATAATAATGTTAGATGTAGTAGGATTAAGATCTATGGATGAGAGGGGTCTTTTCGTATTTAATTAAGTGCCTGAGTAAAGGGTTCGTTTGATTGGTTAAATCATAATCTATTTTTGTAACGATTCTTGAGGATAAATTAACAAATATTTTTGGTTCTCTAGTATGATTTATCTTCTTCTAGATTGAGATATTCGTGGAATTTTGTGTTTTTAAGGAGGTATTTTTAATAATTCAAATTTTATTTGGTTTATTTTTATCTTTTTATTTTAGAGGGGATGCCAATTTTTCATTAGATGTAACTATTCAATTGATACTTTATGTAAGTTGTCTGCGATTGATTCGTAGAATTCATTCTAATGATGCTAGAGTAGTTTATTACTATTATTACATGTTCATATTGGTCATAAAATATAAATTTATACACCCTTTTCTATGTAGTTCTTATTTTATAAGAAGACTTGATAAAGTGGCGTGACCATTTAATAGTCTTCTACTGCAACAACTTTTTCCAGGTTATATGTACTGCCTTGAGGACAAGTGCTTTTGACAGCTTCTTCTGTGTTTACTAATTTGTCTGTCATTCCTTATGTAGGAATTTCATTGGTTGAGTGGGTTTGAGGAAGCTTTGCTGTTTGTCCGCCTTTAGAAAAAAATAAATTTTAAATATTGTCCTAAATCCACTTGTAATAAATATGCATTGGCGGTCAGTGTTTAATAGCTTTTTTATGTTGTTTTCTGAATTCGTTATTTTAAGTGAATAAAACTATTCTTTTTAAATGATATAATAAACATTTTCTGATATGCGTGAATATTAATACTCATTCCAAATATGCAACGACTTGTTACATTAGAAATATCCTGTTTTTTCTAATGTACGATTACGCAAGGCAATAAAGTATTAAAATATACTGAAATGATAAAAATGCCAAGATGCGTTTATCAAAAATAAGTAAATTTCATTTCTACATATTTCACTTTAACTTAAAGCAAAACTCTCATCCTTATAAAAATAACAAAAATGAAAATAAAACATTAAAATTTTTAAACATTTTCACGCCTCGAGTTCATAATTCTGGATACAAATATGACCTATATTATTGTATAGGACAGATGCTCTATTTCACATAAAGAAAAAACAATATTATTTTTTTATTGCAAATTTCCTGTTATTACAAAAATTATTGTAAATTTAAAGAGAAGTTTTGTATATCAAGTCTTAAAAGGTTAAAGTATTGTACATAATATTAAAAAAAAAAGTTTGTGTTGCAATAATTTAATGAATTTAAGGTTTGCATAACTTTAAGGCACTTTCATAATTACGGTTTTAATTTAAATTTACTTTTAAAGCTATATATGTATTAAATAACTGCATGCCTGAGCGGTTTGATTTTTTTCTCTACATTTATATTCTTATTTTTTGAGTTGGGGCTCGACTATAAATATATATCTTTTTAATTGACTTCTATACAAAACGAATTAAACTACTATACTTCCAAATAGGATTTTTCTTTCAGAAGCTATTTCTAAAAACAGCGAAAATATTTTTCTCATGTATGAGAACAGCGTTTATAGACGTCTGAGGATTTTCATTTTACCCGTAGATGGCCATTCTTTTCCATCAGTAAAGGAAGGAAACCTATGGGACTTCTAAACTGAATTTCATTCAGAAGCTAGAGTTGCGATCGCATTAAAATAGGGTTGCGAGCGCATTAAAATTATGTATGCTAATCCCGTTAGTTTCATATTATTAATACAGTCCAGCCTCATATAAGATGAATTCGAAGGGTTGGAAAAATCTTTTCGTACTAACCGAAATTTATATTAACCGATCAAAACTGCAAAGGAGGGCAGGGAAAAAGTTTTCCCTCGTTCTAAGCAAAATTCCGCGTTAAGCATTTTAGTCTGAACAAGGTTGTCGCAGTCCTCGTGTAAAGGGTATAGGGTTTCCCTATCAATGAGTGGGAAGACTGACGCAATGAAGGTGTGGAAGAAAGAAAGGAGACGAAACGCCTAATTATCTAATTATAATTTTAAATTAAGGTCAATAAAAACGAAGCTTTCACGAAAGATCGTTGCGTACCTCCTACTTTGCCTGTAAATGTCGCTTCTTTGCAAGTGCGATAACACAGCAAGTAAAACTACTGCTCTTCTAAATAGGATTCACAAAATTCAGTCCCGGGCAGCATAGCAGTGCTCTCTGAACGTCTTTTAACGTACTAAAAACGTTCAGAGAATCTTATTGGACGTTCAGAGAGCTTGTCCTGTCCAGGGTGCCAATTTCATAATTCTAGTATATTTATTTAAACGAGAAAATAAAAGACGGTACCTTCAGGTTGTCTGCCTGTACATGTTGTTTCTCTGCTGACACAGTGAACCATCAGGAAAAAGTTCAGACAATCTTATTGGACGTTCAGAGAACTTGTTCCTGTCCAGGGTGCCAATTTCATAATTCTAATATATTTATTTAAACGAGAAAATAAAAGACGGTACCTTCAGGTTGTCTGTCTGTACATGCAGTAGCGGATTCAGGGGAGGGGCTAAGGGGCTTCAGCCCCCCCCAAAAGAGTTTGCTAAAGGGTACCATTCTGCTTCCTTATGCACTTTGTATATGTAAAGTGATCTTTTTTAATCACTTAGCCCCTCCCAAAAGTTTTTTACATTGGTTTAGACTAAAATTTTGCTTTATTGTATATTTTGTTTGGGTAAAATAAGTTTTTTTCAAAATTTAGCCCCTCCCAAAAGAGAATTTCTGGATCCGTGACTGTGTACATGTTGTTTCTCTGCTGACACAGGGAACCATCAGGAAATAGTTCGGACAATCTTATTGGACGTTCAGAGAACTTGTCCTATCCAGGGTGCAAATTTCATAATTCTAATATATTTATTTAAACGAGAAAATAAAGGACGGTACCTTCAGGTTGTCTGCCTGTACATGTTGTTTCTCTGCTGACATAAGTGAACCATCAGGAAAAATAACTGGCCATCCAAGTGTGACCCGCTCTGAAATAAAAAACGAAAATAGAATTTTCACGAACATCAATATCGGTGTCGACTTCACATTGTCAAAATGAGTTTAAACGCAAGAGTATATTTAAGAAACGGTAAAAGAAAACTGAGGTTTTTGAAAACTATTAATTTACTTCCTATTCTAGTAAATTAGGGTCATTCAATTTTGTTTAGTGTCGTTCTGGTCACGCAAGGAGTATTTAACTGTAATGTATATTGTTTTGTGAAATGTTAGTTTTTAAAGGACCCAATCATTTGTGAGCTCTGTGACGAAAAAATGTATTTCTTTACGCAATTGATATCCAACCCCTTTTCTTCAAAATCCTTAATTGAAATAGCCACCCCCTTTTTGCTAATGTATTATACTTCAGTAACCTACATTTAAAACTATGTCAGAATATACGAAGGTTTCTAAAATACATTTTAATGCCCTGCTATAGGTAAGGATACACCGGGAATGTATACACTGTAAAGGTCTGCGTCGTCGAGCCGCGCCACCGCTGTCGGACATTTGTACTACGCCGCCGCCGCCATATTTCACGTCGGCATGCAATCTGGGTCATAATTTTATCGAAAATAGGATTTTTTTCCTTCTGATAAAATGGAAAGTAAAACTTAAATTGTTACGAATTTTAGTAGAGAATTTAATAGTTTACTAATAATTTATTAAGAGTTTACTTATAACTACTAATTTAATAGTTTACTTCTACAACATAAGTTTTGGTATACATTAGTTATAGAATGTTTCAGAAATCACTTCGCTAAAAGATGTTTTCCACTTGCTTTCTTTAACCCTTTAACGCGCAGTGTTCCCGTTCTGGGAACACCAAACTCTGACGTTTGGACTGTCGCCAGTCACGAAGAATAGATTGGATTTCTATAAAAATAGTTGCGGGTGACATAGCACGTCATTTCTCGTAAAAAAAATTGTCACGGTTATTTTTAAACAGCACTGACATCTGCTGACAAAATGGAAGAATGCGAGAACAGCTGGATAGATTGCCCAATGCTGAAAAAAAGGGCAGCCGTTGCCATCGCTCGACTTAACTACCAGCAAGAGGGCGGACGATCGAAACGTTCATCGCTTGCCACAGATCGAGAGACCCTTTTTTTAACGACAGCTGGCTGTGCCGCACAGCCAGCTGTCGTTAAAATTCGTATCTGAACTGCTTATATCTCTATTACACCAACATAAAAAGAGGCTTATCAGTACTTTTAAATTATATAATTTTTTGGCTAACTGTCAGTAAATAAATAACGGTACACTTCTTCCATATTTACACTTTGATTTGTTTTTACAAGAACTTGTCATTTAATTTTAAAATGCTCTTTAAATATCTGCATTCCTTAGGCAGTAACAATCAAACTACGCCAGAAAGATTTTTCACTAGCAGTACTCTGCACTCTTACAAATAATAAACTAAACAGACATATTAAATGCATTTTTAAGGGTGGCGAAGAAAATATGAGTAGAGGTATTTATTTCATTGCAAAACTGTCTGACACGTTTTCTGTTAAAAAACTAAGTAAGTAAATAAAAGAATATTGGCAAACACTATATGTTTATGTTTTCCTGAATACTTCATTAGGCGAGTCATTTTGCCGTTATCAGAGAACAGAGTAGCTACTAACACTTGTAAAGATACAATTTAAATTTTTTCAGTCAACGGTGTAATTTGATTGCTTTAAAAACTGTTTAAACGTTGCATTATACCTTAAAAGAATATAGTTAGTTCCTTATCGGTTTGGAATATTTTATGTCCGTGTTGAAAAGAAAGAAAAACCGCTAAAAAGCAAATAGTTTATCAGCCGTATACTGATAACTAAACGTTTTGTGAATGTGCCATAATAAACCTATCGATTTGATTGGCTTTAAAAAATACAGAAGAATACGCAGCCGCTGCGAATTTTTTTGCGGCGTACACTTTTAATGCACTGTAAGATCATTCTATGATCCAAAGAAGCTAAAAGCTCAGTAGGGCAGTCTCTCTCGTTTACTTTCAAGGATAAACGTGAACTTTCGTATGCATTCAGAGCAGTACATTTTTGACCGCTGTTTAGTTTCGCAGGGCAAAGCTTTTTTAAGATTTCCTAAATTGAATTTTAAAATACTTACATATATTAGAGCAAGCTACATTTAAAAGTTATTTCATTTTAATATTTGTAGCGCATTTGTATCACAGCTCATATGGACGCTAAATCAGAGATGGCTATTATATGACACTCCTGTTTTTACTTTCGAAACTTAATTTTAAGGAACGATGAAACTATAATCTACTTCAATTAACCTTTATAAAAGAACTATATTTATATTTTTTATCATTTATGCTTTACTTTTCCGTTTAAGACGTTTTCCACTTAAAATGTTTGATCAAATCTGGGAAAAGTTCTTGTAACACACACACACTCATAGGTGTGTGTGTGTGTGTGTTGTCGGTTGTATAAGTGGGTTCCACTGTATGTATATTGTTACTTGTCTATCTAGATAATAATTTTATGGGGGAAAAAATCCTCCATGTGTAAATTTATATATAATATTTACAGAATGATTTTTAAAAAAAGAAACCATTCATTCATTAATTTTCGCATAGTAATCGTTGCTTGTAAATAAAAACCAATGGAATTCAATCGTCCTGTTAGAGAACATTTTTTTAGATTATTCTTTTAATTACCCCCTCCCCCCCCTCAACATGTTACTGATGTCAACATAGATATTCGGCTTCATAGTTCTGATAATTGGTGTTTTTTGTAAATATTCAGATAGCTCAAAAATGAAATTTGAATTGCGAGTGAGTTTTAATGTGAAATTCATATCGACGTATAACCCAAAATGATGAATAAATTAATTAAGTGTGCTATCATTATTTTTTCATTGAAAAAATTTCAAATTTATTCAGGATGTCTGGCTATAATTATTACATTTTTTGGAATAATTGATGCAAGTATGCTTATTTTCATATTTTATGCTCTGATTAGACACTTAATAACTGTGATTTTTTTTGTTTACTTATAATAATGGCTACATTTCATCAACATGGATGAATACGTACACGTAATTAAATCTTATGGATATATTTCATATTATTCTCTTAAATAAATTAATATTTATAAATAAAATGTTTCACCAGTTATTAAAAATGCTTCTTTCACCATAAGCCAGGCTATGCGAACGTAAATGAATGATCTACTGGATCATCGCTAATACAACGAAATTTCTCGGGAATTTTGCTAATACAACGCTGGGTCTCAGCCGAGAATTCAAAGGTCCATGTTGTGAAACTACCCTGGTCACAAGTCTCCTCTGTTGTCTCTTCTTGATGATGGCGTGAATGAACAGGTTAAACCCGGATTCCCGATTCAATATGGAACCCATATCTCATACACTAAAAACGAGAGGGGGAGGGGGGGATATGCAGGCTTCACTATAACTATCCCGTCCAGTAATTTTTCATGGCACGGATTTTTGGCTCATAGACTTAATGTTAAAATAACCTCTATCAGCGGTCACCCGACCCCCTCTAAACGGCCACAGTGTGGGATCGCCCGTCTCATTTTTCGGGAAATCCCACTCACTCCATTCCCGGTGTCAAGTTTATGGTCGAATATAAGTCCCAGGAATAACTGGAATTGAATCTGTTATCTCTTTTGTATTCTCCCCACACCCTTAAGATGGGGAATCCCTTGGACAATCAGGCGTTGGACAACCAGGCGTTGGAATAGGTTTTCCTACAAATGAATTTTTGTCCCTTTCAGGCGCTCATTCCGTCCCTGGTGAGGAATTTCCCCGTGTTCGTAATGGCGAGCAAGCTAAACTTTCAACACAAGCGATTTTAGGGAAAATCGATGAAATTATGGAAAATTCCGAATCGGTTACGAACGAATCTGTTAGAGATCTGCTTTGTAGAGTGAAAAAAAAACTTGAAAAAATGGTTGTTTCAAAGAAAAGTAAAAACTTAAAACAGACACAAATTGTATGCTGTTTTATAAAAAAATCTAAGAAAGCATTCAATAAAGTACTATTTTCTCTTTAGATAAGTTTTATAGTTCATTTAAGGGGACAGCCTACTTTTAAAATGCCCAAAAAATCGATTTTGAGATTTTTATCTCATTAAATAGCTTACTTTATTCTAAAAAGATTGATACCAACCATTTTTCTGTATGACATTTATTTGTTGAGATAAAAAGGAAAATGTAAAAGCAAGTTGGGCAGCATGCTGTAGAAGCTGCAACTAAGGTTGACACTCAAAGCATAAAAGAGGGAGAATAGAAATGTACAGAATTTAATTTAGAAACTCGAAGAGCCAGAAAAATGCTCATCAGTTCTCAGTTTGAGGCAATAAAAGAAAACGAAGGCATTGTGCATGAAAGCGGAAAATTTTAAATCGAAATTTCATAAAGTGAAATAAAATCAAATTTTTATGTTGCAAAGTAAAAATTAATAAATATATATGGATATAATTATTAAAATAACTTCAAAACCTGTACTTTACCAATATTAATGCCTTTATATCCTAAAAATGTATCTTTTGTTAAGGTATGTACATATATTTTCATATTTACAATTGTCGAGCTTTTCTTTAGACTGATGTTTCTTAAGCCATATTAAAACATATTTTGGGTTAATCATATTAAGTACTCCGTAAAATTATTCTTAAATAGTAAATGTTTCATTAGAAAATGTTTTTAACTTTTAAAAATTAAAATTTATGTTCCAAAACAACAATTTGAACTTTAATTGGCGTTTTCTCAAAACACTGTTTTTCAAGTTTGCGCGCATGATATTTTAAAAACTATTTAAGATATCAACTTGAAATTTTTCTCAGGCATTTATTCTAATATAATGAACAAAATGAACTAAAATGAAATGGTTGTGTTTCATAGAAAAAAAGTTATGATTGTAAAACTATCAAAATTTTTATGGTAATTTAAATTTTCAGATTAAATGATTTTTTTAAATTTAAATTATGAAAATAATTAAACCATTTTAGTTTAGATTGTTAATTTGAATGTCTTGTTTAATTTAGAAAAAAATTATGAGGTTCAAAGGAATTCTAATTGAGATATCTTGCGCGCAGTGGGAAAGTACCCTTGAATTTTTTTTTCCAATATTGTGTGGTAAAATAATATTTTTAAAATTATCACCTTTATAATAAACTAAAATAATATTTTTAATCAATAGAGTAATGTCATAGTAGTTAACTGAAAAAAAAGTTATGTTTCTGCATGCATTCATTATTTTTTTTTTAATTATGAAAGTTGATCTAAAATTTATACATTTACCCATTCTTAAAAGTAAGCTGTCCCCTTAAATAAGGAATATGTGCCAGGCTTGTTTATATTACGCATTATAGCAATTATCTTATAATAGTAAATAAAACCCTTGAGAGCAGCCACCCCCTCTGAGCGGCCAAATATTCTCGGTACGGAGGGGTGGCCGCTCAGAGAGGTTTCACTGTATTTAGTCTGTACATTTAGGTTGTCGGTACTCGAAAAAAATATTGTTACACAGTTTATCGTTGTAAACAGTTCGAGCTTTTGAGTATTGCTGGAGAAGTGATGTTTGTTTTTTAAGTATCGGAATAAAGATAAAATATTCTGATCGAGCAGAATAACATTTCAGCTATCCGTTGGCAAGTCTTGCACAATGACTTGGAAGAAGTCTGCGGCGAATTTCTCCAGAGCAGCCAATGGCTGCATTCGTAAACGCCAAACCAGTTACACTCGTGCAATGAGTTTCCATCTAAGGCGTTCGTAAAGGAAACTGAGTGCATACAGTTTTTAAAATAAAGCGTTCGTATACAAAACTGAGTGCGATTCGTTTCAAACGAAATAAACCGATCTTTGCTAAGGTTTCGTCAGTTGTTTAGAAGATACACTTGCTGCACGTTGTTGTCGTTTTCAAAGGGCGTCCGTTGTTATGGAAAAGTATGTGGTTGTGAAAAGTATTTTACGTTTGCTAAAGCTGCAAATATTATTTTTTCGAGGAGGAAATTCATGCGTACGTTAGAAAATGCTACGAAGGTACATACTTTTTCGAAGGTAATCATTTTCTCGTATTTTTCATTTTAGTTCATTCAAAAATGCATGTTTTAGTGTTGAGATTAAAGTGGATTGAATCCCTTATGAGCGAAATTTGAACGTCTCTTGCTCAATACTTTTGAAAAAAATGAAGATTAAGTTGAAATTTCTAAATTTTGATCTGTGCACTTCAATGATGGCCACTCTTTCTTTTAAAAATCCTGTTGATCTTATATTGAGTATGTGCTAAAAACTCTCCTCAGCGAAATGAACGCATTCGGGAACTGTAAACAAACATGTCTCCTAGGCGACGAAACTCAATAAACTGAAGTTGTTCGTAAAGTCAAAGGAAACTGATAACCACCGACAGCACTCAACACCAAGGTGACCAAACGTCCCCGTTTTCCGGGGACAGTCCCCAATTTCAGGGCATTTTTCAAATTGTCCCCAAAATGTAAAATAGGAAATGGGGATATTTTTTTTAATTATTGCATTGTTTTTTAATTAAATTACTGTTAATTATTGCATTAATTACAAATGTCCCCAGTTTTGTTGTCAGAATCGGTGACATGTCCCCGATTCTGACAACAAAACTGTTCAGAAAATCTGGTCACCTCACTAAACACACGCATTCCAGTTTTCTTACGAAAACTCGTGCAACGAGTTTGTCGTTTACGAATGCAGCCAATGCTACGAAAATCGAAGTGGAGCGCCTCCCGTCCAATCCCGATAATCGCCTCCGCATTTCTCTCTCCGCGCCGATTCACGCTGTCGCTAACGATAGCGAAGATTTGAGCCGCCGCGGATCTCCGACATCCCAGCGGGCATTTTCGCTTTTCGAAGAACGGGCGCTCGGGGGTCGGTTGAATGGGAATAACGCATTCATTCATTCACTCGACAGTTCCTTTTCACCCAAGGCTGAGCCATGCCATCTTTTTCCCTCTGCCTCCAACGTTCATCCATTGACTTCGACGAGGAAGATAAACCTTGCGCCAAACGCATTTTTGTCACAAAACGCTTTCCGACACGGTTATGTTGTTATATCTAAGCATAAAAATTGCGTAATGTTACATTTGAAATCCGTCTCGTAGTTCGCTGATTGAGTACTCTTAACCCTTTCCCAATGCTTGAAAAAAGGGTAGCCGCTGCCATCGCTCGACTTAACGACCAGCAAGGTGGCGGACAATGCCGTCGTTCGACGTTTTTGGCGCAGCTGGCTGTGCGGCACAGCCAGCTGCGTCAAAAAAGGGGTCTCTCGATCTGTGGCACGCGATGAACGTTTCGATCGTCCGCCCTCTTGCGGGTCGTTAAGTGGAGCGATGGCAACGGCTGATCGTTATTCAGCATAGGGCCATCTGTACAGCTGTTCTCGCATTCTTCCATTTTTCAGCAGATGTCAGTGCTGTTAAAAAAGAATCGTGACCATTTTGTTTACGGGAAGCGACGTGCTAAAAAGAAAAAGGATTCTCGTGGAGCTCTGTCACCCGTAACTATTTTTATAGAAATCCAATCTACTCTTCGTGACTGGCAACTGTCAAAACGTCCGAGTTGGGTGTTCCCAGAGCGGGAACACTGCGCGTTAAAAGGTTAAGCAGTCAGTCTGTTAGTCACTCTAAGGATCCATCGGTGTCATGAGAGCGTAACCTTTGATTGTGAATCTAACGGTGGATCTGCTACCTTAAGATTTCATTATGGGCCAGAATGAACAGTCTATGTGCAAAATAATTGAGCATTTGTTTCTTGGTAGATGTAAATCATAGTTTTGGAAAAGTTTAGTTTCATTTAGTTTTGGAATGTCAATCACATTTTTTCCCAAACGAGGTGATGTCGCCCAATTTCGTGAGAGTTTGAACTCAACTTTCAATAGCTGAATCAGAATTCGTGTTGTTTCCAGAAATCCTCGTAGGTGCACATGAGATGTTTTTATCTGTTAGCTGTCATAAAACATTCCCCGTATATATTTACCTTATAGTACTTGAAAGAATATTTCTAAACTGCTATAGATTCCAGTGATGTATTAGAAACGCTCATCCTGTGATGTGTCTATATATTTTTTATTGTCTATATATTTTAATTAATGCGAATTATTTTACATTATTATGAAAATTTTTATTATTTATATATTTTCTATTTATGCGAGTTATTGTACATTATTAAAATTTTTATTATGTTTACTTTTAAACACTTCCTGCCTGGTCGGCATCATGTTTCATAACTAATTACATTCCGTAAAAGTTAGCATTTTTATTTTTTTTATTTTTTTATTGTCGGGAATTCGAACAAAATTCAGACCAAAAAGGGGTTACGCTAGTCTTTTTAGGTGCTACTATTACTGTCGAGATGTCCAAACTAATTGTTGACTTCAGTTTAAAATGGTTTAGAGTATAAAACAATTCTTTCTATTCAGTGACTTTACTCATTAAAGTTATTTTGTTAAATGATTTTAGGAAGGATTACACATTTTTTAAAATTTTAGTTTAAATTATACTATTTCATTTTTCTAAACTGATCCATACTAAAATTAATAAGAACAGTATAATAACACTGCTCGAACACTGTTTGCAATAAATGATACTTGTCAACAATTAACAAGTGATAGCTTGAAAAATAAACGGACAAATGTATTATGTAATTAAATTAGCTGCAAATGTTCAAATTATCTTGAAATTTTTGTTTTATGTGTTAAATATAGTGTTCCATTAGTATGTTTAATATGATTTTTTACCAAAATCCTAAAATGGCTTACTCTTTCCCAAGTATTTTCATAAAGCATATTTTAATAGGTTCAGTGGTATTTTGTAAGGTTTACATATTGAAACAAAATAGTATTCATTCGTATTATTATTTTTTTAAATTAAGAATAATATAAAAAGGCTAATAAATTTGCAATTTGCAATATTTAAAGAAATGGTTGTGGTTTGTGGACACAAACACTGGTATCTTATTATCGATTTCATTAAACGATAGTACGCAACGCATACTTACATGGAATATTATAATTACGAAAATGATTTGGCAACAGGCGTTTTAGTAAAGTATTATGCTTTATTTTAATAATTGGCAACAGAATTTCATGTTACAAGACGAATAGAAAAATTATTGTGTAAAATGTTTGTGTTTAGCAATATAAGAGTCTAGCGTCTTCATTCGCAAAAAAATCTATAAGAAAAAATTATCTTTTATAGTAGTTATATTTATGTGCATAAATAAATGTAGATAGATAGATATGAGCAAATATTTATTGAATTGTTACTAATTACAAATTTACTGGCCTTTTACACTTCTCTTAATTAAAAAATGATAATATGAATGACTCCTACCTTGTTTCTGTTGATCAAGTAGTATAATCAACATAATACGCATACAATCTAAATCAATTGCCTTAAGTACCAAGACAGTTACAAAATGAATTTATTAATTAAACATTTGGCAGGAACTCTGTGCTTAAAACCTTTTATACATTTATTTGCATTTTATAAATTTCTTTCTCTCTTTTTTATATTAAAAAGAAGAATTTTTCTACAAAAAAAAAGAAGAATAGAAAAATTAGCAATACTATCTTAAGTACCTGTTAACATAAGTTATACATCACAGTTTTGAAGTATTAAACGTAAAAGATTTTAAAAAAAAGAATATTTTCCCATTTAATATTTTCCCTTATAAATGTAAAAAAGGATTTTTCAGTAATTACGTTATTTATAGAAAATACGTAAAAAATATAGTTGGTAATAGATTTTTAACCCTTTCAGTTCCTGTGACGCTATATTGAAACATTACATTCACAAGTGTTTTTCAGATGATTTTTTTTTCCCATTTTAAATATACAAGGTTAACTAGAAATAAGTTACCCAATTCAGAGAATCCAGAACCATGTCTCCTAATCACTGGTCTGCGTACCAGTGTCGGTCTTACTAATAGGAAATTTATTATAAGATATTAGTTAAAGATATTTAAAGATAATCAGCAACAAATGTCGCACTAACTAAAAATAATATTTGCATAACACACAAATGCATATTATTAAACCACATTTAACAGTACACACCAACAGATGATCGTGCTTGATCGATTTAAATTAAGTACTCATTAATCACTGCTGTTGCACCATATAAATCTAGACTATTTTGAAAGTTTATTGTCTTGAATAATCATATCATACACTTTCACAATAAAGTATTTGATCGCAAACAGGGCTCGATCCAGGAATATTTTCCAGGGTCCCATTTTGTGAAAACTGTTTATTTTGGGGAATTTCAATACCTATTTTGTGAATTTCAACATCTATTTTCGTGAATTTTCATACCAAATTTTCCAAAAGTCACTTTTTTTTCCTAAAAGTAATTTACAAAATATTTATCGATTGTATTTTTGTGAAGGGGTCGTTTTAATCGATTGTAGTTTGTAAAGGTAGTAAAAGGGACCCAAATTTTCGTCACCATAGATCCATGGCAAGTCAAGTTTTCTGTGTCGGTATCATGTAAAAACTGTAGTTCTTTATAAAATGGGGATCGAGTAGTACATAATAATAACTAGGAATGCACCGAATATTCGGTTGGTATTCGGTGTACTGCCTATTCGGCAGACAAACTGAGTATTCGGTTCGTCCGAATACTTTAATATTCGGCAACCGAATAGTAAACAAATTTAAATATTCGACAATCGGTAAACAAACACATATTTTATTGGAAAATTAAGTCAAATTGTTACTTGCTGAAAGTAATTTTAATGCAACAGGAAACTCTCAGATGTTGAATTTAAATTTTGTTGCTGAAAAGCAAATTGAAAATGAAAAATGGAATTTTTTTCTTAAATCTGATGACACATTACTGTTGACTGACACAACATCTGATGACTATTACTAATTCATTTAAAAATATAAAAAAAGTAACCAGAAAAAAATCTCATAATATAAATATTTATGTAAAGACAATTAACTGCTATTTTTTTAATAAAATATACAGGTAAATAAATTATCATCATTTCACAAAAATTTAAAAGCTGATTAATAATGTGTAAAGTAAACACTTGGATATTAAATTTTGCAGTATTTTAATTTCTGTTTACTCCATATGAGATATTAAATTGTTTAAAAACAAACAAATTAAAATAATCCCTGTAATCAAAGCTTAATCATGGTTTAATGTTTGATAAATTTTAACCGAATATTCGGCATTTGTTATTCACCAAAATATGATATTCCAGGCATCCCTAATAATAACTTCTTATATTACTTTTCAGATGCATGTCTTTTGAAAAATAAGATATTAATAAAATGGATGTCGCTCATACTAAAATACTTTTTTTAGGATGCACAAAACAACTCATAGATTATATCAGCTTATATCAGATCTGCCAAAGCATGGGATCGTCAAACGCAAAAGGTTCATGCTTGAGATATCTTGTAAATCATTCCTATAAAGTATTTAAAAAATAATACAATAACACTTCTATTGCAGCAAAACGATCTGTTCATGATATTATTCTTATAAACATTGATAAATATTTGACTCAGTAAACAGTTGTCGATTGTTTGTATTGAAGAAATGCATCACTTTAGTCAAAGGATTTTGAATATTTTGAAATCCCACAACGGTAGAATTCATTTCTATCATATCCATTCAAAAACGTTTCATTCTTTCGGTGCTAAGAATCTTGCTGAATTACTAATTAAATTCTTAATCAGTAAAATGCGCCAAATACATTCATGATGTGATGTACGAAATTTGAGAATTATATTCTAGAACTGTCAGAGGTATGAAGATAAAGCTAGTTAATTATATTCCGGACTTCTTTCGCGGTATTATTTATATGCAGTTCTTAATATGCTTTATATTTTTTTTTCATATATAATTGCTTATAGAGGATTTTAGGGTTTAATGATATTATCTATCATGTATTAACACTATCATGTATTAATTATGGAATAAGAATACTTCTCTTCGGAAAGCGCAAAAACATATCCTTCCATCCACAGCTTGTTTACATATGACATTTTGAAATAAAAATAAATTTAAAAGTAGCAGACGATATTTCTCATTTCAAATAATAAGCTGTTGCCAAAAATTTTTATTCTGAAACGTTTACTTTTTTTTAATTCTTTATCGAAATCGTTCTAAAAATGTGTAAACACCCTCTATATATATGTTGTAGAAATATATAAACGTTCTTGTAAACTACAAAAAAAAAGAACTCCTGAGAAATTTCGCCTGACACTGTTTTCCTACAATCGTAAAAATTTTAGCGATTCTATTCCAAATAAAATTACTCAAACGGCAAAACAAAGATCCCTTCGGCGAATCACGTCACTCTCTGGCAAAATCTACGCAACCTGCAACTCTTTCCTTAAGTTCCTGTAATTCGAAAACTCTTCCGAGATAATGTATTCAATAACTACTTGTTGTAAAAAAAACTAATTATATCGGAGGCAGATTCTGTATAGCTCTGTCTCTCTCTCTCCACTTCCAAACCAGCAGAATGAATACATGTTTGTTTCATTCTTTAATGCTGAAGCATATTTAGAAAAAAAAGAAAGGAAAATTTACAGAAACGCAATTTTAGTTTGCAGTTCCGTTAAATATAAAAATATTAACTTCGGGGTGTGTGGGGGGGGGGTGGCAAGCAACAAGCCTCCCCACGAGTGCACGACTTGAGCCAAACCTCGTTTCTGTTTAAAAAGGACTTAGTAAAATTACCCGTATTAGAATATTTAGAATGTATTTATTCTTTATTGTCTCATAGTTAGGCCGAAATCATATTTGCTCCACATTCTATTTACAAATTTGATTTCTAACTTCAAGCTGATTCAAGCTGAGTCAGGAAAAAAAAAGGGGGGGGGGTGGGACTAGTTCTTAATAATATTTTTCCCCGAGCGCTCCATTCTATTCGCCCAGAGATACCCACAGCTCATAAATAATTCCGGGAAATTTCTCCGGTTCTCTCCCTTTTTAACTGCTCGGAGGAATTTTCCCCCCTTTGCCCTTCAATATACGACATTTTCACATTTTTATTTTCTTAAAAATTTGTTTACGTTTCACTTCGCCCGTAACGAACACAACGCGAAGAATTGATTTCCATTTCGCGAGATTTGTGTATACTGGAGCACTTAATTTCATACGCTGAATTTTAAGAGTAGCTACATTTTTTTTTTTTAACTCTTGCACTGTCACATGCGTCGTCGAATTCCCTCAAATCTTAGCCAGTGGATTCTTTTGTACTTTTACGCTCAGTAAATGTTGATAAGTAAAGATATATAAACTCGGCTGTTCGAGCCTCGTCAGGGGGAGACACCCCTGAACCCCCCCCTAATTTTTTAGTTTCATGATTGCCATATTAAAACGATATTCATTGTCTATGTCATTTTATCTGGCATCTTTCGAGTATTTTGTCTGGTAACAGTATGTTGAAATTTTTAGGATTGTAACCTATTGATTGAAAAATACATGGGATGCCTATTCTACAGCTTACGAAATAATGTGACAATAGATTACAGCTGTTGTGAACTAAGAGTATTTAAATATATGTAAAAAATACATGGGATACCTATTCTACAGCTTACGAAATAGTGTAACAGTAGATTAATGCTGTTGTGAACTTATATTATATATTTAAATAATGTAAACTTTTATATCGCTTTTTTAAGTCGCATTTTTGGGACACATTTTTCATACAATTTTCAATAAAGGGAGTGAGAGATAAAATGACATAGTCATTAAAATAACTCACAATGAGTATTTTTGATTATGTAATTTCTATGTCTTGTCAGAAACAGAATAACAGACATTCCGTGCTGTATGCCACGCAGAGACAAACCTTTACAATCTAAACCTTTTTTATATGTAAAGCATAGCTTTAGATAATGCAACTTTCGCGACTCAATTTGCGACACTTTAATTGTAAGGATGTTTATTTTCAAAAATATAAAAAGGAAGACTGGATGAATTCTTTTTTAAGTGAGTAAAAACCCTTAAATTTTCAATTTCCATGATATTATATATTACAGAAATATAGAAACTTGAATATATTTAAAAGATATAGTTTTATTTTAATATTCAAAATATAAATACAATTAATTTGAATATACCTTTCTTACACGATAAGGGGGATAAGATTTAACTGAGGTTCTCAAAATGGAGACTTGGAGGTTAATAGGTTTTAATAAGAATATGATCTTGACTTATTTAATAAGAGGGATATATATGCTATTATAGTATGATTTATGCTATATATATATATATATATTGTATCTGCCTACACGCAGGGCATTTTTTTAATTCAACAGTTAGATGAAATTTATGCATTTTACTTTCAAAGATTATATAAAATGATGGCAACAATAATTGTCACTACAAAATGTTCTTAGTTTTAAAAATGGAAATTTTGAAGATAATTTCTACAAAATTGCATGTTCACGCCAACAGCTGTGTACTGAATTCATCTCTATACTAAGTATTTTTCTTCGCAGTGTAGACTTCTATAACACTTTTCTGAGCAATGAACTAAAAGTTTTATTGTATTTTAAAAATCCACTGAAATATGGCCAATTATGCATTGAAATTTTTGGAAAAGAAGACTTTCTTATTCTAAATGTTCTGTAACATTATTGATTCTTTATACAAAACTTAGCTGTTAGTTCAATGCAGTGGCTTAGCCAGAAATTTTTCATGGGGGGGGGGGTTACGACTACTTTAATTCACATACATGCATACGTGTGTGTGACAAAGGAGTGAAGAATATACATTTTGTATGGCAAAAATTCCTCATGGGTAGGGTTATGACCCCCCTATCCCCCCCTTGTCTACGCCACTGGTTCAATGTATATTTTAGCATGAACAGAATGTTTGCGTAAAATTTCACCCAGATAACTTTAAACTTTTAGAGCAGTTCAGTTTAACGTGAAACGAGGTATTGAAAACCGGAGAACACATTTAAAGATTTCATTTTAAGAAGAGGGAGTAACCGGAAGTGACATTCAAAAAGCTGCATCTACTGTTCTGTTTATCATAGAGATAAAAGTAAAACAGTTCTGGAATGTTAAAAATAGGCTCTTTTAAATAAAGTGATAGAAATAGATTTCGATTTTTTTTTCATACGAATGGCTTTCTAACACAGGCAGATACCTTATAAGAATTTCATTGCCGTTAATGTATCAATAATTACCTACATTCTCAATACAGAATAAATATTGTTTCAGTCATAGTAAAAGCAATTCGTCTCACCACCCTTTTTCGGGAATCCATAAAAATGCACACTTCACAAATACGTGGATTTCTTAGAGTGTGTTTTCGCAATTCGATTTTAAAATATGAAATACATTTTTTTTTAAAATTAGAATTGATATAATAAACCTATTAAAGGACATTTTCCGTTTGGACGAATGAAATGTTTCCGAGTCACTTCCGCTCGTAATCAAAACAATATCCACAAAGTTGATTTTTGCAATTTTGAATGCAGGTTGTTCTTTGCTCATTCTGCCTGCAGCTCAAGTTGGAGTTAAGATACCTTAAACGTACAAAAATATCGTCGCATTATGCATGTAACAGATGACTGCAAATACTTGCAGTACAGTATTTTAATTAATGCTAAGTCCTTTTGCAGTGGGTACCACGTTAATGCAGTGGGCACGACGAAGTTTACTTCTCGGTGAATTCGCTTGTGATAATTTTATTTTATATCCGAATACTAAATGCATCTTTTTCCTATTCAGAGTTTTGAAATAAATTCAACTTAAATATGGAGGGGATGCTTTCGGTAACGATTTTGCTTTAATGGACATAGTTTCTTACACTTGGATTATAAAAATCACTTACCTGTTGCAGAACAAACAGCTTCCACTCAGAGACGCGAACTGTAAGTACTATTTTACCTTTACCATGTAAATAAATTTGTTCGCTGCTAATTATATCTCATAAGTGTTTTAGTCATGATTGGATTTTGTATTCTTACTGTACTATGAATTCGTTCAGACTACAGTGAAATTACATTCTATTTATTAAAAAGAATATTTTTTGTACAGTGTGTTAAAATGTATGTTAAGTATTTGCCTTGATTTAAAATTTATTTCTCAGGCTTATAATCATAGATTACAGCTCTGATAATAAAAAATAAAGAAAACGAATAATTCAAACATATTTTTAATCGCGCACTATTTATACCATTACATGTACATATATGAACAGTTTTTAAAAACAAGTCTGGTGTTTTAGCTCCTAGATTGACACCTCCCCCCCCCCCCAAAAAAAAAAAAATATTATTGAAGTTGGGGCTGCAGTTACAAAAAAAACCTAATTAAATGCATAACAACTGATAATGCAAAAAAAAAACTTTATTAATGTTATGCATCCATCTGCCTACCTATATATATATATATGTATATATATATATATAACTAACAAGTAAAACACAAAATATACTACAAATAAGACATATCTCCCATAAAAATATAATGCGAAAGTGAGTTTGTTTGTTTATGACGCTTTCACGCCTAAACCGCTGAATCAATTAGGATGCATTTTGGTTTAGATATAGATGTGACCCTGGAGATGGTTATAGGCTACTTAGAATTTTAGATTTTTAATTACTTTTTTAATTATTAAATTAAAACCGTTTTTACGTTGCCTTGCTTAGCGAGTTTCGCCCGTATCAACTGATTCCTGTTTTGAGCTAACAAGAATGCTATTACTTCAACAAAGAGGCGCGTGCATCTGAAAAACATTAAATACCACGGAAATTAACCCAGTTTTATGCCAAATCTATCTATCTGTAATAATAAAAATGAATGTTCTCCAGACGAATCTACAGAAAGCAGAGCTTTGAAAATTTGAGCATGTCTGAGCCCATAACTTCGTTAAAGTGCACCTGAGGCTGAGAAGTTTGAAATTTTAACTACTTTTCTAACTATTAATTAAAAGCCGTTTTATCGCCCGCACAAAATGATTTATGCTTTTAAAATAAAGTAGAAATTCTATTTGCAAAATCACATGCATTTGAAAAACATGGAAATTATGTTGATTTTACACCAAATTAAAAAGCATAAGTAAAGAAAAGGGTACTTACGTATTATCCCGGCGGTTCGCCAAGACGAGCGATTTTTTGCCGAAATAAATGCCGGGCACATGAAATTATTAACGGCTTTGAATACGATTGGCAACAGTTTGGCAACTCATTGGACGAAAAACAGTTTGGCGGGAATGACCGCCGGGATAATACGTAAGTACCAAGAAAAGTCCAGATGTGTTTCTTAAAGTTCATAAATTTCCAAATCCTACCAATAATATAAATGTGTACGTTTGTGTGTTTGGATGTTTTTGACTGAATCACACACACAAAAATGGTTGAACGGATTTGGAAAAATTTGTAAAGAAAATAGCTTATGCCCTGGATTAACATACAGGCATATAGCATAAATAATTCTTCTACAAAGACACTCAAAATAATTCTAATGCATTGCGCTCTATGGAAATTTTGTAGTTACTAAACCGATTCTAAAACCTTTTTCACTGATTGAAAGTGAGTATTATTGTTTGTTTGTTTTTGGATTAAGACCGATTGACTGCACTAGAGTCCTAGGCCTATAAGGGGAATTCCTCTGTGGGGGACTTTCTAAGGGATCCTAGCCCGTATTTACGCGAGGTTTTTTAGAAAGCCACGGAAAACTGGGAGCGGCTAGGTCGACAGGCGCGATCGGGGTTTGAACCTGGCATCTCCCGCCTTGCAGTTTTGAGAGCAGAACTTCTTAGACACTGGTGGCATCCTAAGTGTTATAGGCTACCTTTCGTGCATATATCACAGATAGTTCTTTTACACAGGCTTATGCTACTAAGAATTACATTACTCTCTATGTGCATCTCTGTAAGTACTGAACCGATTCCTAAACTTTTTTTACTGATAGTAAGCTCCAATGTTACCAATGAATTATTTATGAATAGTGTTAATAATATTTTGATGCTCTCCTACGTTGATGTGAATTATGTCAATAGTCTAAGTTTATTATATATAATAATTATATCAAACATAACAATAAAATGTATCTTCAAAATCATGGTATACCATAAAGTTGGATCACAATCCAGTTACCTGGCAGATCTATGCCAATATTTCTATGAAAAAGACTGCCACAATAAACATACAATAATTAAAAGGTATATAGATGATACCATACTAGTAAATACTACTAGTAAATACTATCGATAATATTATTATCGATATCTTAAGAATAAAATATGCATCCTGCTCTTGAACTAATTAAAAATCAAATGCTTAAAAATGTTGTTACTTTTTTAGGTTTAAGTATGTCTATCATTCCTAGCAATAGTCTAAGTTTCAACATATACACCACTGGCCAAAAGTATGGCAAGTTTCAGAAATCTAGCCTTTTTCAATATTAAGCCACTTCTCCCCCGTCAAAAAGAAAAATCAATATGATTGATATTTTTTAATGACAGCAAGTCAAATTTATTACTTCAAAGACAAGATAGCATTCAGTTAAAGAACAAAAATAACTATTTAATTTATTAAAAAATAGCATAAAAAATACATACGTTATTACAGAAATCATAATCCATTTTGGCTCACCGGAATAAAATTAAATAAAGGATTAATTTCAAGTTCTGCAAAAAGAGGATAATAAATAAATGCGATTGAAGTAATGATCATTTATTATGTTGCTGGGCAACCTTGACAATGATCACAACAGCCACTCTTTTAGATAGGGAATCCTCAATGTTTTACAGCACTTCTTTCGGTGTTTCATGGTGCCAACTTAAATGATGGGTTCCTGTTGCTCTCATTTTGATTTTTGGTGATTTTCAGGTGTATTCTTTCCTATTATACTACATAAATTCTCAAAAATATTTAAATCTGGCCAATTTCCTGTCCATTTTTTCTGGGCTTACTCTTGAAAAGATGGTTAGATTTCTCAAACTTGCAATACTTTTGGCCAGTAGTGTATGATATGAAAAAAGATTTTAGCTTTAAAGTAAATAGCTTTACTCATTTTTCATCTTGCTTACATAAATCAGTATTCCGCAATATCATCTATTGGGTTGGCAACAAAGTAATTGCGTTTTTCCGTATGTCAATATTTCGCCTGGCCAAAACTACTGAAGTTAATTATGCAAAATTTGGCACGTACGTGAGTTCTTCAACATAAGTGCTAGATCAGAGAGCATTTTCCAAAATTCGTAATCTTAGGGGGGTAAGGGGCCAAAAAGTTCTTTTCACATATCCCGCGTGATCTCAAATAAAAATAGAGATATCCGTGAAATTCTTTCTGTAAAATACAGCAGTCACGATTACCTAAAAATTAATTTCAGGACATTTTTAATAGTGTCCTCTAAGGAGGATTGAAGCGAAAAAAGGGGGAGGGTGGCCATCTTTTAGGGACGAAAAAAAATACTGCCAGTGAAATTCTTACTTTAAAATGTAACAAATATGAATCGTATGTTCAGGCACAGCTTACCTGTAATTAAAAACGTGTTGAAAACTTATTTGCTTGAATTTTACACAAGAAAACGCAATTACTTTGTTGCCAACCCAATATAATCATTGCTGTAGAATCAATCTTCTATGTACAGAAGATTTTAAAACCTCCAATTTTAAATCTCTCTTTCTGACTGCAAGACAATATAACTATCCTACTAAGTTCCTAAAATCTACTATATACAATTCATGCAAGTAATGTGTGTATTGTCTTTGTTAGTTTACTGGAGGTTGGGTAGGGTTTGGTTTTAAGGTTGTAATCGGATGGATGTGTCAGGAGGAGGAAGCTTTTCTCACTTTATATAAAAAAAATATATAAAAAAGAGTAAAAATATTTTTAAATCTCTACATGTGTATGTGCGGGCATATATATATATTTGGACAAAACGAACGAAGTTCTTATTCAGTGAATATACATTTTTAATTCTAATTTTAGTTTTTAAATATTCTCTCTAAACATTAGAATAAATCTCTGAAAAATAAACCATATGTATGTATTTTGATAGTACACACATTCATTAGAGTTTGAATACAATATTTTTTAAATATTTTATTACCAGCTATTTATAATAATTAAATAATTTTAATTTTAATTTAAATAATATTCCTTTATTTTAATTTGATTAATATACCTGTATTTTAACACTGCCAAACAATTTTACACTACTGTTTCTGGCAACACTTTTAAACACTAATTCTATTAATAAACATTATTCTTCTGACAACACTTTGTTGCCTCTTGTTTTTGACAACATTCTTACAACATTCTTACTCTGACTAACAGAAATCAAAAATCGAAAATTTGCTGATTCATGCAACGTGATCTGAATTGTTCCTGTTAGGTATGTCTGTTTTGCAGTGTTTTTTTTTTCAATTATTTTGCTATCAAAATACTTCTGTTTTCAATTTTCTTGATTTTGATTCTATAGTAGGATAGAGCCTAAAAAGTGTGAAGTGAATATCTCTTTTGATATGCCACACAACCGAAATCCTAGTATTTTCATTGTCTTTAATTATAATTTACTGGTTATGCCTCCTGATGATGGTACCAGTGGCTATAATTTCCAATCCATTCATTCTATTTCCACTTTGTTTAATGTACTTTGTTTGGCTCAGCATCTGTATTTTTTTCTATCTTTCTTTTACATACGAGGAATGTCATATTTTTTCCTGCGGGGTATGTCATATTTGCAGTTTATACTTGGTGTTTTAGCTATTCATTTTATATATATGTAATGTATAAAAAGGTAATTTGGGTTTTACTAGTTTGGGTATTGTTCAAGCGGGTACTTTCACTGTAAGTTTTGCTTTTCTGTCATACTTGCCACGCGCGCTCTGGAGCTATGTTTTATTTATTTTGTTATTTGTCAGACATCAGGCCGTCGATTCTGAGTTCTTTAGAGTGTACACCTGTCCCCACGCCTTTGTAGCCCCAGATGCGGATCATGTTGGTAAATGTGTGTGGTTCGATTAGAGATAAGAGAGAGGCGGAGTTATGTCTTCGCAAACCACGTGGTGTGGTGAGCGTAAATACACCCGCACATCGAAAATCGAGAGACTTCTGCCACTGGAACTGCTTAATGAGTCCACGCTGATTTTTGAACCCGTCTCCCCTCTCCTCTTCTCACTCTATATTGTAACTTAAAGATAATGTTTAATAAACCGTTTTACCTGCCTTAACTCTGGAACTTTACTGAAATATCTGACGCCTCAAATATATATATATATATCTATATATAGGGCATCCAGTGCTAAGGGTACCCAATGGCTATTTCCTAAACTGTTAGTGAGAGACACATAGTTCCCTTTGCAAAAATGCTTTAAATTATATAATCTATTGTACCAGAAACAATCAAAGTCAATAAATTAATTCCTATGAAAATTACGAAATTAAAATTTTTATACGGTCTTCCGGTCCTACCAGTTATATTTATAAAAATTTGCTTTATATAATTTCATGCACAATAAAAAAAAAAAAAAATTCGTCCTTCTACGATCAAAATTCACCGAGTTACAGCTGCTTCAAGTTAGAGCATTTTCCGAGCAGCGAAATAGGGGTTGTATACAAAATGAATTAAGGAAAAATTAACGTACTTGGCTTTGAGCCTTATAATATTTATTAGCCATTTCATTCGCTATTTTATGAATGTAGACTGCAATAAAGAAGATAAACGTTTAATTGTGTGTATCCAATAAATTAGTATAAAAATATAGCTTATACTGAAAATAGATTTTTTTAAAGGGTTTTTTTTTTTTTTTTTAATGAACAGGTGTTAAATAACTTAAAAATACAAGGAAATAAAACACTTGATTAAACATTAAATTAGAAAATGAAACATTTTAAAATACAAATATATGAATTTTAGAAACTAAACACAATATTACAAATTCTGTTGGCGTAACATTTTATCAAAAGTAGCTTCCTTCGGCTGCAATACAAATCTCTTCCTGTACTCTGCGAAATGCACTCGGTGCTGCACGTCTGCATGCTACACATTTACGATTTAGTAAGTCTGACCCAGGATAGATTTTTATAGAGCTTGACTGTAACCTTTTGCTTAAAGATTAGTATACTAAAATTAGTTTTGCTTCTTTCTCCGCATTATGTTAGAAAATGAAATTAAAACCTATAATTTAAAATTTCAATATTTATAGGGTCCTTTAACGGTTTACCGTAACGGGACATTTTTAAACGTAGAAAAGTGACTTAAGTAAAAATATTTGCAGCTTTATAGCTCGGTAAATTTTGGTCCTATAAGAACTTTTTTATTTTTTGGTGCATTAGATTGTATAAAAATTTTTCTAAGTATAACTGATAGAACCGGGCACCTTATAAAAATTTAAATTCCATTAATTTTATTGGAATTAATTTATTGACTTCGATGTTTTCTGACGTAATAGATTTTACCATTTAAAGCATTTTTGCAATGGAACTATGTGTCCCTGACTAGCGGTTTAGGAAATAGCTATTGGGCTTGAGTTTTTGTTAATTGGTCACAAGAAAGCTTAATGAAGAACATCCAATTCTACCTTTTCCGCCTTTTAGGCCCTCCCCGAAACGTTGCTAGGTACCTATTCTGAACAGTACAAAACAAAGCAAGTGTTGTCAAACGCCATATATATAATATATATGTATACAGGGTGTTCCAAAAAGGTGGTAATGGGCTTTCACTCTTTATCTATTAGAGATCAGTGGGCAGTGTTAATTGAAAAAATGTTCAAAATAAGGTCGGACTCCGTTAAGAAAAAATGCCTCTCATTCATTTTCAAAAAGTCACACTTTTTAAATTTATGTACGACCCCCGTACCGTAATATTCCCAATTACTAAAATGCCCCCCCCCCCCTACACTCATGAGGTGACATACAAAGTTTGATCCTTTGATGCTACAAACTCGCAGAGATATCTTCAAAGAAAAAGGTTAGGGGACATACACATGATTTTGAATGTAAACGTTTATTGCTAGAGTGGAACAAAAAGATTTTCTTCCGTTATTTCTGTACGACCCCTTAAATGCGATCCTTCGACGTGATTTTTTTCCCTTCGAGAGCCATGGAAAAGTGGTGTAAGTCAGCTTTCTATTTACCTTCCTATCTCTGACACTTTTTAAGGTATTCTCAAATTTTGTATGCCACCTCATGAGTGTATAGGGCACATTTTACTCACAGGTCATTGTTTTGTACGGGGGTCGTATACCAATTAAAAAAATGTCACTTTTAGAAAATAAACGAGAGGAAATATTTCTTAATGGAGTCTTATTTCCGATCTTATTTTGAACATTTCTACCAATTTACACTGTCCACTTATCTCTAATCGATGAAGAATGAAAGACCGTTACCACCTTTTTGTGACACCCTGTATAAATTCATCTATAAAAGAAATGCACGCTGCAGAAAAAATACAATTACAGTGTTGCATGAAAAAAAAACAAGCAAACAAAAGAACATAAAAGTGCAGAACACGAAATAGAAAATAAAAGACAAAATATGACAGAGATAAAATAAATAACATATTATGAATGTAAAAGTTCAACACACTTAACCTTAAAAACAGTAAAAGACAAGTTTAAAATATCACCTAGTCTAATATATAGCCTTTGACAACACTTGTCTTGTTTTGTGTTCTTCAGAATTTCAGAATAGCAATGTTTCGGGGCTAGCAATTCGGGGCAATGTTCGGGGCTTTCGGGGAGCGGGGCTCCCCGAAACTAGCAATGTTTCGGGGAGGTCCTAAAAGGCGGAAAAGACAGAATTGGTCACAAGGAAGCTTGATTATGAACATCCAATTAACAAAACTTCAAAATTTCGGAAGTGATCTAGGAACCCCGTAATCCACCCGTTGTATATTTACCTGGCTCATGTGTACATTCACACTGAAAAAACGTTTTGTTGAATCAACCAAATTTTCCGGTTGAAAGAGCGCCAACCCAATTATTTGTTAAATTAACAATTTTGTTAAAATAATTTGGTTATTTAAGCTAAACATTTTGCCAATTTAACCGAACAATTTGAACAAATGTTTTGTTAATTCAACCAAATTGTTTGTTTAAATGGTTTATTCGGTTAAAATCAACCAAACTATTTGTTTGAATCAATAACATTTTTTTATTAATTTGTGTATCTATGGGCCATTTAACAAAATTATTTTGTTGAATTTTCCAGGTTACTTTTTTTTACCCGCACTAAACAGTTGGTTGAAAATTTCATCAGTAAGGCTGAATTAATTTATTTATTCATCAAAATTTTCATTTTTATTTTAGTGTTTTTATGTATCTACAATTTTAATCTGAAGAAATTCAAGTCACTTTCTTTGTTGTTGTTCGTAAGACAGACAGAATCGCTCTTCAGTTCATGGTAAAATAAAATATGCATCTTTAACACTAAATAATACCAAGACGGCAGGTTAATTTAAAAAAAAAGTGTTAAAGTCTTAGTGTTTGTTATTTTTAATGGAGTTGTCTCGTTTTCATCGCGAATTTATAATTTCCGCTTGCAGTTGGAGGTTTTTATTCGATGCTACAAGTAAAGGTTGACTATTGCAGTTCGTGAAAACCTTTTATTGCGGTTCCGGTCTTTATCCATCTGCTAACACTGGCGTAGCCAGGGGGGGGCCCACCGGGCCCGTGCCCCCCCCGAAATTTTTTCAGTTGTTACATATATATGTATATATATATATATATATATATATTGCAATTTGTAAAAATGGATCGTCTCAGAATCCTTGTTGTGTTATATTTGTCTAATGTTTCTGATAAACGTTTTCTAGATCCTTTCACATTGAGAACGAAGGAAAAAACAAGTCAATAAAAAGGTTAAAAAGTGCCTTTAATCACTAACCCGAAACCCGAGGTGACTTTCGACACGCCTACACACCAGAAAAATATACATCAAGGAAATATCCTACTCCCGGGATACTAAAAATTTCTCTCACCCTATAACCTCAGCTCGTTACCGTTGTACCCAGTGAAGTAAGTATCCCCAAGTGTTATCAGCTTTCATGGCCACCTGTGGTATTTTTAAACTATGGTGTATACAAAAATATTACTTTCTACTAAGGATAAAATTTCAAGGAGGGGCACAAGCTGGCCCTTTCCCCACCATTCCAAAGGTCCAGACAGTGTGCTGTTCTATCCAGTTGGTGGGTTCGAATAGAGATTATGGCCTCAAGAAAGTGCCCGTTGAGTAGGAGAAATTTTTAATAAAATTCCAAAAATTATACATAGTTTGCCTGCTAACAATGAAGACTCAAATCTACAGGAATCGGAAAAAGCCATAGATGAACAGATATTTCCAGAAAACTTCAGAAAGCACACCAGGAAAAGAAACTAAAGTAAATACTCAATATTTCATTGTGTGTTTTTAAATGATAATATAAACGATGGCATAATACATCCGACATAATATCTTCTTAAGTATGTTGAAAAATTTGTATTATCATATTTTCATTGATATGTAATTTAAAAAATGTTTCTTTTATACCCACCCTTTCAACTGACAAGAGGGTAAATCTGTAATTTGTTTTTCTGTTCTAAAGTTTTATAAAACTTTATAAATACTATTTTCTATGCTCTGGTAAAGAATAAATGAATATTTGAAATATCTAGGGATGCACTTTATATCCGGCTGATTTATCAATATCCGAAATATCATCGGATATCCGAATAACAATCGCCGGATATCCGACTTCTCTTTCGGATATCCGGCTCACGACTAAATAAGGTCTATCAACAGTCCACTAAGTCTGTATTTTTTAAATAAAAATTACTCTCAGTAATGTTTTCTTCTTAATATTTTTACTACTTACAGTTTAAACAAAATTAAATATTCTTATATAACTGCTTTCCTTTGTAATTTAAAACCGCAACCAATGAGAACAGGAGTTTTGCTTTGAAATTAATCTGAAAAATCGGAGCTTAATACCTTTATTTTCTGATTCTAAAATAAGACATTAAGTTGTTCATTAAAATATAACTTTCTATTAAATATATTTTTCTTCTAAGTTAAACAATTAAACAGACCTATTTTCATTTTTGTTTTTTAAATTGTACGTTAAAACTTCGTACTAATGCAGGGTGCCGAAGCCCGAGCCCGAAATTTCAGCTAATAGGTATATAAAAGTCAATGACTTCATTGGTAGAATATCATAAATTTTGCCGTTTGTGCAAATAAAGGACAAATATAACAGCAAACTATTAATGCACTACCTAATTCGTTATATTAAAGTTTATCAAATAATATTAATTAGTTTATTTCTCCCATGAATCACTTTTTAAAATCTGTTTACAAGGAATACGTTTCATAAAACAGAAATTTCTCACAAGCCCGAGCCGGGTTTGGGCTCGGGCTGAGTCCATTTCATCTCTACTGCCCACCCCCCTGACTTATGGCTCACCAACTATGAGTGCAAACCCCCCCCCCCCCATAATAATTTTAAGAACTTATCCGTCCAGGAAAGTTTTGTGCGTCTGTTTTTTTCTTTTTTTATTAAGAAATCAAATTCGATGTATTTTTACTATTTAAGCTTCCCAATATTATGTAAGATGTTCTTAAATCTAGATGTTAATTGAATTATAAAGTACAACTTAACACTTATTCAAGTCGAAAATTTGCAATTAATCATATATTTTAAGACTGCTTAAGTAGAAAAATTCTATATATTTTGAACCAACTTTATTCCAAAAACCAGAATTTTCGAAATTTTTCTTGTAGTGACATCTGTGTTATTTTAATACGTACTTTGCTAGCAATGTGCAGAAAATTTTAATCTTGTGGTCAACCTTATTCCAAAGAGCAGAGTTTCGGAATTTTTTTTTTCAAGTGATGCCTGGGTTATTTCAAAATTTTCTGCATTGTATACGTATAATATTCTAATCCTGTCACCAACCTTATACAGAAGGGCAAAGTTTTGGAAGATTCTCTTTAAGTCATATCTTTGTTATTTTAATATTGTATTTGAATTGTGTAGGGTATTTTAATCTAGTGATCAACTTTATTCCAGAAACCAGAGTTTTGGATGATTTTCTTCAAGCTATATCTTTCTTATTTTAATATTGTGTCTGCATTATTTATAATATCTTAAATTTGTGAGCAACATTATATTAAAAACAAGCATTTTGAAAAAAAAAAGATAAATAAGAAATCTAGTCATAAGATTTTCCAAGTTAATTATGTGTTACTGCATAAAACTGTACATTTTGACTTATTAATTGCAATAAGAAACTGAGTTAGTACAGCTTGTGCATTATAATTAAAGCTTTATTTTTTAAAATTAGCGTCGCTGTTCTGTAGCTGTTAATTATAGAAAAATAATGATAGGTTTGTTTTAGCGTGATCTTCATTATAAAATACAAGTTGATTCAAAAAATAACGTGACCAATTTCAGAGCATCATAAAATTTTATTGAATTAAGTTATTTACACGAAATTATTAATGTGGTTTCCTTTAGCATAGTACACTTTAAGTAAACGTTTAGGTCAAGACAAAAGAGCTTTTTAGACCATTTTTGGAGGTATTTTTCCAACTTCCTCTTTGATTGCTTTTTAAAGCCCTTAAAGTGTTCTTACCTTACGTCTGTTTAATTGTTTTTAAGTATCCCATAAAAAATAATCGCAATTAGCACAGTCAAGGGATGATAGTAGCCATTTTTCAGGAGAAATAAAGTTAATATTTTTTTATTTAATCTTTCAGCCATTTGACAGTTGACCTTCCAGTATGACTTGGTATAGAATCTTTGTGTAAAGCAAAGTTTTCTTGAGGTTAAAGACGTTTACTTTCTTTGATCATGTGCTCCAGAACTTTATTCTGATAGTATTTAGCATCAATTTTAACCTTTGGTTCTACAAAAAATGGTTTTATTAAGCCTTGAGAGGACATTCCCATCCATACCACAGTAACTAACGTCCAACTTGCCTTCTGTAACAGCTGCGTCTTTGCGACGCTGTTCGCGTGAAATATATTGAACCTCCTTTTGCCAGTTGTGAATTACAGACGAAACAACGCTTCATCAGAAGTTATCCATGTTTTGTATCTACCTTTGCGTAACATTAAATGCAGAGGCCAAGAACGTTTTCTTCGTTTTTCTACAGTGTTTGGAGATATTTGATGACAAACTAGTTTCTTCAATTTTTATAGGCAATTTTCTTTATCTGACGACAAATTGTCGATTGGGATACCTGTAGTTTCTTTTCTAAAGTTCTTTGAGGAAGAGGATTTTCTACAACGATAAGTCTTTTCAGCTTCTTTTTTTCTTTTTCACCAAGGACTTCCTTTCGTCCACATTTTCCCCCTGGAGCTCTTGATTGCCATCCATATTTTATTTCTTTTCAAAGTTTAGATAGTTATACATTAGAAAAATGCCTTTTCTGAATTTTAAATGCTTTATTTATAACAGAATTTGAGCAACCATCCGACAAAAGCTTAAAAATTTCGTTTCGAGTTTGAGGATCTAATTTCGGAGCCAAATTTACTCCCACTAATAAGAGTAGTTCGATTGATAATTTAAACGTTTAATTTTTAAAATAAAACAGGTGGTAAACTAAAATTTACCATAAATAATTATATGCTTTTAAAATTGGTCACACTAATTTTGAATGAACCTGTATGTATTAGTTATATGCAGCTGCAAATGAGCTGATTGAAAATCCGGAATAGAATGATATATTTCCCGTTTATAACAAGAAAATTTTATATAGAAATATTTTTTACTATGGATGTTTATTGAGATTTAAAAATCATTTATTTAGTTTTCTTTTCAGTATCTTTAGATATATTTCTTGTAGAATAAGACTTATTGTAGTAGCAGATACAGGCCTGGATTTAAAAAAAAAATCTTATCTGGTTGAGATAATCGCCAGACAAACCGGTACATAAGCATCTATCTACAGAGATAATTATATTGAAGAATTATTAATTAACTCGCGAAATTAATACTGAATAGCATCTTTAAACATATATTTAAGGATATTTTTGTGAAATTATTAATTAAGTAATATTATAATTAGAATTAACAATTAGAATAATATTTTTAGTAATAATTAGTACTTAGAATATTATTTCTAATTATAATTAATAATTATAAAATTTTTAAATAAGATTACTTAATAATTAAATATTTCTAATTACTAATTAATAATTAGAATATAAATTAACTAGATTAGTAATTAGAATATTAATTAACTAGATTAATAATTAGAATATTAATTAGTTGGACAAAACTCTCTGTGCCCCTCCCGAAACAAAATCCTGGCTACGCCAGTGTCTGCTAATCTTCAATCTTGAAAGGGTGTTTTGTTTATAGAGTCCCAGCGCGGAAGGCTATTTAATTTATATTTTGACCAACTTTTTTTTCCCCCTTAAGCATTCGAAATCCTAAACAGTCATTGTAAAGGTTTCAATAAAAATACTGAGATATTTTATCAAGTCACGTATAAGTTGAGGTAGTTGTTTTGGGAGCTGGTGCACGTAAAATCCGCCTTGGCTCCAGTGTCCTCCAGGTTGTTAAACGATACCTCTGGGGGGTGCCGATTTCAGAGAGAAGTGGGTCCCTCCTCTGGAATGGGTTCAAAATGAGGGGACCCTTGGCTAAAGTCGGACTTCCTCCCACTGGGGCCCACTAAAAATTGAAGGCATTCCCTCTGCCCATCCCTTCCCTAAGCAACAACAGTTTTTTTTAAACAAATTTGCCTAACGGTTAACGGTCAAAACATGAGTTGCTTTAAACTAACATAATAAAGCAAAAATAAAAATGTACATTTTAATGAACATATAAAGTAATTATACTTACCTTTGAAACTTTCAAATAACTCAAAATTCAAATTAAATAGTTATGTATTTTATATCACAATCACCCAGACATTAGGATTGGGAATACATGGTCGCCCGGACGACTAAAATTATCCCTTGGCGACTAACTTTTTTTTTCATAAATATAATACAATATATCAGGTTGTAACGAAAGTTTTCCGCCATATCTGCCTGAAAAACTAACTTCTTAGATAACTGTATTTGAACTTTCGGTACCAAACCTGCACAGTGTCACATTATACAACAATAGCACTTAAAGCTGTACTCATAATTTGTTGATATTCTAGAGCTGACTTTTTGCAACACAACTGGAAGTAAAGGATGGTTCTAATCCTCTAGAGCGATAGTTCCATTTGGGACACCTTATACTTAATGATAACTATATTTTTCAGAGATTTCACAACACAGTGTTATAAAGTAAACCTCTTTCTTTCAAATGTCAAAAATAGTTTGACAAAATATGAGCAAATACGCCAATGCGAACTGTGTTCTGACGATGTTTGCGGTGGCGGGAAACTTTCGTTACAACCTAATATATGTGGTAATTCTTGATGTTTTCATGAAAACAAGATTCTCTACAGCTATAGATCCGAAATATAATTTCAAAATTATCATTATTCAGTACAAACGTTTTCAAGCTTTAAAAATCTTCAAATAGAAAAGTATAGTACAACTTAAAAGGTGTATTAATTTATAATATACTAGCCGCCAAGGTCGCCAGCTTCGCCGCCCTATCCTCCCGTACTGTTCTTTATACCCAATGCAGTGTAAACTCCATTTCTGGACTCATTTCAGTGAAAATCCCGTTTCTTTGTTTTAACAGTATTTGTCATTCAATTTACTGAGGTTAGGGCTGCTACACATTTTGGGTGTCATCCTAAAAGAAGATGTTGAAAACAGCCAATGGCTAAAATGTGCTTTAGCTTAATGCAGGGTGGCATTTTTTAGAGGGGCGATGAATGCGCCAAGTATTGTAAATTCGATATTTTAAAGCTGTGAAAAAGTCTGAAAGATCTTGCATTTTTTGAGTATCCATTCATTTTATTTTGTAATCTAGCTACTGCGTGACATAGGCTTCCTCCATTGGACGTCACTGAATGGTTCATTTAGATGTTTGCACATGCGTTATTGCTATTGCACTCATGTTTACATCTAGCTGTAGCGGTTCGCAGCGTGGAAATAGCATCGGTTTTGGTACCACATACGTTAGTGTATTATGTAAGTAGATTCGCATAAACTTTACATTCTAATAAAGTATTTTAAATAAAATTTATTGAATTTTTAAGTTTCTTTTAAAAGTACGAAATAAGATCAGCAATTTAATCGATGGCTTTCATTTTAAACACTTTCCCACCCTTTAAAAAATACTTTAATCAATGGCTTTTAAACGATAAAAAACACCATAAAGATATACTATTTAAATCTAAAATTATAATTTAAGGACTAAGGCTAATAATTTCCAAATAAGACTAAATGAAGAATGAAAAATTCCAACTGACAACAAAAGTTACTTTTATGGGATGTTTTCGAGAGAAAAAAAAGAGAGAGAGAAATTTTCCTAAGTTACTCACTTTTCTTCGAAATAATCTAATCCCAGAATAAAAATATTTTCCCCATTTTGCATTAGAAATGTAATTACATAAAATAGCCTATTTGGTCTTAAAATTCTAAAAACGGACGCAGATTGAAAAACTGTGTTAAACTCTTCCCTCTTTCCAAACCGTTGATTACTTCGATTCGGATAAAAAGAACCACTTACACATTCCCTGCCCAAATATATAAAATCATGACCCACTTTCCATTAAAAGATTTTAACTGTTCCGAAATTAGTCGAAATGTGATTTGGAAAAGATCAAATTACTCCGAAGAGGGAAACATTATTTTTTTTCTTTCCCTCACCTAGATTAAGACTATGAAAAACTTCAATTGATTTCCAGCAGAGGGAGTCACGGCATAAAAAGGTTACGATCGTTGCCATGGAAGCCCAAAACCCAATGAATCAGATTTGCGATTATTTTATGAGGACACACACAGTGAAGGAATACTTTAATCAAATTCATCACCTACGTGATTGGTTGATTTCTGGGCACTGCATTTATTCAATTATGTAAGTTTTAAAGCTATTTTGTGTTAGAATGATATTTATTTCGTTAAGGGGAAGAGGAATTCAATATTTGCCTCCTGATCATATTTATATAAACTGTTTCCGTGGAGGTATTTGCGAGACGGATACGGCTGTGTTCACTTGTTACGACCTAATGATAATTATGAAACGGGGCGGTGATTTAAATATGTTTCCATTTACGTTTCTTATTAGAATTTGATAAAAGTTTGTTTCTGTTGCTTTTAAATATAGGAAAACAAAATGTCAGAAAGCGAGGTTTCTTTCTTTTTTGAGGAGAAAGTTTTAATTCAAATACAAAAGAATTAATCTTTAAGGACAGGCATTTTTGACATTTTTAACCCTTTAACGCGCAGTGTTCCCGCTATGGGAACACCTAACTCTGAGGTTTTGACTGTTGACAGTCACGAAGAATAGATTCGATTTCTATAAAAATAGTTGCGGGTGACATAGCTCCACGAGAATCCCTTTACTTTTTAGCACGTCATTTGCCGTCAAAAAAATGTTCACGATTCTTTTTAACAGCACTGACATCTGCTGAAAAATGGAAGAATGCGTGAACAGCTGGATAGATTGCCCAATGCTGAAAAAAGGTCAGCCGTTGCCATCGCTCGACTTAACTACCAGCAAGATGGAGGACGATCGAAACGTTGATCGCGTGCTACAGATCGAGAGACCCTTTTTTTGACGCAGCTGGTTGTGCGGCCCAGCCAGCTGTCGCCTCAGGCCCCAGCTCAAAGGGTTAAATATAGGAAAACAAAATGTCAGAAAGCGAGGTTTTTTTTCTTTTTTTGAGGAGAAAGTTTTAATTCAAATACAAAAGAATTAAACTTTAAGTAAAGGCATTTTTGACATTTTTAAAAACATCATACAGCTGCATGTACCGATGGTGAGTGGCTTGTAAGGTGTTAGAACATAATTTGCTGAAAAACTTTGTCAGCTGTTTTGACGCTTTGAAACATTGTCTTGAAATATTTCAAAAGTATTTTTTTTTACAAAATAGTTTGTAAATAAAAAAAATTAATTACAAAAAGTACATGATATATACAGTTGAACACAGTTATAACAGAAAAAAACACTCAAAATACTGGTGCTAAACGATAAATTAAATTAAAAACTTCCAGTTAACTTCAAGGGAACTGAAAAATATCTTTTTCAGTTCCCTCAGTTCTGTGTGACGAAGGGCTTTGACTGACGAAGACCGAAAGAATTTTTGGTCGAAACGATCGTATCTAGTTACAAGTAACATCTTATGTGTGTTTTTTCAAAGCTTTTTATTTAATTTACAGTTATAACGTCCATGAAAATACCAGATAATAATTTATGGCTTTTTAACAGAGTTACTTTAATTGTGGGCTAGTATTCCATAAACGAGTGAAAGAGAATATTTTGACGTTTTAAGAGTTTTCCCTTACAAACTAGGCCGCTACAACCGAGTACAACAATATTTGTAACCCCCCTTCCTCCCCTACGATGAAATCCTGGGTGCATTGATCTATTTCGTTTTGTATAAAGTACCTGTCTACCGGGCCATGCTCAGAATCTAAGAGTTAGTGTAAAATAATGGGTAAATGTGTGTGGCTGGACACTTTATCAATAATCTTCTTGATTACCAAAGATTTACATCGCTGTCGGATCGCTCATTCATTATCAGGGAACTTTGGTCAGCACTCAATGTTAAAATGACACATACTTTGTTTTGAAGAGGGATGTTAAATATCTGATGGTAGTATAACGTAAGATGCATTCTTTCCTTCTGTAGCAGTGAGTACGCCAGCGAAGATCTTGGCTGATGCAATTCAAATTGTTCATGCATTCACTAACAGCGTCTTGATTATCTCAGAAATATATCTGTCCATATTGAGGACGTTCAAATTCAGCATCAGGATTTTGAGTTGGATGGACTGTCAAATGAATGAGTTTATTACAAACTCATCAAGTCTGTTACACAAAATTCGCAACGTAGCTGTACACACCGCAATCGTTAATAGTTTCAGCCGTCATATATCGTTAACAAAGTCAATGCAAAGCATGCGTTCAAATTTCGAATTCTTTTATGAAATTCTTTGGAATGTGGATGGCATCGAAGGAACAGACACACCAATTCATTAGGAATTTCAGGATGGTACTACATCAATCTAACCATCCAAACAACAGTCGCCAAAATAATTTCTGTTAATTTGATTTTTTTACTCTTTCTTCAGGAAAATGCTAAGCTCCACGGTGTATGCAAGCCATATTAAAAGGCTGGAAACTATGATAGGAAGTATCCGCATTTATGGCAACTTTGTAGATAGTTAGACTGTTTACCCGAAGTGCTTGTCGACGTATAACTATTCTACGTTGTTCTTCCAAAGGCTGATCATCTGTTTCATCTGCTCGTGTTTGAGCTACACGTTCACACATTTGAGCCAAGCGCTGCTGCCGGGGATCCTACGTTTCCAGAGACCTTTTTTGAGCTACACGTTCATGCATTCACGTCTTTGACGTTCCTCAGCAGGTTCATCATTTTTTTTTTTTTCGCTTTGCTTTGAGATCGTAAATCTCCTGAAAGTTAGAATCATTGGTGTCACTCCGAGAATAGCTAACTTTATTTAAATATGATCTCAAATTCGCTTAAAATAGTTTGTCTAAATTACCCAGTTTAACTTTTTTTCAGAAATAAAATGGTTTTCTAAGCATTAAGCATTGATATAAGGGAGGATGCTCTTACCAAACGAAATGTTTCAAATGAGAAAAGTTTATGCAGAGTATACTATTCCAGTATTTCAGTATATCATGAAAATTGAATATGAAAAGTGCTATTTGTTTTAAGTGGGTAAAGATTAAATATTCTAAGCGTCTTGCGCCCGTTGTAATTGTCGCCACTGCGGGCTTTATCCTGTATAGTTTAATAATAGTACACAACACAATCTAATCCATGGCTAAATTAGAATTGAAAAAAAATAAGTAAATAAAATCTGAAACACTTTCATTCTTTAAAAACCCTCTAAAATGCTATTAAAAGGGTAATCATAATCCATGCGTCGTTCCTACTTTTCTTCCTTAAGCTGTAATGCGTATCATTATTTACGAGTGTGACGCATTTTCTCCCTCGTTCCATGAAACTCATCTTTGAATTCGAAATCTATCTTAAAATCGTCTACCAAAACTCTTTTACAAGATTGTAAAAGAGTTTTGTATTTTGTCCTGACAGAAACGTTGCTGAAAGCATAAAAAGTAGCCCAAAGTAGTCCCGGTTCACGGTACATAAAATAACCAAAATGCATTCAAACTCAATTGTAACCACACCGCTCTTAACGCCATTATAGGAACAGGTAACAGGTTTTTCTAATTCAAAACTAGAAACAAATTTTTATTTTTTTTTTTTGTCTCAGAAAACAACGCATTTTCGACAGTTGGAGAAAGCACATGAACTGCAAACACACAACCAGCATCTTTTAAATTATCAGACTGTATAATAAAGCCCGGACTTAAATAAAATAAAATAAAATGAATTAATGATTCAAAGAAAACAGGAAGCATGGAGAAGAATGGGGTGAGGGGGGGGGGTAACAAATCCACGCATACGTTCTTTAAAAATCACTCTTCGCTTTTATATAATAAAAAAAAAAAGCAAAGCAAAGTTATTCAAAGAAAAAGCATGACACTTATTTGTATTGAAATCCTGTCAACAGAAAGAGTAAAAATTATTTCAAAACTTTATGAATATTTCTCTCCCTTAAGCTAGAAATTTTAAACACAATTCTCCGAACACCGGCAAGTTTTTAAAAGAAAAAGAAAGCGAGAGAGAGAAAAAGAAAGCAGAAAAGAAAAATGAGAAACAACGCTTCCAAGTTTACAAAAGCGTCGGCAAGGTAAAAGAGGAACTTCATTAGCGGGTCGTGTTTTATTTTTAAATACGCTTTTGATTACCGAGTATGATTTGCATTAGATGTTCGCCATTTTAATCGATTTCCTTAGTTTGAGAAGAGTTGAGATGTTTTTTTTGTTTACTTTCTTTTTTTCTTTTCGTCCTCGCTTTTCAATCTTTTTTCGGGGAAAACTGCCTTTTAAGAAGATGAGTACTTTACTTTTATTCTTTGCGGGCAAACTTTAGAACAATTTTGAGGGAAAAATTCTTCAAACATTTTTCCAGAAAGAAAGAACTTCGGGTTTTCCTTTGAGGACGAAACCGCATTCAAAATTATACTCAAATGTTTGTGTGTGTTCTTTTTTTTTATATATTTATTTATTTACTTATTTATTCTAAAAATTTTGCTGGAGTTTATGTTTCCTTTATTGAAGTTTTTTTCTTTAAAAAAAAGTATTGTTCTGTTGAAAGAGTATAAAACCGAAAAATGCCACCTCCGAGATTTAAAAATGCCAATTTAATTAAGAAAGTGTATATTTTTGCAAGCTCGAAAATGATTTTGTTTATAATGGTGGAAACACTTATTTTTTTTCACTATATTACCCATCTCAGATTCATTTGGGAGCAAAGTAAAATAGATGTATAACAAAAGGTCGTTTTAAAAACTTTTAAAGAGCTTATTGTAAGAAATCTGTTATTTTTTTAAAGATTTAAAGTTGAAAGAAAGAAAAAAAAAACAATTTTAGCAAACTTCTAATAAAAGTAATTAAATTCTACCACGCAATTCATTTAAGAGTCTGTTAATTATTTAATTAGATATTTACTGAAATAAAGGTGCATATACTAATAAAATATAACAACAAGCATAATTGATTGATTTAAATTTGTGTGCTGTGCTTCCACTATAAGTGTCTCGCATAACATATTCAAGTATTAAAAGAAATTTTAAAAAGCATTTTTTGAATTTTAAATTATCGACAGCAATATTAAAAACATTTTGATATAAACACACTTAAGAGGACTTGGCACCTTTCAAATGGCAAAAATTGATAAAAAACATCGATTTTTCAAAAGTTTTGCTTAAAATGTAGCGTGATAAGTGGAACAAAATTTTGAAACGATGTGATCAATATAAATGTAATAAAGTCTTAAATATTTTAACTAGACTGACGGCCTTACAAATTCGACGCCTCAGTACACTTTCTCAGTTTAAATTTTTTTAACAAAATCATAGCACTTAAAGTGTTAAAACTTAAAAAAAAGTAAATTAATGAACTTTTTTTTGGGGGGGGTGTATATTCAATACAAATACATTAATAAAATTAAGGATGGATTATATCTTGAGAAAAATTGTTAAAAAATCTAACATAAATCATAGTTGTTTTTTTTCTCACAAGAATGTAAACGTTAAAAAAATCTTTCCTATATAAAATTTTTAAAAAATTAAAAATTACTTATAATGTCTCATACTTTTAACTTTATTTTACTGTGTAAAATCTCCAGTTTATATTTTTTATACCACTGCACATTTCAGTGTCATTGGGTGATAACTTCAAAATATCCCATTGTACAACTTGTGTATTACAATGCTACGAACTGCAAACGCTACAGTTTATTACAAAGAAGCGCAGTTAGGATATGACTGATGAAGAATGTTAAGCAGTTTGAGTAGGCGATTTTAATGTACATTTCAATTCCAAAGAAGTGTTTTATGGAACAACATGCTGCCCAATCATGGATTATGCGATGCACATTCCAAATTGTATTTATGAAGGTGAAGTGTAGATAGAATAAGCTTGGCGAAGATTCTAAAACAGTTTGAGTAGGTGATTTTAATGTAGATTTCAATTCCAAAAAGTGTTTTATGGAACAGGAAAGACAAACACGACACACTGGTGGATTAGGATGCTCATTCCGAACAGTATTTAT
This sequence comes from Cheiracanthium punctorium, assembly GCA_038373885.1. NCBI lineage: Eukaryota > Metazoa > Arthropoda > Arachnida > Araneae > Cheiracanthiidae > Cheiracanthium > Cheiracanthium punctorium. The sequence continues at coordinate 62,099 of JAWZYV010014840.1, read as the reverse complement.
AAAGGCGAAGTGTAGTTAGAATATGTTTGGCGAAGATTGTAAAACAGTCTTAGTAGGGGACTTTAATATAGATTTCGACTCCAAACGAAGAGTTTTTTGGAACAAGGAAGTAAAATACGCCACTCGCGTGTATAATGATACACTTTCCAACTGAATTGAATGAGGTAAAAAAATAGGGACAACATATGGATTAGGATACTTTTTTAATATAGAGCACTTTAGTGCGTATTTAAAATATGAAATAGTTTCCGTGTTTTTCCATTTTTTTTTCCATTTTTTTTTTTTTTTTTTTCCTTTTCTAACTTTTCTTCTAGTCTGTTAACTTTTAAGTATTCTTTAAGAGAACCCACGAATTGCTTATGCTAAAAGATACATATTAAAGAATTTTTTAGATGGTGAACATCTTGTGTTCTGCTTTGATTAGGTCTAGACCTTTTTGCTGTTATTGTTGTTTAAAAAAATATTTAGCATTTGTTTGTTTTAATACATGGGAAAACACTAGGTACAGGTGTTTGTACATTTAACGGAAATACTTAAGGAGAAAAAAATCTATTTTCCCCTGTCAAATGCTTTATTTTAACGTTTCTTTATTTATGGCATATGTTGCAAGAGCAGAAATATGAAAACCATGCTTTTCTGGGGTTTTCAAATAACCGAATAACAGATTTTTTTTTCTTTATACAGTTAGTCAGAGAAATCAAGTTTTCTGCAAACTCTAGAATAACGGGATTTTATTCAAGTATTTCTGATAAAATATGCGATAACGGTCCAGTGTAATGCATGAGCTTGCAAAGAGGTAATTCTCGCGTCTCATAAATGAAGAACCTGATTTTCTTTCAATTTTTAAGGGGACAAGGGACGTTCAATATTAAGTTTTCAGTTTTGAATTTTTACTTGTAATCATATGTAAAGTTGTTTAACGTAAAATCGTAGTTGTTTAACATAACAGTTTGCATCTATATTGAAACTAAAAATTAAAAAATAAATATTTTTTTAATGAAAACTTGATATTTTTTTGAAAAAATACGCCTTATTTTCTTTTTACTTAAAATATCCCATGCGCATTCCAAATTAATAAAAAGCTATAATTTTTTAAGTATGCATTTGCATTATATATATGAACATAACTGCGCATTCATTTTTATATGTGACAAGGGTAAGCTTTATAGAAAAAATAAATTCATGTGAGATGTAGCTTTTTTTCAAATTTACACCCTATTGTTACATTTAAATTCCTATATCTCCATTAATTACTTTTTGTTTGAAAATTTAATGAGCAGTTATCTTCATATATGCATTACAAGTACACTGTAAAAAAATAACAGCTTTTTATTAATTTGGAATTTTTTTATTAATTTGGGATATTTTGAAAAAAAATATTGAATGTGCGTTTTTTTCGCAAGGATATTAATATATTTTTTAAAATAAGATTTAATTTTTTATTTTTAGTATTAATGTAAATGTAAGCCTTTGTGTTAAACATTTTTACGTATTATTGGAGACTAAAAATTAAGAAATGGCAGTTTTCAGTTTTAACGTCCCTTGTCCCCTTAAAATGTAAATGTAGAGGAGAAGGTGGTAGGGGGTATTGTGAAATATGAAATACCAAGTTTTTGGCTTTGCTAGGTGCTGTTGTCACGTGTAAGCACCATGAACTGCTCAAGAAAGTGTCCCGTGTTACAATGCAGTAAGAGTTGACCGCTTGTTGCCGTAGTAACACAACAAGGTGCGTTTTGTGATTTTGAAGAGTTTTTGCAGATAAGTTTTCAAACATTTTAACCTACTAAGTATACACGCGGCTCGAACACTGATGTTACGCATGATTTACACTAAACATGACCCGTATATATTATGTGATTACTGAAAGAATTATAGTTTGCAGTAATCATGATTGTTTTTTAGCTGACCGTGTTTTGTTCATCGGTTTAAAGGTTCGTTTTCCTAGAAGGCGTGGTAGATAATACGAATACTAGGTATTATTGTAACCGCTGTAAAATCGTAAAACAAAGACGCCGAATGTATCTTCTGTTTGTTTGTGAGATTATGGCGACGCTACTCTAGGACGCCAAGGATGGGTCGGGGCCATCGCTAAGCAACGGGCCTGCTTATGAGTTGCCATCGCTAAAAATGAGTTTATCATTGAGGCCTGTTTTCCACAGTCACAGTATTCTATTTTATTATTCTAAGTATTATAAATGTTATATTATTTTATTATTTTAAAACAATTTTTTTTATACTTTTGTCGTACTTAAGAACTTTAGATGTAGGTAATCGTTTTGTGAATCTTGCGCCATTTTCTTTCATGAAAATTTATCCTAAAATTCGAACATTTTGCTCTGAATGTAAGGGTAAGTGAACGCTTATAATGTATTTATAAATTCTAAATATATGTATGTAAATCATGTTTAGTGAATAACTACTCATGTGTTATTTATAAATAAATTATTTTAATCAGAAATCGTATTACTTGAGTAGTTTTTATTCTTGTAAATAAGCATGACGTTGTGATACTATTTAGACAATTTAATTTTGCCAGTTGAAAATGTTATTTCTCAGTTATATATGCCTTGATTATGTGATTAAGACTTACATCTGGTACAGTGCAGAAATACAGTAAAATATAAATTATTGATTTTTGCCCGTTTATACAGAAACTTCAAATGTAGTTAATATTTTGTACAAGCGTTCATTATGCTTGCTCAATTCCTAAGTTCGATTGAGAAAGCGACAAAATAATAATATATACTAAATGAAATGTCTTTATTAAGGAATAATTAATTCCGGGATCGCGCTATAGAGCTTACTTTATCAATTTTCTCCAATATACAGGATATCCCGAAAACACTGAAATGCGCTTTAATACATCATTTGTTAAAGATTAATCTTGAATTGTTTAAAATAACGTAGGAAATCTCATGAAATATTCATTATAAAGATGTCTTTCTCATTTGTGTATTTAGTTATTTTAAAGTATATTAAATATCCACTAGTGAAACTAAAATAAGCGATCGTGAATCATGAGAGTAAGCGCTACTTTGTTTTTCCTTCAAATTATATGCATCTATTTTCTTTATGTCAATATGTATCATAGCAAACAAATTAATGACGAGTTCGTACTTGAATTAGTAACACAATTACTACTTAAAACTACATTCAATAACATTTGAAAGCACTGGGAAGCTTAAGAAATGCCTGATGTATACGTGAAGACTCGAGCATCCGTAGGCCTCTTTGGATGGCTCATCAAAATACACGCGCAGGCCCGTTACTAATTGCGAAGGCCCCAGATGGGTGGGGGGTGCCTTGGTGGGAGGACTTTCTGAGGGTTCTAACGCGTATTGACGTCACATCTGGAGAAAACCTATCAAAACGCCAGACCGTTAGATCGACAGCCGCGCGATGAGACCCGAACCCGGGACCTTCACACTTCGGCCATCTACCATTTTCAGTGGCATAACCACTGTGTCATGGTGAGGCCATGTATCTTCTGTAACCGAAAGTTCTCCGAAGATGAAAGAGGAGAAATTTGAATTGTGTGCTTCAGCTGTTCCCTGAGGGCTTAACCTGACTGTATCGGAGCAAAGAAAGAAGATTATGTCGGCGACTTTTGAAAATAGACTAGACGCAGAAACGACTTGAATATAATCTTAAAAATAGAGTTTCTATATAATTAACCTTTAACTACACGCGCTGGTGTATAAAACGCATCATTTTCAGTAAACAGGTTTTATTTGACCTTGGAATTGACCTCACAGATGACATTTAATATGGGCAGTGGTTCACATTTTGTATGTATTTCATTATTATTTTGCTTTCATTCAAGGAATAGTCATTAGAAGAAGTTATGATTGTTACACCTTTTAGCATAAATATTTGTTCTGTTTTAACTTATTTCTATTTCCTTTTTTGTTCGAATACAAATTACACCACGCGTGTACTCCTGTTAATTTATTAAACGGGTGTGGTCAAAGGTTAAAAATAACTATGTTTTGTTCAGTATTATTAGTTTTTTAACAATTTAAATTACCTACTCCATATTACCCAACTGTTTCATATTAACCTCCATCTGCAACTTTTTATAAATAATGTTTTATAACTAAAATAAATAGTGTTTTTTTACAAGTAGGGATGGACGCGAAACGAGTAACGGGCTGTCTTTTCTAGGAGTGGTAAATATCTGTCTCGTCTCACCTCTCGTCTCGTCTCGCGTGTCTCGTAAAATTAAGGACTGTTATTTTGTTACCCTATTTTTAGTAACATTAATACTATTTTTTGAAATCAATATTAATAATAGCAATTAGTTATACATATTACCTTATTAGTACATATATTAGCTACGATATTAACTCATATGTGCATTTGAAGGGAAAATTCAGATTTAATCCGTATATATAATGTGACATGAAAAAATATTTGTTTTTATTTATTGATTTCCGGAACTGCGTCGATGTAATATGTATGATTGATGGGAGTTTCATATACTTTTGTAATTATATAAAGCTTTGACTTCTGTATGAAATGATGCAGAACTCAGGACATGCTCCGCAAATAAAATTTTAATCTAATTAAGCGGCCCCAATATGCGGAATAGTGAATTCATAAAAGTTTCAATTGGGGACGGGATAATTAGAGTGAAGCCTACTTATCCCCCTCTCGTTTTAGTGTATGAGATGTGGGTTTCCTATTGAATCGGGAACCCGGGTTTAACCTGTTCATTCGCACCATCAAAAAGAAGAGACAACAGAAAAGACTTGTGACCAAGGTTGTTTTCTCAACATGGATCTTTGAATGCTTCGCTGAGACCCAGCGTTTGTATTAGCGAAATCGCTCCAGTAGATCATTCATTTACGTTCGCCTAGCTTGACTTAAGGTGAAAGAAGCATTTTTAATAACTGATGAAACATTTTACTTATAAATATTAATTTATTTAAGAGAAAAATATGAAATATTCATAAGCTTTAATTACATACGTATTCATCATTTTGAAGAAATGTGCCAATATTATAAGTAAACAAAAAAAATCACAATTATTAAGTACACAATAAGAGCATAAAATACCAAAGTAAGCATACTTCGATCAACTATTTTAAAAAATTTAATAATTATAGCCAGACATTCTAAATAAGTTTGAAGTTTTTTCCATGAAAAATAATGATAGCATACATGAATAATTTATTCATAATTCTGGATTATGCGTAAATATGAATTAGACATTAAAACTCACTTGCAATTCAAACCTCATTTTTAAGCTATCTAAATATTTACAAAAAACAACAATTATCAGAACTATGAAACCGAATATCTATGTTGATATCAGTGATCAGATGGGGGGGGCTAATTAAAAGAATAATCTAAAAAATGTTCTCTAACAGGATGATTGAATTCCATTGGTTTTTATTTACAAGCAACGATTACTCTGAAAATTAATAAATGAATGGTTTCTTTTTAAAAAATCATTCTGTAATTATTATATATAAATTTATACATGGAGGTTTTTTTCCATAAAATTATTATCTAGATAGACATATAACAATATATATACAGTGGAACCCAATTACACAACTGACAATACACACACACACGTGTGAGTGTATGTGTGTTATAAGTATTTTTCCCAGATTTGATCAAACATTTTAAGAGGAAAACGTCTCAAACGAAAAAGCACTAAGTATAAATGATAAAAATTAAACATATTTCTTTTATAAAGTATAATTGAAGTTTATTTTAAGTTTTATCGTTTCTTAAAAGGAAATTTCATAAGTACGAACTTGAATGTCCTATAATAGCCATCCCTGACTTAGCGTCCATATGAGCTAATGATACAAATGGGATACAAATATTAAAATAAAATAATTTTTAAATGTAGCTTGCTCAAATATATGTAAGTAATTTTAAAATTCAATTTAGGAAATCTTAAAAAGCTTTAAATTGCGAAACTCAACAGCAGTCAAAAATGGGTTAAAATGCTTGTGATAGTAAAAGGGGCCCCAAAGTGAGTGCCCCTGGGCCCCATCTAAATAGGGTCAGGCTTTGGACTTACCGTATCGCCTTTACTCTGTTTACTTATTATTATTCTGTCTTCTACTCTTCTCTGTTTTCTTTCTTCTTTCCAGTTTCTTTCTTTATCCTCTCCTTTGTGTGTTTTGTATATCCCTCGTGCTGTCCTAATTTTTAATGTTACGTGTTTGTGTGTATTGTAGAGTGCTGATAGTATACCAGGAACGATAACAAAGGAGACGCAAGTTAAACGGTAGAGGCTTCAGGCAAAGTGTACCCTTCCTTCTCAGGATGGCATACCTCCTCAAATACACCACTGCAATTCTGATTGAAAAGTAATTCTATCGAAAATTTGTGCGAGACGAGGAATTCTCGCGAGAAATCTCGCGCGAGACCAGACTCTTTTTCGTCTCGTCTCGCAATGCGAGCCGAGAACGCAAGACAATGCGAGATTTATCTCGTCCATCCCTATTTAAAAGTGACATTCCATTGCAACCAGTAGTATCTACTCATACTGATTTGGAGAGATTTTATTCAAGAACCTGTAAAGTTATTTTTAAAAATGTAAACGGTATTCCATAATACCCTCCTCTCCTCAATTATCCAAGCTATAACGATCGTAAATAATTAAAATATTCTTCTGTAAGCTTAATTAATTATTACGTAAGCTTCATTACTTATTACTAAAAATTATTATTCATTAATTAATTTAAAATCATAATGGATAAATTAAAAATTTGTTAATTGTGTTTTCTGAAGGGACGTGACTAAATGGGTTACCAACATTAAAAAAGAGAGAAAGGTTTGGAATCACAGTTTTACGTTGTTCTCTTACTATGCCTGAAAAACAATCTTTATAATAAGGTTTGTTCCGTGCCGCATAAAGGAATTTGTGACTTAAGTACAAACGTTGCTGTAAAATTAATGAACTGGTTTTCGGAAAAAGTCAGATCTAAGCGAGGCTTCTTTATGTATCAGTTCCCAAAATATCCTCAGAGAAAACTCAATTTGAGTAGTTTATCACCGTCCTCACTGATGTTTATAATTTTCACGACTTACCAATGGGCTGAAAGATGTACGGAAGATGCACAAAAACATTCAAAGTTTGTTAGCAAGTGTTGAAAAAAAAAATCATCCCAGACCCACGCGACATAAGTGGTGATATCAATAACCACTGGAGGGCTTGCTTATCGGACAGTCTATCATGGATGTACCTGCCATGGATGGGGTAGATCCCGCTACCTGATATCGAACGTAAGTAGTGGAATATGTTTTCGGTATTGTTTGCAAGCAACTGGATCTCAGTGCAGATAACCTCGTGTGGCTGAAATCACCCCCCCCCCTCCAAACATTCACATATTGTATTAGGGATGGTATTGGTGGTGGATCCAAGGAGGGTAGAACGATTCCTGCCGTTTTTGAATCACTTGAACCTGGCAATCTGTGTCTTCGTTCATTAGAAAAATTCGCCTATTTCACCCATACTGTATTATATCTGTTGTTTCAGCTTGTCTTATCAACCGGATATATTTTAACCCTTTGAGGCGCAACCCTTTCCCAAAGCTGAAAAAAGAGCAGCCGTTGCCATCGCTCGACTGAACGACCAGCAAAATGGCGGACGATCGAAACGTTCATCGCGTGCCACAGATCGAGAGACCCTTTTTTGACGCAGCTGGCTGTGCCGCACAGCCAGCTTCGTTAGATATTAGGAAGTAACCCTGAAGTTTAAATACAGAGCCTATGGATCAGTGACTCAGGCGTGAATGCGTCAGTACTAAAGGCTTATACCACTGAATTCAAGCTTAAACTGCTCCGTCAACTCTTATCCCCTTCTGAGTCCTAGTGAAGCCTCCCAATGAAGATTTAAAGATCGCCATATGTATACCAACGATCCGCAGTATTCAGTCAGTATTCACTATTCTATAGAAAAAGAATGGATATTTTAATCGAGGGAATACTAATTCCTTCCAAAAGGACAAGCTGAAAGGGGCATTTTTTTTTTTACACTTTCAGGGATTATCTGTGTATACCTTGGCTTGCGTTTCACTCTTTAGGAGTCAATGACTCACTCTTTTTCTTTCGGCGTGAAGAATTGCAATGCAGCCGGAGTGAATTTCTGGAATTTCTTTCGTCGAAATGATGCCAAAACTGAAGTTGGAGCCTCAGCATGTTATAGCAGTACCGTATCCATAATTCCTGTTAATTTCAAATAACTTGCAGGTCCATAGAGGCTCAACCCTTGAAACTTATAGAAGCTCCATAGTTATTGCACTAGATTCTCAATGATCTTTCGTACTTCGGATACAGTTACAATGAGAAAAGAGGCAGTTTTTTATGCTTTAATGGCTATTTACAAGAAGGATCATTTTCCCTCCTGAAGCAATATGCTTCCGGTGAGGAAATGACCTTCGAATTTAGAGGATTTCTGACTTAATCACGCTTATTTCAAGCACAGAAGTGTTCTGCGGTTTTATTGCTTTTTCTATGACTTCTGATTACTCGGCTCCAAATTTAAATGGTTTTCTTTTTTTAGGGGGACACTGGTGAAAAATGCTTCCAGCCTTGAAAAGAGAGAAAACGCGAATCAGACTTGCGGTTTTCACGGTTATTACCGTGTTTACTCGCACCCCAGTTTTTGACAGAATATTCTTGAGAAAAAATTGCCAAAATATTTTTCCCGCATAAAAGTCGCAGTTGTGTATTTGCCCTTCATCTAGAAAATAGAAAATTACCAGCTGTAAGCTTCCAAAAGTGATTTATTATGAATTATGTATTACGTTACTAGCATTTTTTGTCAAAATTTTCGCAAAGATTATTTGTGAATTTTATATTTATAAAAATAACACCATAAAAAGAAAAATTCTTTTATTTTGTGTGCAACTGACGAAAAGACTAATAAACAACCCATAATCTGGAAAGACTTGGAAAGTTACTGATTTTATCGCGTGTGTCTTTTTTCATACCAGTCATTCTTTAACATTATAGGGTGTGTGCAATAGTGTGTTGTAGATTTTCCCCACGTAACAGTCGCACCTACAGTTTCACCATGAAAACTTGCCCCCCCAAAAAAGTGCGACTATTACGCGAGTTAAACACGGAAATTTACACAGAAATGTTTTACGTCTTCATATTTTTTTTTTTTTTTACTACATATGGATAGGTCTTTTCAGTCGGTTCTAAACTTAAATCAGGAGAGAGACGACGAGGACGGAGGGAGGAGGGAGGGAGGGGGGGGGAGACGACGGCCCCGAATCTATTTGCCCATACGCTTAGGGCTGAAAATCTGTCACTTTTCAACTAATCCTCACGATGATACATTTGAGAGTTGAGATTTACATTCATAAAAGGAGTGGGGCTACGATGTCAAACAACACGCGCCCGACGGCCGGTCCCCCCCCCTCGCCCCCTGATAATTGGGGGGGGGAACAGAGCGCCCCTTCTCGGAAGCAGGTGGGGACAACAAAAACGCGACCCCAACACGTGACATGTGTTAGTGTGCACGCGCACTGTGTTAGAAACACCGCTTTGTGGTGCCGCTAAGCCCCCAAATACGGAGGGCGTAGCAAGTGCGCCCCCTTCTCCCCCTTTTTTTCGGGGCACTCGACTCCCCGCCGTGTTTTCTTTTCGGAACAGTAGAGTGTTAGTGTAAATGGAGTAGAGTGGAGGAGTGTGCACAATGGAATACACAGATTGCCGCTGAAAGCTTACGTCAAATGACCGATCTGAAGAGGGGGCTCGGTTAGCGTGTACCCGTTATACGCAAAAAGGGGGAGGGGGCTGAACGAACTGAATGTATAATAAAGTACTACTTGGAGTGAGTTATTAACAACCTATGAATTACAGATGATGCAGGTGCCTGATTTTAAGCAAATACGTTGTTTTTTTTTTTTTTTTTTTTTTTTCATTTTCCCTACCGTGTTCCCTCTTGTATTCAGATTCTGAGTTATAGATTTCTAATTCCAAGGTTCGTAGAAGTCCTTAATTTGCTAAAATTCCCAACTTTTGAAAAGTTGCTCTATAACGTCGTACTATTTGAAATACTCGAAAGAACTTATTCCGCATTTTATAAGAAACAGAACCACTCTTAAAATACGAGGGTTGCCTTTTAAGTTTCTACAAAAAGTAGGAAGAAAATTAATTTTTGGGGAACAAACTGTTATATTGCTTTTCAAAATATTTGCCTCTAAGATTTATACACTTTTCCACCCGTTCAAACCAATTCTTGAAACACTCTGAAGTTGATATCTCAGAAACATGGTTTTGGAAGGTATCAACAGCTTCTTGAGGTGATGAAAATCGCTGCCCATGCTTTTTTTGTTTGACATAAGGAAACAAGAAAAAGTCGTTGGGCGACAAATCAGGCGAACATAGGCAATGCGACATTAATTTCATGTTTTTATCGTTCAAATAATCAATTGTTTCACACGCTATGTGGGAGCTGGCGTTGTCGTGAGGAAAAATGATGCGTCAATATTTGTTGCTTTTCCTGATTTCGTGGATGACTTTTGGCAAACAAATTTCTGTTTATCATTTAGCGTTAATAGTTTTTCGGTCCTCTAAAGAAATAGTTGCAACATGTCCTGTAAGGCCGAAGAAACAAGCAAGCATATTCTTGCAAGTGCTTCGTGAACGAATAACTTTCGAAGTATTCGGTTCATCTGGAAATACCCAAACAGTGGATTGTTATTTAGTTTCCAGCTCATACGAATAAATCCAAGTTTCGTCACCTGTAACGATGTTGTATATGGATTTTGCAGTTCCCAATTGGATTTTTTTTTTTTTTTTTTTTAGCATTTCCTTATGCCAATTTGCGCGAGCTTCTTTTTGAGCTTCTGTCAAATTGTGCCCAATCCATCTGGAACAAATCTTTCTAACAGCTAAATGTTCGCGCAATATCGAATGTATTGCAGTCTCTGATATGCCAAGGTATGCTTCTATCCAGGGCCCGATTAACCTCTGAAGTGAGGGGAAGCTCAGTCTCATTTCGGGGCCCCCTCCCCTTTTTCTTTGGGAAAAGTAAAGTTTAATGATTTTATTTTATAAAAATGTATTATTCGTTAAAATGAAATTTGATTGATTTAATTAGTACAAATGATTTCCTTTGATAAAAGTAAATTATTCCTTAATCTGAAATTTTCATTTGATAAAAATATTTTATTCATTAATCTTCATAATAGTTTAGTTCGTTGTAACAGGTTTTTTAGAGTATTTTGGAAATTACTTTTATGAGTAAACTAAAAACATTAAATTACTGGAACATTAAACTGTATGTGTTTAGTCATAATTTTCATTTATGGCTTTTTTTCCAGGAATTCCTTGTTTCTTTTGATATCATAAATATCACAACATGAAAGTTCAGAATTAATTTTGACACTTAGAAGATGTTTAACATTACATATTGAATGTCCTTTCTGCCGACCCAATGTACCCCATAATAGAAAAAACTCTCAACTCGAGCAGATGTCCCAGGGAAAGACATCGCAAACTGAACCAACCAATTTAGAAATGTTGAGACAAGAAGTATCAGACTTCTGAAAAACTTTTAAAAATAGCTTTCCACTTCTCTTCATAAAAAATCTTTACAATAACTTAAAAGATTTAAAAACAAATTTTTATCGCAGTTTTTCTGTCATTTTTGGGCCCCCTCGAAATTCTGAGGGGAAGCTCAAGCTTCCCGAGCCTTTTAGGTAATCAGGCCCTGCTTCTATCTCACGATATGTAACATGCCGATCTTCTTCAATCATGTTGCGCATAGCATCGATGTGTTCTGGAATCACTACCAATTTTAGTCGTTCTTCACGAGATTCATCACTGACGGATTTCTGAACACGACGAAATTCTGAAAACCAATTGTAAACAGTCTTTTCTGATGGTGCTTCATTACCTAAAGTTTCACAAAGTGATACTAAGCATTCTTGTGGAGTGAGGCCCTTCTTAAAATTATAAAAAAATCATCCAACGAAAACCTTCACGAGTTATTTTCATTTTTTTTCACTCACTGTCTTCTTTAGAACTCTCGTGTAAACAAAATACGCAGGCAATTTCTATAATGCCACTGATTCCTAGATTAAGGGGACATAGTACTTTTAAACGTCTAAAAAATCAATTTTTCAAAAATAGTTTTAAAAAATAATTCATATAGTTAGGAATATATTAAAACAAACCGCATCAAAATCGAACAAAAATTACGCCGCGCAGCAATTAAAAGCAATGAAGCTAACATGGACTTTTCTGATAAACGCAGTGTAAAGAAACTTGATTTTCTCAGTTTCTGATTTTTGCACTTTCCCCACAAGATTTTAAAAAAAGTTATGAATGGAAAGTTATGAAATTTTACATATAGGTTGTATGTATATATATTTATTCTCTGAACCTCAGATTTGATAATGGTACCAAAATATTTTATTTTATAACATGATAAATGATAAAAATTTCGATAATTTTAAAATTCTGTCATTCATCATGTTATAAAATAAAATATTTTGGTCCCATAATTAAATCTGAGGTTCAATGAATAAAGATCTATACGTACAACCTATACGTAAAATTCCATAACTTTCGATTCCTAATTTTTCATAAAATCTTGTGGGAAAGTGTAAAAATCAGAAACTGAGAAAATCAAGTTTCTTTACAGTGCCTTTAAAGGGAAAGTCCATGTTAAGCTGTTTTGCTTTTAATTGCTGCGGGCATAATTTTCGTTAGATTTTGGTGCGGTTTGTTTTAAAATATTCCTGACAATCTGAAATACTTTTTAAGATTATTTTTGAAAAATCGATTTTTTGGACGTATGAAGGTACCAAGTCCCCTTAAAAAAAATGTGAATTTTACGAATATCCTGAAGAAAAGTTTCAGTAGCACCTCTTATTGGTCGTTTGTAAAAACACAAAAGGCAACCTACGTATCAGACCCTGAAAGGATGATAGTCCAACAGATCAAAATTTTAGCAAGCCCAGGATCCGTACGAACCCTGTAACTCACTGCAACAAAATTGGAAAATAGTCAGGATTAGAGATGGGTTTGAGACGAGACGGTACGAGACGCAGGGTCTTCTCGTCTCGTCTTGAAGGCATTTTGTCTCGTCTGGGGCGTCTTGTTGTCTCGTAAAATTATAGATTGCCGTTTTGTTGCAGTATCTTTACAACCCTTTACGATGCATTATTTTGGTGCTTCACATCAGAAGTTTAAATCAGCCGAAACTGATTCTTTTTACTGTGATCTGTACTGTACGACTACTGAAAAGCCCGCTCTAGTTCTTATTCCGTTGCAGAATCTCAAAATAAAATTTTAACATGCAAAAAAAGTTTACTGAAAACATACAAAATAAGTGAAATTCAAGAATCTGTGAAAATCAAAAGCGGGGAGGTCAACCCCCCCCCCTCCCATGAGGAATTTTTTACCATACAAAATGTATATTCTCCACTCCCTTATCACACACACATATACATATAAGTGAGTTACAGAAGTCGTAACCCCCCCCCCCCAAGAAAAATTTCTGGCTACGCCCTGGCCAGTACCACTGCCTCCAAGATATAGAAAGACTAACCACTACAACGTCACCAAGCCTTTACGTCATCATTTGGCCTTTCAAAAGTGACGTCATCACAGTTTAATTTTCATAAAGTAAACCTATTCAAAATTTCTGGTGAATTTACTCTCTCATAACAACAAAATAGAAAATTTAATTTTACAAAAAAGAGCAGTTTTAACTGTAACTAATTATATAATGTAATAAGTGAGTTGATCACAATGAATTGTTTTGTATCACAAACGTATTTTAATTTTTATCTTTAGCTTAAGATACTTTTTAATATTTGTTGCGTTCACCAGAAAACTGAAATAGTTTTACTTTATAAGAATGAAAGTGTGGTGAAGTCATTACTTGAAGGTCTAATGATGACGTCAAAGCTTCAGCGCTCAGGCTTTCTGTATCTAGGAGGCAGTGCCACTATACACCCCCTCAAATCTAGAAATGTTCCAAAAGTCCCATTCGAGATACAGTGTTGTTATAATCAAACTTCACCTATAAACAGGGTTCTAGAGCTAAAATGGACTAACGGGTGGTTACGCAATTCGGTAAACAGACTATATACATGAAACGCATTCAACGGATTCTGAAGAAAGAAAAAAAAAAAGTTCATAAAATGCGTGGCGTTTTGCATGGAAGAACAGCGAATGCAACAGTGGAAACGACTTACTGGAAATGTACATACGATTTCAATATTTATTAAACAGTTTTTTGACCTTTATTAACTAATTGGAGTCATTTCTTGAGCTGAATTGACATGCAAAGTGCCACTGATTGAACATTTTTGGAACAAAACTTTTTTAAAAATTATCTTAACCCTCTAAGGCGCAGTGATCCCGCTCTGGGATCACCAAACTCTGACGTTTTGACTGTTGCCTGTCACGAAGAATAGATTGGATTTCTATAAAAATAGTTGCAGGTGACATAGCTCCGCGAGAACCCTTTACTTTTTAGTACGTCATTTCGCGTAAAAAATGATCACGATTATTTTTAACAGCACTGACATCTGCTGAAAAGTGGAAGAATGCGAGACCAGCTCGATAGATTGCCCAATGCTGAAAAAAGGGCAGCCGTTGCCATCGCTCGACTTAACTACCAGCAAGAGGGCGGACGATCGAAACGTTCATCGCGTGCCACAGATCTGTGGCACGCGATGAACGTTTCGATCGTCCGCCCTCTTGCTGGTAGTTAAGTCGAGCGATGGCAACGCCTGCCCTTTTTTCAGCATTGGGAAAGGGTTGCGCCTCAAAGCGTTAAGCGCAGTCTTGTACAGTTCGTATGAAGAAGTCGGGGACAATCTGCCCATCCGTTTTAGCTGCACAGAGTTACTTATAGGGGAAGTTTAATTATAACTACCCTATATATATCGACTGAAACCATGTTTCTCTATCAATTTTTTTTTAACCATACTATAAGTATCTGAAAAACTATTCATGCAGTTTTAACCATCCCATAACCATGTATTATAAACTGTCTTTTTTATTAATGACTGTGTGATTTTATTTCTCAGCCCCTTTATTGAAAATTGCCCTAAAAAAAGCGAAATAATAAAGTATGCGGAATAAAAGTGGTTGACTATTTTACATATATTTAAATACTATTAGTTCACAACAGCTTTAATCTATTGTTACAATAGTTCGAAAGCTGTAGAATATGCATCACATGTATTTTTCTATAACTGGGTTACGATCATAAAAATTTCAACAACTTAAGAAAATTTGTCAGTATTGAGTTGTTTATTTTTTAACTGTGCAATGTCTTATCCTCCTGCATTCTGTATCCCTCAATAAACATTTATCTACTTAAGTGTAACTGTGCTGGCGCACGCATTCTTTTTACTTCTTCTGTACATTTTTCCTTCTTGACGCTACCTTGTTATGGGATGTGCCTGCTTCTTCCGTTCTAATTTAATAAAGTAAAACGTGGGTTACGTTAAAAACCCACGCTTACTATGTTTGTGACATAACTCTTCTAACATTTCTAAAAGGTTATGGACACCAGATTGATTAATTTAGTTCCTGATTTTTAACGTTCGTTTCAAGGCTGCATCATTCATCCTCGAAATGGCGACTGGAACTTGGCGAATTGAAACGCTGAATAATTACGAAACATGGAAACATAAAACATGGATTCACGGAAAATTAAGGATGCATCAAGAATAACTTGTAAAAGGTGTAAACGCATCGGGCACTGGGCTAGCGAATGGGAAAGTGGGAAAAAAGAATAATTTTAAACATAAGCCTAACAGCCTGGGATTCTTATCCACTCTGGTTGACTCACCAAGGGTTACCAGGCGAAATACAGCAAGCCTACTCGCCTAAAGCTCTCTCGACAATATCAAATTACGAAAAGCAAAATATTTAGTGTGTTAAGATAGATACTAAAAATTATATAAGTGACTTCAGTTATCATAGACCCACGTTTGCAATTGCAGGGAAAGATCAGGAAACCCTCCTACTTCCGGTCGATGAAATATATGTAAATGAAGAGTAAAAGAAAAAGAAAAAGGGATGAGAGATAAAATGACAAAGACAATTAATATCGTTTTCATATGGCAATAATGAAACTAAAATATTAGGGAGGTTCATGGGGGGGGGTTGCCCTTGACGAGGCTCGAAGAACCGAGTTATCTTTAGTGTCTTATGTATTATTTTTGACAGACAAGAAACGAAATACGGAAAAAAACACTCAAAATATTGGTGTTAAACGATAAAATAAATAAAAACTTTTGAAAAAACACACATAAAATGTTACTTATAAAGCGGCTGTTTTATAAATGTTAACATTTTATGTGTGTTTTTTCACAAAGTTTTAATTATTTTAAGAAAAGAAATAATCAAAAATTTCTGTAGTTATATGTGCACTGTACTCATGTAGTACTACATGGAACTAACATAAAACTGCATTCACATACAAACATAAATTTACAGGTAGCAATCGTAAACGTTTTATTGATTTATCAGTATTTACGCATCTGAGCAGGGGCCAGTGAGATTAAGAACTCTTCACAGAAATGTTTGTAAGCTTCCCCAAGAAAAAATTTAACTCACCATTCAATGAGTGTCTGTGGAAGTGATCGCTATTCCATTGAATGCAATGGCCAAGTGGAAAATAGGTCACTGGGAAGGGTCCACTTATGAATATTTTGTCATTTTCAATGGATAAAACATAGGATCACTCTGATTTCAGTTTGCTCCCTCCGATGTTAATTTTTTTTATAATTCATTTTAAGAATGTATTTAATAATAATTTTAATTTAAAAAAGGTTTTTGAAAATTACAACGCATGCATTATTTCTAAAATGGCTATTTTAATTTTTTTTTTCTTGCTTTTGGAAACACCGTGAGTTCTAGCATTATTTTTCTCGTTTCGGCATCCTTTGAAGAGCCCCACGTGACGTTGCTCCTCCCGTATTGTGACGTATTCTGTTGCGGGATGTTAGACCTATGTGGATTTTTGAGCTTTTTGCTAAGCCACTTACAGAAATCTTACATACCGTCTTTTAGGAATGTTCTTTACATTTACAATCTGCCGTGTGTGGCCCCTGATAAGAGTCGCAGCGACTGAAA
The DNA here is from genome assembly GCA_038373885.1 of Cheiracanthium punctorium. Taxonomy (NCBI): domain Eukaryota; kingdom Metazoa; phylum Arthropoda; class Arachnida; order Araneae; family Cheiracanthiidae; genus Cheiracanthium; species Cheiracanthium punctorium. The sequence goes on along the minus strand of JAWZYV010014840.1, from coordinate 45,008 downwards.
CTATTTCAAATTTCCACTTCAAAAAAAATTGTATCCTGTGCATATTCTTCCGCAGATGTGACCGGCCCAATGTATTGTTGTTTTAAGTTTTAATTGAAGGTATGATGGTATGTTTAAGTCAAAATTAAAAGATGCATAAGTGAAACATTCATTAACTACTTTGATTATTACAGGTTTAACGGCAATGCCAATTTATGTAAGCAATAGGTTTTCTAAGATACCAGTATAAATTATTTCATAACAGTTTTTACACCGGAAACAATAACTGAATTTTAAAATAAAAAATTTATCATAAAATGGAAAAAAAAAATCATACATTTATTATACTCTATTATTAGTATTACTGCAATTCTGTTACTCGTGTTCATGCAGACATTGAACTAAAAAAAAAATTCATAATCGTTTGATGTGCTGTATATTGATTATTATAGCTGGAAACAAGTCCTTGAAATGTTTTTTCACTTGTGTTCTGACAAAAAAAATAAATAAATAAATAAATAAATAAGTTCGCCATCTTTAAAGGAAGGTGGAGTATAACTTCTCATTTCTCATCATCATCCCTTAAGTTAACGACAGATAATTAAGCGATAACCTCCTAAATAGGATGTATTAAAAACTGCGACAGAAAAATTTCGGAAGTTGAAAAATGACTTACAAGCCGACATTGTGTGCCCTATAAACGAAGCGTTTTTGTATTGAAATGAATCGGAATGAACTGGGACGTATTTAACAAAGCAGGGACTGAAACCAGAAACTGAATTACTGATTTCTACTAAAGGCTGTTCTCAATGTAAACTCAATTTCTGACATATTCTCGAAGTCAGTTTTAATTGAAATGCATTGTATTGGTGGTATGATTGTATGTGTAACAGGGAAAATATTAGGTTGTAACGAAAGTTTCCCGCCACCGCAAACATACAGTTACACTTTTTTAATTTGTCTGCGATCCCCGTTCAAAACAATTCCCAATGAGTAAAATGTGTCCCATACACTCATGATATGACCTACAAAATTTGAGAATGACACCTTAAAAAGTGTCCGAGATAATGAAGATAAATATGAAGTTTACTTAAACTATACTTTTCCCGTGGCTTTCAAAGGGAAAAAAATATCAAAGGATCGCATTTCAGGGGTCGTACAAAAATTACGAAAGAATTTCTTTCCCTCTCTATCAATAAACGTTTATATACAAAATCACGTGTAATCCCTGATCCTCTTTCTTTAAAGAGATCTCTGCGACGTTGTATGATGAAAGGCTCAAATTGGGTGCATCACCTAATTAGTGTAGGGGGGGCATTTTCCTAATTGGGTAAGCTTTTGTACGGGGGTCATACACAAATTAAAAAAGTGTCACTGTTTGTAAATGAACGAGAGGATTTTTTTTTATTAACGGAGTCTTATATTTCCGGCCTTATTTTGAACATTTTTTTCAATTGACACTTTCCACTTATCTCTAATAGATAAAAAGTTAAAGCCCGTTTATATATATAAACTCGGCTGTTCGAGCCTCGTCAAGGGGGAGGGCCCCCTTAACCCCGCTAATTTTTTAGTTTCATTATTGCCATATTAAAACGATATTCTTTGACTATGCCATTTTATCTCTCCTCTTTTGTGTTGAAATTTTTATGTTGAAATTTTTAGGATTGTAACCTATTTATAGAAAAATACATGGGATGCCTATTCTACAGCTTACGAAATAGTGTAACTGTTGATTAAAGCTGTTGTGAACTAATTGTATTTAAATATATGTAAAATTAATTCGCTTTTTTGGGACACATTTTTTGGACAATTTTCAATAAAGGGGGTGAGAGATAAAATGACATATATATATAATTTAGAAAAATTATAGCTAATCATCTATATAGAGCACTGTCTCTTTGTACTAGTAATTATAAGTCTGATAATATATCTTCACTGTATTATACTGCATTAAGATATAATTACCCTAGAAAATTTCTACATTCGGTTCTATTTCCTAGTTGCAATTAGAACTACTATAAACATGTGTCCTTATTGGAAATTCTTGGTTGGAGAGGTTGGAGTTTGGTTGCTGGCTTGATTCTATGAAAGTTTAAAAAAAAAAAAAAGAAAGAAAAAGTTCAATAAATTATGGCTTCTAATTAGTACATGTTTATTGTTCTCTCCCCCCCCAAAAAAAAAATAATATATGAGTTTAAATTTGAATTTGTCTATTTGTTTAAAAAAATGAACAAATGGTCACGGGTAATATTTAAGTGCTCCTCTTAAAATTAATATAATTTCTGACATATCTCTAGGCAATAATGCAAATAGTGAGCTATATAGGAGTAGTTAGAGTAGTTAGATGTATTCCCATTAAAATATTATAAACCTAATCTATTATTCTTTTTAACATTACTGATATTTCTAGTATATTTCACTCTTAATTTATTTATTTAATTTTTAATTTTTACTTATAGCTCATCTTTTATTTATTTCACTCTTAATTTATTTATTAATTTTTTATTTTTACTTATAGCTCATCTTTTATTTATTTCACTCTTAATTTATTTATTAATTTTTTATTTTTACTTACAGCTCATCTTTTATTTATTTCACTCTTAATTTATTTATTAATATTTAATTTTTACTTTTTGTTCAACTTTTAACCTAAAGTTCTGGAAATCCTGTTATTTTGTTTTCCTTCTGGTAGTAAGTATTCGGTTTGTGGGGCCTGACGAGCTTAATCGATGCTTAATACCTTTATTTATTCCAATCCATTTATCATCTTTCAATTTGTCCACAGAATCGTTTTTCTTTTTCTTTTTCTTTCTTTCTTTCTTTTTTTTTCTTTGTTTCATATATTTTTCTCTTTTTTTCTTTGTTGTCTAAATGCTTACCTAAATCAAAACATTTATTTTTCCATGATATTTAGAATTTTGTATCTGCTGAGTGGATGCTACACTGATTCATAAGTTAAACCTTTTTACTATATATATATAAACATATATATATAGTAAAAAGGCTTAACTACATATATATTTATATATATACACATATATATATATATATAGTAAATCCGATCAGGTAACAAAATTGAAAAATGAAGTAAAATTGTAAGGATTAAACAAGGGTAGTAAGCCTCAGTTATAATCTTCAGGCCTCACAAACCGAGTACTTACTACCAAAATAAAAACAAAATAATACTCTTTCAATGTAGTTACTTAGCACAAAGAAGTCTAAACGAGTAACTACGGGCGGATATCCTGTAATCAAAAACAAAAATGGAGGCAAAATGGCCGAAAGTATGAAACATGGAGGAAGCATGGCATGAAGACAGAGTGAAGAATATTCATACTGTTGCCTAAAGAAAGAGGAATAATTTCCAGTTGCCAGATTTCTAAAGTTAAACAGTAGAGAAAAAATAATTAAAATAAATAAATGAAAACAATAATAATAATAATAATAATAATAATAATAATAATATAATTGCATTATATATTAGGTATATGACATTTATATAGGTATACATCTAACTACGCCTATACATCACTATTACTGTTAAGTAACTAAGAGTTATGTCAGATATTAAAAAAGATTATTTAAATGACACTGGTAATATTAAATTAAGTCTGAGTTCTTTTAATTAAAAGAGAAAATTAAAAAAGACTTTTAAAAAATTCATAAATTATAGGCTCCTTTTAGTACTTGTTTATTGATTTATAAAAATAAATAGTCATTTTTTTTATAAATCAATAAACAAGTAATAAAAAGAACCTACAATTATTAATTTTTAAAACTTTTTTGATTTTTTTTTAATATATAAGCCAGCTACCAAACTTCAACCTCTCCAACCAAGAATTCCCAACAGGACACATGTTTATATTAATTCTAATTGCAACTAGGAAATAAAACAGATTTTGGAAATCTGCTAGGGTAATTATATGTTAATGTAGTATTATACTAAGAAGATATATTTTCTGACTTATAATTACTCTTACAAAGAGACATTGCCCTATATAGATGATTAGTTTTAATATTTCTAAATACAGATATATGCATACATGATGTAAAATCTGTGAAACCAATCACATTAAAATTATATCAATTCACCTCTCTTATTGTAAATATAAAAATTAAGTTGTCCATCATCATTTATTAATATTTGTAAATCAAGAAAATTAATATTGTTTTGGGGTAGAGGTTTTTTTATTAATTCTAAATTATCAGAGTAGGTAATAGGCAATATATCTGTGTTATTATAATTATCAGTAGCTATAATAATAATATCATCTATATACCTATATATCATTAGTGGGGAGTTATCAGATATTGTTTCTGATAATTAAATGATAAAAGTCAGCTAAAAAAAATGGAAGTAGATCCACCTTGTGGAATACCTAAGACTTGTTTGTAAAATTTATTATTATGTATAAAGTTATTGTACATAATAAACTTAAGTATATTTTTGAAATAATTATATGAAAATTGTGATGGTGAATTTAATGTATTTATGCCATTACTGAATAAATCAAGTACTCTATTGTAAATATCATCTAGCTGTATGTTATTAGATAGATCTTTAAAGTCATATGTTGATGTATAAGAGATGTTTTTAAAATCTTTTATTTTATTTTTTTAAATCATACTATTACTAATAGATATGGAGTTGCAGTTAGCCTTAATATATAAATTATGCATAGCAATTAGTATTTTAAGTAACATCTTTCAAGCTATATTATAATAAGTATTACATCCGATAGTTACAGTTTTAAACTTAATAGGAGTTTCATGAAATTTAGGAATTAGTACTAAGTGTGGATTATTAAGATTATTATGTTTCAGGTTAAGTAGCTTATGGTATGCTAGTATCTTTTTATTGAATATAGACTCGGTAGTATTTCTAAGTGTAAAATTAGAATTGTTGTTAATAGAATTTGATAATAAACTATGATATAACTTTATACATATAATTGCAGTTATTGAAACATTTATCCATACAAGTAATTACAAAGTTTTTTTGCAAATATTTAATTTGATCAGATAAATAGAGTTTTCTAGAGAAAGAAAAAGATTTAACTAGTATATTATTTAAAGAAGACAGTACATATTGATTTTCCCTTTAGTATAAAAAAGGCAGTAGGAATATTGAATTTTAATGAAATATTGTATATATAATAGTCTATATGATATGTGAATTGTGCTAAAATATCCTTTATATTATATTTAGAAGGTAGCCTATACTTAGTCCCTTAGGTCATAATCTGTTTTATAATAATAAGTAGAGATGAAACGGATATCGATTTGGCCGGATACAGGATACCGAAATCCGGCCAAACTTTCAACCGGATATTCGGTTATCCGGCAGCAGTATGTTTTCTTCTTTTTCTGTTTTATTTTCACTCGTTTTCTTAGATCATTGAGCTATTACTTTTTTCTTTAAATTTTCTCATTAGTTCCAAATCATTTCATTCAAAAATCAGAAATCTTTTGGGGATTGTTTCCATGAAATGAGTACCAATTTTACTGCAATTAAAGCTGATACATGTTAAAGCTGAATAGTACATATATAAAGCTGAAATGCTATTGATGTTCTCCTTCAAGAGTTATATAAATATCTTATAAAGTCAGTTCTTGAAAGAAAGACATTTCCATTCAACAGTTGGAAAATCAATGTAACAAATTTCCTTACTTTACAGCCAGCAGTACTACAGCAAGTACACTGGTCTCATAATATTGTGGGGGGGGGGGGGGGGAAAGTAACCGAATTCTTACTAAGATTGAAAAACAGTGTTTTTTGCACAATTTCCTTCAGTAATAATTTCCTCCAGGCTTAAAAAAAAGGTAGTACTTAATTCCGACCCCCTTCCCACTTTCCGTAAATGATAAAATTACATTTTAAAAAGTTTTAAAACCGAGTTTTGAAAATATTTTAAAAACAAAATATTTTCATAAAACTTTGTTTTTCTCTTTTTTTATTGCTGCATTTTTTAGAATTTATTCATTTATTATGTTTGTTAATGTTATTTCTCAGTGCATAATTTTAGGCCGGATGTACTGTCAGGTATTTCTAATATCCGGCTACTGCCAATTATCCGGCATATGGGCCGGATGTAGTATGTTTGCCGGATATCCGTTGCATACTAAGGTCACCTTTAATTATGTGTCCATAATGAGAATTAACGTATGAATGGTAATGATCACTGGTGCATAAACTAGTAAAAGAGTCATAAGGTGAAAAATTCTTACAAAATGAATTATATTTGAATATTTTTCTACCCATGCGTATGGGGCTTCATAGACATATATATCTGCTTATCTCAGTAAATTAGTCATAAGGTGAAAAATTCTTACAAAATGAATTATATTTGAATATTTTTCTACCCATGCGTATGGGGCTTCATAGACATATATATCTGCTTATCTCAGTAAATTAGTTTATAGTTTATAGAGTATCTCATCATCTGGTTCCATATTTCATGTTTGTGAAATTATCTCGATTGTGACGTAATTTTTAAGTCAAAGTTTGCCAGCATAAACTTATTGAGGCATTTTAAACGAATAATGTCAAAAAAGTCAAAGAATAATAATTACATTTCAAGATTGAATGTCGCCATTCACTAACATTGAAATAAGTAACATAAGCAACAGTACCCATTGCTAATACTCAAGTTGTTAAATACTACAATCAAACAAAAATAGAAGTAATTTTTAAAGTTCTTAAGATTCGAAAAATAAAAATATATCAAAATCAAACACACACACACAAATAAAACAGTAGCATTTAAAAACACTCTGATTTAAGCCTATTGCATGAATTATGCATTACCGTTCCTTCGCATATGTGCAATATATTTTCCAAATGACCCAATGGCGCACTCTGCGCTTTCCCTTAACGAGATGCAGCGCCATCTAGTACTGTCATCCGAATCAGTGACTTCTTGAAAATTTTGGACTCGGAAAATGACGTACAACGTTCACTTTAATCCATGCGTGGATCAATAATTACGAATCGAAAGCTCCATCGTGAAAAGATTATCTAAAAAAAAAAAAATATCCAACACCAGGGAACTCTGATTAACGCAGAGGGCTAAGCTAGTGCACAAGTGCGGCTCTATTTTAAGATTCAAAAACGTAAAAATTAATTTTTTGGCAACAAAATATTTCTTATTCGTATGAATGAAAATTACACCCAATGCATTTAATTTTTTTTAACTTAAAATAAATAATTATTTTCATATTCTATTTACAACATGAAGTTTTCCGCGTAGTTAACATAACCCCCTCATTGTCAATTCATATGTTATATTATATTATTTAAATGTTATATTATTTAAATCTTATTTTCTAGTTCATAATTATTATCTGTGCATAAAGAATAAGATTTTATATACAAATCTTGCATAGAAAAATATTTTATGTAACGCGTTACTAGCTATATTATTATATACATTACAGTTAATTGTTACTGTTCTAAATTTTTAAGAATTTTATGAAACATAGTGCTGAGATTCCCATGTGTTTCAAGCTATTTATAATATTCTGTTTATTGTTACTAATAGTAGTTTTTATTAGTATTATCATTATTAATTAACTCGTTAAAATTAAGAGTATTGATAATGTATATAATGATAATAAATTATGCTGCAGCTTTTTACGTACAATAACATTTGCTACTTGACCTATCAACATAAATTATGACAAAGTTGTTTTTTGTATTAGACGAGTTTGATTTAATTAATTAATTAATTAATTATTACTATTGTTTTTAGTTGAAGGACTTAGTTAAAACATTACTCACGGATGACAGCACATAAAATTTTCGTTCGATAAATGATTCAGTGGGGGAACCAGGAAGATTCAGACTAACACAGAAATGCAGGGAAGGAAATATCGTCTTTATGTGCCTATTAATATTATAACAAAAAAGTGTTGTAGTATTAGTTTAACTTTCTTTATTATGCCTTTACTTATGATTTTATCATTTCAAAACTGAATTATTCAAAATGAAGTAGAATTTATAATGATCGGTCCAGTACTCTTTGAGATGAAGTAGACAAGTTTTAGCGTTTGGAAATTTCAACAACACCTCAACACATTTTCGAAGAAACAATAATCCCCCTCTCGGTCTTTGTACATACATTAAAATAAACTAATTGCGCAAGGTAATCGAAAAAAAAATTCAGAATGATTTTTCATGAGCTGCATTCCACATTGTAATAACCTAACAAATGCGCCTTTTATGGAGCTTTCAGAAACAAATTCTTACAATTGGAATTGCACAACAAAAAATTTTTAAAGAGTGACACATCCTGCTAAAATTTCGATTTTTAAGAACTTTTCCCGGGAGTTTCGTAATGGATGCAGGTTCATCGTTTTTATGACAATGTATAGTACAGCTTGTAAAAAGACATTCTAGAATTTTTGAAGTGCTTGAAGTAATAATTACTTTTCAATATATGTATATATATATATATATATATGTATATATATATATATAATATAATTTAGGTAATATAGTTTATACTAGTTTGTGTATATGTTCAATGCGGGTACTTTCACTGTAAGTTATTGCTTTCATGTCATACTTGCCATGCGCGCTCTGGAGCTATGTTTTATATTATTTATGTAATTTGTCAGACATCGGGACGTCGACTCTGAGTTCTTATAGATGTACACGTGTCCCACGCCTATGTAGCCACGGATGCGGGTCATGTATGGTAAATGTGTGTGTTCGATCAGAGATAAGAGAGAGGCGGAGTTATGTCTTCGCAAACCACGTGTGTGGTGAGCGTAAATACTACCGCACATAGATAAATCGAGGGACTATCTGCCACTGGAACTGCTTAATGAGTCCACGCTGATATTTTGTACCGTCTCCCCTCCACTCTTCTCATTCTATATTGTAACTTAAATGTAATGTTCAATAAACCATATTACCTGCCTTAACTCTGGATACTTATACTGAAATATCTGACGTCACAAATATATATATATATATTCATGGTTGACAATATCAACGGAATACCAATGATAGTACAAGCCATGTACTAACCACTTTTTTTGCAAACAGTACATTTAAAAATATTTTTTTTCAAAATACAGTGAAACTCATTTATAAGGAGCATTGTTTCATCGAGAACCTGGATTTAACGAGAAAATCGGAAGCACTTGATTGGCACAATGTATGGGGGCATAATTGGCTATTAACGAATAACTCCGGTTTCAAGGAATAATATAATTGTGATCATAGGCGCACCCACGGAGGGGGCTATGGGGGCTGAAGCCCCCCCCCCCTAAAGGTGGGAAATTAGAAGCGAAAAGTATTGAAAATCGAAAATTGTCACTAATGAGTTAAATGTTTTCATTTTAAAAATTGTCTTCAAATTATTTCTAAAATAATTTTTACCAAAAAAAGATGTTAGTTTTTAAATAAAAACTTACAGTTAGAACATGAAACAGGGTTAAACATGGTTACAACATCACTGAAAAGATCATATAATTATTTGATTCTAAAATGAGTTACATTGCTCGTGGGGTTGTGTTCTACGGGCAAGTCGACTGGCACAGAATATTTTGACGTTATAAGAGAGTTATAACTATAATTGAGGTCACTATAACCGAGTTCAGCAGTATTCGTAGCCCAGCCCCCCCATAAACTGAAATCCTGGGTGCGCCACTGATTGCGATTCACACTATTTCTATTTCTATAAATTCTCCAATTCGGCTAATTCTTTCTTGTAACCATTCCTTTCACATTCCGAAGTCAAGGAAAGCTGCGATTATTGAGAATTTCAACCTCAAAATATTCAACGGCTTTGGAGTGCGCAAGAAAACTTTTTGCACTTCAAAGCTTTTTTCGAAGCCAGGGCTGCAAGGGATGTTTTTGGTCCACGAATTTTCTCCAGAGAACAACAACCCAAAAAAAAAAAAAAAAAAAAAAAAGAGACTTCAAAGCAAATTAGCATTCTCTTGAAAGAAAGAAAAAAATAATAATACAGTAAGAACGTAGCAAAGTATGTATGAATTTTTATGATTTTTCCGAGAACCCGTTTTTCACGTGCGGGTTATAACGAACGGACACACTTGGTTATAACGAACAAATATCGTGGTCCCGTGGAGCTCGTTATAATAAGTGAGTTCAACTTTAGTCATCCTCTCGTACGTCAAACTCACAAATTCCGCTCTATTCTAAGCCGAAAATGACTGTTTACAATAAGTGTAATTTAAATTATATATTTCGTGTAGCATTCTGTGTCGCAGCTGGCTGTGCGGCAAAGCTAGCTGCCGTCCAAAAAGGGTCTCTCGATCTGTGTGCACGCGATGAACGTTTCGATCGCCCGCCCTCTTGCGGGTCGTTCAGTCGAGCGATGGCAACGGCTGCCCTTTTTTTCAGCATTGGGCCATCTATGCAGCTGCTCTCGCTTGCTTCCATTTTTCAGCAGATGTCAGTGCGGTTAAAAATAATCGTGACAATTTCTTGACGGAAAATGACGTGCTAAAAAGTAAAGGATTCTCGTGGAGCTCTGTCACCCGCCACTATTTTTATAGAAATCCAATCTATTCTTCGTGATTGGCAACAGTCGAAACGTCCGAGTTGGGTGTTCCCAGAGCGAGAACACTGCGCGTTAAGGGTTAAGGAAAAAAGGCAAAAGTCGAAGTTTTTTGGAACACTCTGTCCATGTATGTGTTTCACTTTACATGCAGAAACTTCGCTCGCTTTCGCAAAATACGTCTCACTTTTCACGTGCTGTGGATAAGAGCAGAATGCTCGACTGCTTTGCCCTCCCTGCATAATTCAGTCGCAATTTATGAGGGAGAATAACTCCCCCTCGAAGAGTGGGGGGGGGCAGCCTTTTTACGTTACCACCCACTCGGTCGGATGCAGCCCTCCTCTGCGAATAGCTGCCCTCGGATAATCTCATTTTCGGCGTGAATCACGTGTTGAGCACATAGAGCGACCTCCGTGCATAAAACAAATGTATTTGCATTCCTATTTTATTTAAAATAGTCTGGAGGAGTGGGTGCCTGCGAGAACTATAGATGCTTTCCGTTGTAAAATATTTACTAGTAAAATCCGCGAGGATATTTATGAACAGTGGCGGATTCATTATTATTATTTTATGAGGGGAGAGGAGGCTAATTTTAGTAAAAAGCTAATAGGACCTAAACATAATGTACAATAGAGCAATTTTTTTTTAATCTAATTTTTTTGGGAGGGGGGGGGGGTAAAGAAGGGCTAGTTAAAAGACAGTTTATTTGATTTACAAACGTCCTTTAAATAAATACTTTTTGGGTGGGCTGAACTTTAATTAAAACAATTTTGACCTAAACACTGAGTACAATAACGCAAAATGTTACCCTAAAGCAACATACGTGCTTTTTTTTTTCCCAGGGGTTGCTAGTCCCAGGGACAAAACTTTTCCTTGAAGCAATCTTTTAGTAGAGCTGAAGCCCCTTATTCCCGCTCTAGGACTGCCGAGAGGACTTTCGAAACCACGGGTTGAACGTGCACGTACACCGCATGTACACGGGGGTCTTGAGTGGTGCGTCGGAATCGAACCCGCAACTTTCCGGCTACGAGTCCAGCGCCTTATCCAGCGAGCTACCACTGGTCAGCGTTGTAAAGGGTGTTTAAAGTAAACGTTCGAAAGGGTGGCCTTGAACATTGGTTACACTTCCGAGTGCCATTCACAACTGATTCTGTGCGCCAAAGTGCACAAAGGGATTTTCTGCGCATACCACTTGAATATCGTCCCAGAGTACGTTCATGGACGTCGGCTGAAAACAGTGAGCAGATGCAGCAATTTATTGATTTATTTATTTATTTTTATTTCTATTTTTTGGGGTGTGTGTGTGTAGATTTTAACAAAATGTACAACGCAGTTAAATTTTAGTCTACACTAGTGTACAATTTTCTGGGAGGGGCTAAGTTATTAAAAAAAGATCATTTTACCTATTTAACCCATTTATGCCTAGCGTCCCTTTTTTGGGACGGCATTATCGCTATCAGTCGAAAACGTTATTTATTTTTCCTAGCCTTTATTCACGAGTATTGAACCTCAACTCCACAAAATATTTTAACATGACCTAGTAGGATGTTGACACTTCAATTTTTATACATAAAGATTTTAAAAGAAATCATCCCTTGTTCAAGAAGTTGATATCAGAAATTTATCTATTACTGCTGATATTAGCGAAAATCGAAGAAAGTTGCAAAAATATCTAGGCATAAATGGGTTAAAGTGTATAATAAAGCAGAATGCAACCCTTTAGAAATCTCTTTTTTTTTTTTGGGGGGGGGGGTCGGAAGCCTTCTAGCCCCTCGCGTGGATTCGCTACTGGTCGAAGACGACCCACTTCATCTTTTACCTCAAGACGACAGCTGGCTGTGCCGCACAGCCCGCTGCGTCAAAAAAGGGTCTCTAGATCTGTGGCACGCGATGAACGTTTCGATCGTCCGCCCTCTTTCTGGTCGTTAAGTCGAGCGATGGCAACGGCTGCCCTATTTTCAGCATGGGGCAAACTGTCCAGAGCTGTTCTCGCATGCTTCCATTTTTCAGCAGATGTCAGTGCTGTTAAAAATAATCATGACATTTTTTTTTTACGGGAAATGACGTGCTAAAAAGTAAAGGATTATCGTGGAGCAACTATTTTTTATAGAAATCCAATCTATTCTTCGTAACTGGCAACAGTCAAAACGTCAGAGTTGGGTGTTCCCAGAGCGGGAACACTGCGCGTTAAAGGGTTAATAAAATTTCACATTAAAAAATATATCAGAAAAGTTTAGAAATGATATACATTTGTATTCAACCAATTTATTCACAATTTTTCAAATCCACCTTTAGACTGCAAAGTATAATTTTCCAAAATCACCGAGTCAGTCTGGTAAGAAATAATCCGACTTTATATTTTAAAAAATATCGCAAATATTCTGTATTTGAATTTAGTAATATCGGTCTCATTATTTCTAAGCTGTCTACTGGTAAGAGACTAGGAATGAAGAAAGTAGAAAATATGTTTGAGCACAAAGTATGTCAAAATTTTTAATCATGTTGTATGAGGTTAACTGCTTTCATTGAACAAAGACAGGGAAACTGAATGATTGATCCAATTATGCATCGAAAAAATATACCATCAAGAGAATTTTGTCCTATTTAATAATTATCACATATACTAAATATAAATAAAAGATACAATACTTGATAACTGTGATATCATTTAAAAAGAAACATTTAACAAACTAATAATTGCTTTATGTATTTTACAATATTTTGCGTGGAAAATAAAAATCAAGTACATAGTATCCCTGAAAGCATTAAAAAATATCAATAAAAAAATTTAAAGGGAGGAAATGATTTAAACCAATTGTAATTTTTTAAAAAGGCTACCAGAGTCGGATCTTTGTTTGAAACAAAATGCCTAAACTAGACAACTTTATTTTAAAAGTTGGCCTAAACATGCTTTATTTTAAAAGTTGTCATTAAATTATTTCGGAAGAAAAAAAAAATCACGGTACTAAATAAACACTTACTGATTTCAATTATGCACTTCAACTCGATTATAATCTCATTAAAAGGATTAGATTCTTTTTCACGTTATTGTGTTTCACATATGTGACGATATATGTGGCACAATATCGTCAAAATAAGCTTTTGTTCTATGGGCAAGCAATTGAAACGTGGGTTCAGATCCTCTAAAACTAAAATACAGGGTTCGCCATTGATCCTGCATATACAGGGTGGGTCTGAAGTCACATCTGTGAATAAAAGTTTACTTATCTTTTGTTTTCATTGATATTTCACAGACTTGAAGACAAAGCATGGGATTTGTTTACACTCGCGTGTGGAATGTACAGTTCGTCATTTGTTTGGCGATTGATTATTCTTCTGTCCTTCTTTGGGGGGGGGGGATGGGAGTAAAGCCCGTCATATCGGATACCTATACCTGAGATTTTATTCCACAAAGTGTAAACAATCTCACATTTTTGGTCTTGGCCGTCAAGGTAAATATCAATGGAAATTAATCTTGTAAATGAATAACTACTTGTTCGTTTATGTCCTATAATAAATCTACATCGTTGAATATCGGCCTGAATTTTACATAATTACGTAAAAAGAAGTACAGAAAAAAGTATGCCTAATTGGGCGATCTATCGTTGCCAAACTTGGCGACATTTTGAGCATAACCTCAGAAAAGCTGTGTATTACTATGAATGTAATTTTGCGGGACCCTGTAAAGGAATTTTAAATGTTATTTCCATTGTACGAATGAAGAGTAAGCTATTGCTCAGATACTTATTGCATTGTGCTTGAAATGGATGAATGTCTCTTAACTGCCATAGATTGTCACGTACTGGAATTCTTTTGACTTCCTCTGAAGAAGATTTATAAATGCTATGTACACTATTTTCGATGGAGAGCAGTCCTAAACTACATATATAATACACGCTTAAATCTATTGAGTAAAATAATAATCAAACGGAGTATATTTTTACTCACTTTTTGACTTCAAACAGCCATTCTCCCGATTGAGTAAAATTGGCTCCATTCATCGAACAAAATCAATGGAGCGAAAAATTCTCAATTTTTGAGCATTCTACAACAGCTCCATTTAGGCTAAATAATAATCAAAAATGAGGAGTGTCTGTCCGTTTTTGATTATTCATTATGATATACTGTAGCGTCACCCCAATTAACAATTGATTTATTTTAAGCTAGAAAAAGGGTGTTTTATTAATATTGGCTGTTTTTGATTAATATATTGAATGATTCGTTTTCTTCATTTTTTATTATCAGAGCTGTAATCTATTATTATAAGCCCGAGAAAATAAATTTTAAATCAAGGCAAATACATTTCATATATCTTAATACACTATAAAAAAGTATTTTTTTAATAAATAGAATATAATTTCACTGTAGTCTATCGTTATAAAATGAATTCACAGTACAGTCAGAATACAGAAATGCAATCGTGGTTAAACCAGCTGTGAGATTGAATGAAAGAAGCAACCCAATTTATTGACGTGAAAAAGGTAAAATACTACTTACTCACTTTGGGTGGAGATATCCTAACTTCATTTGTTTTACAACAGCTTTTTATAATCCAATCGTAAGAAACTATGTCATTAAAGCGAAATCTTTACCTAAAGCATCTCCTCCATATCTAGGCTGAATTTATTTCACAACTCTCAATATGAAAAAGATGCATTTGGTATTCGGATATAACATAAAACTATCACCAGCGGAATACACACACAACTATGGCCTGGCCGCGTTTTTTACTATGAACCGTTATCCGTTCAGAGAGCTTGGTCACGTGATAGTAATAGGATATGAGTCGTGGGGGAGAAGAGACAGACAGAATACTGCAATAGACAAGATTTTTGCGGAAAATGAGTTAAATAGAATATAGCGGATGGGGAGTGCTGGGGCGAATTGAGGCATTCACAAATTATTGTCTTGACTGAGTATTTTTTGGCGTAAAAGGATTTAAATCGGTCGATAAGAAATTTAATCAATGAATGAGTGTTAGTTTTAATCAATAGATTTAAGCGTGTACATTATGTTTTGTCTAATATAGATGAAAATCTCTAAAATACGATTTAAACAATCACTGCCCAGAGAGCGAATTGGAATTCTTGTAAGTGTTCTTGTGAAAGAACCATTAATGCTACCCACATTCTTCAACATGGTGCAGTACATAGGATAAACATACATAAATTTCATAGTAATCGATGATATTTACTGCAGTTAGAATAACTACAGTGAAACTCCCGCCTTCCTTGCTTGCCGAACCCACGAGAAACCGAAACCATAAACATTTTTCAGTTTTGTTTGGAAATAGTTTTAAAGAAAGTATTTGGGAAAGATCATGCATTATACGATCCTTTTGAAATATCAGATTTGTTTAAAATTGCTCCAAATTATGTGTAATACGCGCTTAAACCTAACGAGCGAAATTCGATCCGTCGGAGCGATTTTTGATCCAGTTTGCAAAAGTGGGCTTCTCCTTTAGGAGCGTTTTTCGATCACAAGAGCGGAGCGGAATATAACAATAAGCGAGGACGGAAATTCTCGGAAAAAAAGAGGAAGCGAGGAGAGGAGTTCTCAGAAAGAAGACTACTTAAAGAGCACTTTTGCGGAAATATACCGGTAGGTTTCCATGGAAGCGGATCGCTCCGCAATGGATCGTTTTTTTTTTTTTTTTTCGTTCTTTGGGTTTTAAGCGTGTACTGCAAAAATAATCGTGGCAAGAGTATAACTGTCCCGCAGTGGACTGGGCGCTCAACTCCGTTCCCATAAGAACACGGCAAGTGAAGCAGCATCTGGCTTGGCCAGTGCTTGGGAGGGACTTCCCCCCTCTCGGCCCGTCCGCTGTGGAACCGTGTACGCTCATGGGAGCTGGTGCACGTCAAATCCGTCGTGGCTCCATAGTCCTCCAAGTTGTTAAACGATACCTCTGGGGGTGCCGATTTCAGGGGGTGGGTCCCTCCTCTGGAATGGGTTCGAAATTACGGGACCCCGAGCTAAGACGGACTTCCTCCCACTGGGGCTCATTGAAATGGAAGCCGCTCCTTCGGCCCATCGCCTGATCATATAAGGGGGATCTGTCACCGCAACGCGGTTGCCAGAGGGCAATAGCAACAACAAGAACAACAACAACAACAGAGTATAACTGATTGAAAGAGCTCGTTGCCTGTTAGCTTAAAGCTTTGTCCTTCGCTATTATTTGCAATATTAATGTATACCGCTTTGGCGACAAAAATTGAACAGTATGAAAGATCTG
Organism: Cheiracanthium punctorium; assembly: GCA_038373885.1. Lineage (NCBI taxonomy): Eukaryota > Metazoa > Arthropoda > Arachnida > Araneae > Cheiracanthiidae > Cheiracanthium > Cheiracanthium punctorium. The sequence continues at coordinate 28,262 of JAWZYV010014840.1, read as the reverse complement.
GATGCTTATTAGAATTCAAAATTATCATCTGTCTTTTTCTTTCCAGCTGTCCAGGGTCGTCGAATGGTTTTCTACACAATGCCGACCTCCGTAACATCCTCCACACTAAGGCACGTCCAAAATGGAGGTAAGACCACCGTCCACTTACTCAACTTGTCTTTGATGTCTCACAAAAAGCAAAACACTGTCAAACGATTCAGACAGCTTCCAAATTGAACGAACACCAGGTGGGGGTGCAGCAAAATAGAAATTCATGAATTTACGGAACTCCCTCGATGTTGCGAATGTGAAGATTGTGCGCACTCACAAAGATTGCAAAATGCAGGGTAGTTAGTTATGCAAGGGCTGGACAAAATAATGTGAACACCTGTGAAAAAATATTTCTTTTTGTTATTAACCCTTTAACGCGCAGTGTTCCCGCTCAGGGAACACCCAACTCTAGGGATGGACGCGAGACGACTTTTATGCGAGACGAGACAGAGATTTACAGCTTTTTTGCGAGACGAGACACACATTTTTAACATTACGATATAGGGATTTTTGCGAGACGCGAGACGCTTATTTTTCGTCTCTCGTCCATCCCTACCCAACTCTGAGGTTTTGACTGTTGCGAGTCACGAAGAATAGATTGGATTTCTATAAAAATAGTGGCGGGTGACATAGCTCCACGAGAATCCTTTACTTTTTAGCAGGTCATTTTCCGTAAAAAACATTGTCACGATTATTTTTAAACAGCACTGACATCTGCTGAAAAATGGAAGAACTCGAGAATAGCTGGATAGATGGACCAATGCTGAAAAAAGGGCAGCCGTTGCCATCGCTCGACTTAACTACCAGCAACTCGTTTATCAGGAAACACAGTTTGCACCATTGGGTAAAGAGGGTCGCCCGGAATACTGACATAATCCTCTAATGTAACCAGTGTTTCGGATCAGCCCACAAACCCAAAAATTCCCGGGTGTTTTTTTTTTAAACCCACTTAAAAACCCCAATAAAACCCACACAGAAATGGGTTTTTTTGGGTTTTATTAAAAATTATTAAAAATTTTCCTTTCTTTCATTTAAATCATTTGTTATTTGACATTAAATACATATAATATTGCCTACATAACTAAGTGCATTATATTAGATAAATACATATATGCCAGTTTAATTTTTTTATAATTATTTTTCCAACTTCAGCATAAAGAATAATAATCTTTTTAAACATAATACCTCAAGCTAATTCTATCTTCAATATTTGCTTTGAAATGAACATGTGTAGAATGCAGGCAGAGATAACTTAGTAATTTATCTCTTTAATAAATAAGTTTTTAACTACGAATAAAATATGTAATTATCAGTATAGTGACAAAAAAAAAATCCTTTCCCAGATAAGAGAAGAATGGGACATGTCTCTCTCTTACAGCTTGCAAGCAAGCATCGCAAAAATTAATTCAGGTTCAGGAAACCATCCTGTATTCTATCAGTTGCTGCATTACTTTAGTACTGAGAAATATAAAACTGATTCATTATACGTTGTTTACGTGGGATTTAATATCAGACACATTAATTCTAGATTTTTTAAAGTTAAAAGGAATATATATTTAAAGCAAAAATGAATAACTATAAAGAAAATTATTAAACAAATAATAGTTCTGTAGTAAGTTGGCCTGCAAAGGGTTTACTGACTTATATTCTAACTAGAAAACATAACTATGACTTAAAAAACATAAAGGTAAAAAAAATTAAAGTGTTCATAAATTAAAAAAGTAATAGAAAACAGCCAATCAAAAACAACATATTTTTTAAGTGAACAATAATATATACTTTTATCTATTGTGATAAATCTCTCTTAAGAACAAATTAGGACCTCTTTATAAACGCCAGCAGTAAAAGATAGTACTGCATTAAAGTTAAAGTTATTTTTATATTTTAATTAATTAATTAATTACTATTTTGTAATGAAAGTTTTCTTTTAGACTAAAATTATTCTGCTTTGAAATAAAACTATAAAATTTAAATCCAAAAAGTGTTATACTATAAAAAAATCTTAATAAAACCCCAAAAAACCCAATAAACCCCCCAAAAAACCCAATAAAACCCACCCGGGTTGGGTTTTAAAAAAAAAAATACACGGGTTTTTTAAAACCCTGAATGTAACACAAGCATTCAGAACAACACGTGGACCAAGACCACTGTGTGATATAGCACCCTAGATCATCACTGAACCACCGCCATGCTTAACTGTAGGCCGAAGACATAGGCTTCTGGGGGCGTTCTCCAAACGTAAACACGTCCATTTGCCGGAATAATGTGAACGATGATTCGTCTGACCATATTACTTTCTTGTGTCCAATTTTTTATGCTCGCGACACACTGTTCGTCGCTTATGGCATTGCTCTGTCATGAATATTTGTCATATGCAGTTCACGCCGAATAGTTTTTGATGAAATGGCTTCCTGTAGATGTGTGTTCATCTCGGATGTTATCTGGGAAGCTGATGCCTTATGTTTTCCCTAGTAGCACAACTAGTTCAAAACAACTAGTGCAAAAAACGTTTAAATTACGTTGGAAACACGTTTTTTGACGTTAAAAAACGTGTTTTAAACGTCTTTTGGACTAATTGCGCTACTAGGGTTTTGCCACAATCTGCTTTAAAACAGTTTTGTCTCAGCTTCGTCTTTCGACAACTTTTGTGCATTTTTAGGTAAAGTTTTTCCGTGTTTCAATTACGCTGACATTACAGTCGACACTGTACTTCTCCCAACGCCGAGAAGGGTTGCCGCTATCGTTATTGAGTCTTCAGCAACACTGACCCCAACAATCATGCCTCTTTCGAAAGCAGAGGCATGATTGCCAGCAACCATACTGCAATTTTAACACAGAAATATACAGGGTGGCCATAATTAAACTGCAAGTGTTCAAGGGGTGCTGGAGAGAAAACTACCAGGAATATTCCGGTGAAACTTGGTATCTACACGCTTCAGAACATGCGCAAGTCAAATATGCAATAAAATAAATCGTCATTTTCACCCGATAGAGGGCGCTATATCGTGTTTCAATGCTTATGGACGTCCTATATGCAAATTTTAAGCCCATCGGACAGTGTAAAAACAAGACCACACTGAGTAATGGTCAATCATGACTCTGAATAAGAAGGAACGTGCATTGTTAGTGAAGATATTCTATCAGAATGGTAGCCATTATTCAGCTACTCTGAAAGAATACCGGCGTATGAAACGATTAAGAAGAGGTCCAATGAGTGTCAATGAGAATAAATAATGGTTTAATTGTTTTCCAAAGCGTCTTTATGAATTGTTTAATTTGTGATCTTAATTTACGTTAATTTTTGATTACATGTTACTGTAAAAATGTAATTACTGAAGCGAATTGTGTGGAATTTTGATAAACTGTAAATTATATTTTATATTGTTTATATGCCTCTTAGAATATCACTATGCTCTGTCTATCGGTTTTGGAAGTTGTATAGGCCACCGGTGAGCTTTGAAATACGGTACAGCGCCATCTCTCGCGTGAAAATGACGAATTTTTTTTACATATTTGACTTGTGCATGTTCTGAAACGTGTAGATACCGAATGTCACTGGAATATTCTCGGTGGTTTTCTCTCCAGCACCCCTTGAACACTTGCAGTTTAATTATGGCCACCCTGTATTTTGCATCCGGCTTCTATCACTGCTAGTAGTAGACTGATGTGTGTGCTTTCTCCTTCGCTTTGTGGTACACTTGACCGCTTGAGGGCAGGAGTATACCAGAGGTTTCTTTCAAGTGCTATTTTTTCGCAAGTGTTCATAATATTTTGTCCAACCTCTGTAGTTAAAGCTACCCTGTTTAGAGGCTGTTACGCAGAGGCTGTTCTGGTGGATGCATTTCATTAAAACTTGGTAAATACGCTACATGGACCATGGTGAACAGAAATCTGCAATTTAAAAATAGTTCAAATTTTGACCGACAGATGGCGCTTTTCACGTAGAAAGAACTTTTTGCAAATATGGGACTATTGCAAATCAAAAAGACCAGTAGTCAATGGCGTAATCATTCTTTAGAGTAGAAAAAGCGATCTTGGGTGATTAAGATGTTTCATGAAGACAACATTTATTTATCAACAGCACTGCAAGAATATCGATGTTTGAAACGCTTACAAAAAGGGACTATGTCTTTCAAGAATCGATATTCTGGCAGTATGTTTGATAAATTTCTGCAGTTTTGAGGAAGCAGAAATATTCTTGATTATAAGGCATTGACTAATGAAAACAAATACAGTTGGTATTCTATACATTTCTCCAGCTATGTTGCACCTGTGTTTTCCGAGCCACAGTGGAATGATAGGTGCTATGATGAGAGATATGACAAAGGGACTCATTCAAATGTACTAAACGTGTGTCATGGTATGATATATGTTTAATCTATCAAGTAATTAATACAATAAAATCTGATTATCACAATACTGCATAGTCAACCTGTTCTGGTCAGAATTGCGCAATAGGCCAGACTACTCGAAAACGTGGTGCCTTCCAAATTGGGAATCACGAACCACTACAGAATCTTGACTCTTGGTGGGTCCATGACAAAAATCTTGAATGTATATCTTGATTTACATTTCTACAATTTGCTATCCGAAAAAATTCAATGAGCCGAAGATGAAATGAATCGCTTTAGATTCGGTTTCTAAAAAGTACTTCGCAACGTTTGAAAGTATGTCAATCATTCTGGTATTTCCCAAAATATCCGAACTTCAACCAACAATACCTATTCTCTTTCTCCCGCTTTCTCGTAGACGACTTTCTTGACGTTAGTGGATTCATGGATCTGGTTTGACTTTGAGACCAGACGAGTTGGGAGATTGGGAACAGCGGCTTACTACGACTTTCAACGATTTTCCGATGAGGGGTCCCTAAAACAATTGGGGGGTCCCACAGGGTACAGCCTGATCTGCAACCTAAATAATGCTTTCTCTCTGCAGTTTTGACGGCCGCAACAGAAGGTGCCTTCAAGAAACTGAAAGTAGAGACGAGTCCGACGCTGGTGACGTCAGCGAGCAGCCTCACCCCTCCCACGTCCACCCCCGGTGGTGGCAGCGCGAGCACCTGTCCCCCCACCCCCGCGAGGCGCAGGCACAGGACAACCTTCACCCAGGAACAATTGCAGGAGCTGGAGGCAGCCTTCGCCAAGTCACACTATCCAGACATCTACTGCAGGGAAGAGCTGGCCAGGATCACCAAGCTAAACGAGGCACGAATACAGGTGAGACTCACTTAGATGTGTTGTGCCAAAACCACCTAGATGCAGAAAGCCAACCAATTCAAGTTTGGACGTCATCTCTGGGCTAGACGTCAACGCTAGATAGTCACTATCAATAGATGACGTCATCACTAGATAAATTTTAAAATATCTTTCAAATACGATATAATTCATTCTTATCCTATTACAAAGTTAAAAATTGCCATATATCGTAGAATTAAATTTTCGGTCTCAAATCGTTAAAATGCTCTTACACGTGAGACACCAGAAATTTCAAATAGTTTTACTTTGTGAAAATGAAACTGATGACGTCAGAGCCTCTGTTGTTTGACTTTCTTTATCTAGGAGGTGTTATATGTGTACTCTCAGATTCGCAAAATATGAATTGCTGGCATAGACGTAGGATCGGGAACGCAGGCACACGATGTCCAACAGTCAAAAATATTTTTGATTTAAAGCATTTGCTCCGAAATTAAACAGAAACTTACCTTCTCTTGAAATCGGTATTTATAACTCAACATTTTCGGTCACGCTACCTAAGTTTTGTTATTCTGCTTAGAGATCAGCCTTCTCAAGAGTTATCCAGGGTCACCAAACTAGTGGAGGCTCGAATGAAAGGCTCGTGCGTTATGTAGATTGATATTTACCAGATTTGTTTGCTGGCATGTGTAAGAACAAATGATCAAGTCTACAGATGTAAATATATCTGAGATCAAGTTAAGTGGTAGAGTGTTTTGTGTGCTTTACACTGTCTACCAATAAGTATTTGGACACCTACGCAAATGACAATATCTGCGGTCCTGAGGTACGTCACGGCCTCCGCCGGTATATATCGTGTAGGAAACAGCATCGGCATGAGTCGCATGCAAGATGCCCAGCAGTTCGGAGCTCCCTGATTTCGAGAAAGGTATAATTATCGGGTATCACAAATGTGGCCGATCCTGAAGGGACATATCTAGCGATCTGGAGTACCCAAAATCGACAGTGGCCTATGTGATTAAGAAGTGGAAGGTGAGCGGTGATTGTCGGAATGTGCCGCGAGTCGGCAGACCAACGAAACTGGGAGATAGAGACCGACGAGTGCTGTCCAGAGAAATTTGGAAGAACCGCATCCAACCGATGGCCCTCATCCGCGAGGACTTTCAACAGGCATCTGGGAGTATTGTTTCAATGAATACCATCCGTAAGAAAGCCCATCTGCTTGGCTTTCAGGGTCGTGCTGCTGCCCATAAGCCTTTGATCACAAAGTCCAACACAGCTGCTTAGTAAATGTGGTCGAACATCGAAATTGGACCGTAGATCGGTGGAAACGGGTTCTTTGGAGCGACGAATCAAGGTTCACCCTTTACCGTTCGGATGGCAGGGTCTGGGTCTGGCGTTCGCCTTTAGAACGTCGCCTCCCAGAGAAATTGTGACAACACTCAAGTTCGGCGGAGGTGGAATTAGGGTCTGGGGGTGTTTCTCCTGGTATGGATGGGACCCTTGGTCCCCATTCATGGTAAGCTCAACGCCGATGCCTACTGCACTATTTTGGATGACAATATGCTTCCTACGATGTGGCAGTTTTACGGGTTGGACCCTGTTACTTCCACGACGACAATGCCAGTTGTCATGTTTCGAGGTTAACCCATTTATGCCTAGCGTCCCTTTTTTGGGACGGCATTTTCGCTATTAGTCGAAAACGTTATTTATTTTTCCTAGCCTTTATTCATGAGTATTGAGCCTCAACTCCGCACAATATTTTAACATGACCAAGAAAGATGTTGATATATCGATTTTTATGCAAAATGATTTTAGAATAAATCATTCCTCGTTTGTCAACTGATTAAGAAGTTGACATCAGAAATTTATCTATTATTTCTGTTATCCGTAAAAATCGAAGAAACTCGCAAAAATATCCATGCACAAATGGGTTAACCAAGGCTTGGTGGCCAATGGAGTTCATCGAATGGACTGTCCTGCCCAGAGCCCAGACCTGAACCCTATCCAGAACCTCTGGGACGAGTTGGATCGCCGAATGAAGGGGTGCACTACCCGTCTAAAATAGGTGAAGGAACTTCTATGTCTACTCCAAGCCGTGTGAAAGACAATACCACTAGCTGTAATACAATGACTTGTGGAAAGTATGCCCCGGAGGGTTCACGCTGTCATTGTCTCTCCTGGAGGCTCTACCAACTAGTAATTTTGAATAAAGTTAGTTTTTCTTTTCTATCACAGGTGTCCAAATACTTATTGGTAGACAGTGTATAATAAGCTATTAATCTTTTTTTGTTTTAAGTATCAACATTTCCTAATTACTTTCTACCCTCCAAGGAACATGTTTCACGCTTGAAATCTTCATGATACTCATCTAGATTCTCGGAGATACCATGGCTGCGCATTCGTCTGTAAGTAAACGGAATCTCCAGTCCTTGAATACAAATCATCCAATTGCAAACCAAACTTGAACACAAAATCCTTCATAACACACGGGTCGTAGCTTTCTCATTATATGAACAACCCCTTCAAGTGTCCTAGAGGTTATTTGAAGTAGATATGCGTCTTTTAATAATTTATCAAACAAATCAGTGACCACACTTCCATTCGATGGCAGTTTTCTTAACTATATTTTCTTACAGTATTTCTCTTCGTATGTGCCAATGGGTCTCCTAATGAAATTGAACCCTGCTTGGGTTGATAGATTTTGCCAATATTCGAATTCAGCGCTGGCAAGAGGATTTAGGCCGCTAGTATTGACAGCAGGCGTTGATCCTTCTTGAAGACAATTGGCTTTCGAAGAAACAGTATACCAACAAATGAATTTATTCAACGAGCATGTTTAAATGCAGCATCACGATTAGAAAATTTTTACTTTCCAACTTGTAAATAACTGCATTCGAATCTGTTAGATCCAGTATAAGGCAAAGATCAAGTGTCTGTAGGATAACTATGCTTTGGTTGCTTCCTAGAGTCCTCAAATATAAATTCCAGTAAAAGAAAAAAATAGTGTTTAACGCTGTTCCTGAAGTTAAGAAATTCGTTCTCTAGACATTGCGTGCACCTTAGAAGCAGCATCATTTAATTTACCATCTTTCTTCGAAGGTCCGTGGCAACAAATTCGTAGCTAGACTAAGAAGATATTATTTTTTGAGAACGTTAACCACAGAAACATTGGTAAGGAAGAATAATATAATGTGTATAACAAAAGATAATCCAGCAGCTCACTAAAACGTTATTTTCAAAAGACTGCATTAATACCATGATCTGATTTTCCGGATGCCCCTTTTATTCACTACGAGCTTTTTTCCCGAAATTGGACCACATTAGCCAGGACGGAAAGAACAAAAGGAAACAAAAGAACCACGTTGTGTATTGGAGGTATTTCTTTGCTGAAGATCAACCTATTTTAAAAATCAATTTAGCGAGTAAAAGCAGCAGAGTTTTAGAACTTGTAACGAAATTCCTGGCCGTCATTTGGGGATGGTGTTACAGGAAAAGTACAATCTTTTAGAGTTTTTCCTAGGGCATTAAAACCCATTTGCAGGCAGCGAGGGCGGCATACTTGAAGACAACGGAACAGCGGCACAGAAACTGCAAACACGTTTCCGCCTCTGCAATCCCCTTTTCGCCAGAGATGAAGGAGAACACAGAAGAAGGGGCAAAAAAAGAAGAACAGTTTTACATCGCCCGACTTATGCATAATTGATAAAGACTCCCATCTTTTGGGCTGCAAATTTGCATCTGCCGGTCTCCTGTTTACAGTTCGTCCCCCCGTATGCAAAAGGACTCTTGTTTACTCGGAAAACAAATTCTTTTCCTAGGCGAAAGGTTTTTGTTGCTGAACGCAATCCCATTGTTGATGGGGCAACGTTTTTTTCTTTTTCTTTTGCTATTTCGCTTGCTCTCTTTTCCTTGGGAGGAAAAGGGTAAAAACGGAGGGGCGGCGGCCCCCCATGAATCCTTTTGAAGGCGCGCGCTCGCTACACAGCAGAGAGGGAGCAGAGACGCAGCTGCGAAGCTTGGCTTCGGTTGATCCGTAGCTCACTTACATAATTCGAGGCGCTTACTTCGAAACTTTCTGCACACTTTTTCTTCTTTCTGCCGCCCTCCCCCGCACACACCTGCACCTCTGTTCTTCCGCTCTTCGCATTCGTATAACATGATTTAGCTCAGTCAGGGGCGGAGGGTGGGATGGTGGGGTGGGAGGGAATGCCCGTTTCATATGCAGAATCCATTACCGCCAAAGCTCCCTGCGTACGCGCTTGTCATACCAAATGAAGGCTGCTTGTTGTTTTTCTTCTTTTTGGGCGAGAGAAGGCAAGGCACCATCATCTACTGTCCTTCCCCTCCCCCTTCCTCCTCCTCCTGCTCCCAGCCCCTCGCCATCAGCTACTTACGGCCCTGAAAGGAAAGGAGCCACATTAGGGAGCAGCCAGCATCAGAGGAGGGGGAGGAAGGCGGGCGGTAGCTCCACCTTTAATGAAGATTGGCAGCCCCCTTGCGCCGCGACAACTCACGGGCGCCGGCAAATTCGATTTGCAACTTGGGCACCGGCGGCGTAATGGACTTGAAGACGTTTCATCGCACGCACGAAAAAGCCGGAGCCAGCCTGCCTTGCTCTCTCTCTCTCTCTCTCTGCTCTCTCCCCGCACAGTACAGAAGAGAGAGAAGAGAGAGCGAGAGGCACGCAGTACATACAGCAGCTACTCCCGCCGCCCTCTGCCCCAACTCCCGCAATCAGTGTAGGAACCTGGTAATGGAGGAAGGTACTGGTATTACTACTGAGAAACTTAACGGATGTGATTTGGTCCGGGGGGGGGGACAGTGGTGATTGCATGGCGGGGGGGGGGAGAAGAGGACAAGAGAGTAGTACAGCCGAGGCCCTTCCTGCAGAGTCCGCCCCCTAAAAATTACTTTAGTTTCATTGTCGGTCTGCAGCGATGGCGAGAAATCGGATTAAGGGGGGACCTCGCGATCTCTTCCAATGCAATAAGTGGCCAAGCGTGTCAACGTACACGCAGAGCCAACAAACCGCATTAGAGAAGTGACCCGGTCGGAATTATTTGCCTACACACACACACACACACACACACACACGCACACACAGTGTTCGAACCCGGGTTTTAAAGGAACTGACGCGCGGATAATCAGCTTAGCCCCCCCCCTTTCACCATTCTCTTTTTCCAAAAAGCAGCAAGCAATCCGTGGATTGCGAGGAAGCCATTTACGCTGATATTAGCAAGACGGCGATTGGGATGATATTGATCCTTCGGTCCTAATTATGTTTTGAGACGGCCTGACGTGTGAAGGTTAGTTGCCTTCATAAACATTTTTGGGAAGAGTTCAGTAGGTGTGCGCGTGTGTGTTGTTGAGGGGGGGGGGTGGGACCTTCTTCAAAAGTACCACGCAGGAAGGGAGAGGAATGAAGTACTTATTAACCGAGAAGGGCTTCAAAGATCATTCAATTACCGCATATGGACTAAGAGCCAAGAAAAAGTCGGAGAGAGGTTTCAAAGAACACTCCAGGAAGGGCACCGAAAAGGGCTTTCAGATTAGCACACGTAATTTGCGGGTCGGCAGAGATTGGATGGCATGTACAGTGACTCTCATTCAAGTAACTAATGGACTGGTTGGATGATTCGGAAATCGGTTAATTAATGTAGACTGATGAAAGGGGTAGATCCGTATAGCCATCTCCTCCTTTAAAGGACTCCGATCTATTGGAAAAAGCTTAACTGCTTTGCACACATGGTAGTCGCATAAAAGTAACCCGAAAATCACGGTGTAATGGTCTACCACAGGGAAGACTATTATTGATAACACTGAATTTCTCCATTTAGCACAGCTAAATTTGTTGGTTGATTCCGTGATGGATCGTCATCAGGACAGAATATGTTGACATGATATCCCTGACATGATAGGAACAACATGGTCATGTCCCATGTTGACATGATCATGTGTTGACATGATACATGATAGGGACATGATAGGTCTTCAGGAATGATAGAACACTCATTCCTGAAGAGCGTTTCAAACAACTATACTTTCTGATGCTCAAGGACATTGACTGAATTTACGACATGTCAGTCTTATGTTGCAAATGCGTGTAAAACAAGCATATTCAATATGATTTTTATACAAGATGCTCAAGTTAAAGGTACTGAAAAAATTCAAGTATGGCCAGTTACGAAAATGGTATGCAACAGATTACTCTTAGATATTTAGAACACTAACTATGTACGGAACAAAGCACGACCGAACATTAGTGTTGGCGTTGTTTCGGGAAACGGCTTTCTGATTTCATGGCCTCCAACCGATCTCGGGATAGAATACCGATGAACTTTTCTTTGCATGGAATCCATTGAAATGGTTGTGTATCAGCAAAAAATTCACTATTTGAACGATTTCAGAGATCGTGTGTCCAGTAAGCAACTTAGCAACACATCATCCGACAGCTAAACAATTGGAATGAATTGGATTACAAGTTCGAGGTCTCTAAAATAAGAACATTTGAAGCTTCATTAGCCAGCAAAAAAATAAACCTCCTTATAAATAATCATGTGCTTATCTCTCAGTATACACTCTTAAAAGTTTGGCGCAACATTTTACCAAAGCATGGTAAAACGTGAATAGTTGGTAAAACATTGAAAAGTTAGCTTCATAAAATGGTGAAACCTTGTTCCAGCATTTGGTGCTATGGTGTTCAGGTTTAACCATACTTTTGTGAAGCACTAAAGGTTGGAACAAGGTTTCACCGTCTTATGGAGCCAACTTTTCTAGTACCATGCTTTACCATCAGACTTCGTGCCGATTACAATCGACTGTAATCGATGACTAAAATAATATTTTACAACTTTTACAAAAATGCTATGACAAAACTGCATTATTATCGAATTCTTTTGATATTTGATTTCTTTAACATCAAGATTACTGTTATTTTACTAAATTAACATTCACGAGTCATAATCTTTTTGGAAATTGTTAGTAATCGTAATCGTAATCCATATCATTTCTTGTAATCGATTACAGATGATCGTGTAATCGCACGAAGTCTGTTTACCATGTTTTGGTGAAATGTTGGGTCAAATTTTTAATAGTGTATATGCTTTTACTTTTGAGTACTTTTTGACCCACACAATTTGACTCAGCATACGTATTTGCTCCCCGTCAGAAACATGTATGTTACAATCCGAATATAAATATTTCAACTAGCAAGTGGTAATTGCTTAGTTCCAGCAACACGACTTACGTCATGCGACTATTTTCGTTCTCCCGCGAAAACAAAATGAGCTAGCTCACCGTCAATCGAAAAGTTCTTTGATCAGTGAAAAAACGGCTCGATGGTCAGCGTTGATCATCACATAGGGCAAAAGGAGGGAGGGCAATTCCCTCCCCCTAAAATTAAAGAAAATTCAGATATCACCTGTTTGAAAATAGTATCTTCTACAATAGGAAGCATTTTGCCCCCCCCCCCCTAATGTTACATACCAATTTAAGCAAATGGGTCATCGTTCTTGCGTTTCGCCACAGAACAGTTGTTGATTTGTAGAACATAAATCATTTCAAAAAGTTTTGATATAATGACATTTCATGATCTACAGCTCATAGTCAAAGTTGTTTTTTTTTTTTCAAGCAAAACAGTTCCAGTGATTTCGATTGACCAAGTCATTGGTAAACAAATTCCGAACGAAATTTATTTCAGAAATGTTATCCTAGAGATGTACTGTTAGAATTAGTCAAACTTGAATAAATTAATTCAGAATGCTTCATAATGTTTATATCAACGAGGAGTATTGGGGGCCATTGAAGCTTTGGTATTGTTAAAATTCTCATACTTTTAGAAAGCTTTTATGACATCCGTCCCGATGTTTTAAAAATTCCGAATTGCGGTGTTATGAAATTGATTTCAAAATAGGCTCGTGCTGCATACGTATAGCTCTTTGGCTAATCTAAATACGTACTTTGAAAGTCGATAACCCTAAATATTTTCGGGAATCTCTTCGAAGTAGCTTTGTCTCTTCATTTGAGCTAAAAAGATGCTTTTTCTTCTTTTTTAAATCCGAGGGTATAAAAAAAAAAATTACCAGCACTTCTCAAAAACCCAGAATTTACCATTCATTAGTTTCCTGCAGGTGTGAACTCTTCGTGGACAACACAATCGGTCGGAGAAGATCAATTTCCGTACTCCCTGAACAAACCTTGTGACTTCTTGAACAGCACTTCCAACCAGTCCAACGCCCCCTAGAGAGGAAAGCCGCGGCGCTTACTTGTGACGTCACACCGAGTAGGTAAAGCAAAGCGTTTCCATTGGGTTTCTCCTCTCTCCCGTGGCGCGGGAGAGAGGTGAAACCCAAAGGAAACGCTTTGCTTTACCTACTCGGTGTGACGTCACAAATAAGCGCCGCGGCTTTCCTCTCTAAGGAACGTTGACCAGTCGCATGCTTATGCAGTCAAGTTCTGTTTTAAACAAATCAAATGTAGAGTCCGGCTGTGAAATGATGAAACGTGACACGGGTCCATTGGTTGCAAAGAACAACGGTTTAAAGGTTACCAAATACTACGACTAGTTGGGCGATCAACACCATTTGTGATGAGGGTGAAATTTTGTTGGGCATTAGGGCTTACAGCTCTTCGTATGCTCGCTAACGGAATGAGGCCAAGTAGGCTGTATTCCGCTTCCGTGAAGTGTCCTGTTACCGAACATCTTCAATCGGACCTTCTAAAATCATGCGCCACTAAATGCCATCATTTCATTGCTGGACTCTATTTTGTACAAGCTCCTACTTGTTTTTACTGAGCACCTTTCTCATCGTGCAATTTATTCATTCTCTCCTCCTTTTTACCTTTTCAGGTCTGGTTTCAGAATCGTCGCGCCAAGTACCGCAAGCAGGAGAAGCAACTCCAGAAGGCACTCGCAGCGCCCTCTGTGCTCCCCACCTGCAACGGCGCCATGATGCGAAACATCTACCCCACAGCGACTGTCGCCTCCAGGGGCTATCAGTACCCGCCGCCCAACGCAATCAACTCCATGGGGGGTCGATACCAGCCCATGGCCTCCAGCTATCCGCCCATGGCGGCACAGCCTTTCTCCATGGGGCACGCCAACCCCAACATGGCCGCAGCCATGAGGCAGGACGCCGATGAAGACTGGTACAACAAGAGTTTCCCCACCCTGCGAATGAACACGACGCCCCATCCGAACCTCTCTGCAGCCCCGATGTTGCAGTATCAGACATAATTAAACGCGCAGCAACCCCCCACACACATACGATTCATGGTTGGAGAGGGTGCTAGCACCACCACCACCACCGCCGCCGAAAAAACTGGAGAGGGGCTGAACTCCGCAGTGCTTGTTCCTGACACGCAGCAGCACTTCGTGGTGTGAAGGTTCCGCAGAGCGCCACTGAACGATTTTTTTTTTGTGATTTTGTGTGTCAACGTTTGAGTTTCTGGACACGGACCAAGGAAGATTTTAACCGACTTTGGTTTTTGCTTCTTTTGTTCTTTGCAAGAGAGACGGAAGCATAGAATGGATGCTGGACATTCCAAAGTTCGAGAACTGTCAGAACCCGAGGATTTTGTGCGCAAAAAGAGAAAGAAAAACGAGGCCTCTTGGTGCCCCTGTACAGATACGAACAAAAACTACTGAAGTATAAATATATAAATATATATATACATATGCATGTCATTTTTATTTAAGTGGGGGGATTTTGTGAATGCTTCATCGGTTACACTGGTCAGCATCATCAGCATTTTACTTGGAATACTAAATGGTGATTCTTATGAACATTTTCTTGTCCATTCTAACTCTATATTCGAAAACTTCTCTATCAGCGAAGCTATTGATATTATTGAAAACTACATGTAATAAAACTACAAGTAAGCAAACTGTCCTGTTTCTTCTAAACATACCTCGGGCTTGCATACCTTTGATGGAATTCCGTTAAGAATATACAGTCCCTACTAGAAAAAAACACAAATCTTCATTATCTTTACTTTCCATTATGTTTTTCCACATTGAAATGGTTACTTCTGAACTTCATGTTGTTGTTTTGCCCAAAAATAAATAAATAAATTACTTTTCAACTTTTGCCCCTGACAACAACTAACACACACAGTTGAATATATTAAAATAGTACTATTAATGCAGTACTGCTAATAAACAGTTCTGTAATAGCGAGTACTACTATTAATATACCTGGAGTTATTCCGTGCAAAATGGGTTAACAGGATTCATCCATTTTCGTTTAGCTTTGCTCAAGGAATATTCTCTTGTGCAACCAGCCAGCACTTGAGCATGAAGTTTGAAAACTCACTGAATGACCAGCTCCTTTTGCACATATTTATTCTATAGATAAAAGTATTTGCAAATAGATAACTCAGGATCAAACCCTCATCAAACATTTTTAGGAGGCACTTCGGTCCTATGTTCTCATTTCAGACGCTTAAGATTTCTGAATTTCCCCGTTTTGTTGTATAGAATTCCACTTTCTTGAATATTGGTGACATGTTTAAAAAATCCATCACTCACCTCCTTAATATTTCTTTGTACTCACTTCTAATGGACTCTAAAGATAGGTTGATAGTACCAATTATGCAGCCCAGATCCTATAGTCCATTTTGCTTTATTGCATTTCCCACTCTGGAAGATTGGGGATGTATGTCTATATTTCGAGGACATTGTACTTACTTCTAGTGATCTCTGTCATTTGACAGCAATTTTGTTTCACAAAAAAAGGGAGAAAGAATGGATGATGGAAAAACTTCTAATTTCACTTTTTAACCATCAACCCACAAAACTATCCATAAGAGTCATCATCGTTTAACCATTTCAGAAGATCACTGTTGACCAGTGTCGTTGTACTAGTCACTACTGACACAATTTTCAAACCAATATATATCAGACTGATCCTTTTGACAGCTGGCACGCGTTTCAATATACTTTCATTTACGAAATTATAAATCCAAAGATTATGCTGAAATTCATAAATGCAAACTATTATTTTTTCCGCCCGTCGCCAAAGTTTAATACCTTTACATCTCCTGATTTGCAACTTTGTGCAACAAAAAATTTGCAGAAATAAGAGGTGACTCTTGACATTAATTATATTGACTCTCAGATGACACTAAAATTTAAAAAACGTTGTCAAAGTTCCACGATTCATCTTCGTGTTTACGCATTACATAACCAATTTTGTGCAAATTAATTGAAACACTAAGAATCTGTCTATCATTAAAATATATTTGCAAAGTTTTCCAGATTCTGTTACTAGTGTTATTTAGACGGAAGTCTTTAGAAGTATCGAGCTTAATAGTAACTTTAAGTTTCTTCAAAATGAAATATGTTTTCAAACTATGCATAAGAGGAATAAAAAGCAAAAACAGCTCATGTTAAGAATGATTCCCTATAAACTTGTTCATGATAAGGTTCTACCGCAGTAAGTTTGAGTTCTGTACCTTTAAATTATTGCACCGAGTTCATACTGAGTTCTAGTATGTTTTCACAAGAATGAAATTTTTTAAGTCTCGTACACACAGATAGATGCTGATGGACCCGTTTCTCGGATATCTTTAACGAATTCTGGGACTGTTGCGATGCAGAAGTAGCAAGTCTCTTCTGAAAACAGTGAATTTTCCATGGACTAATTCCGAAACCTGATGTGTTTCAACTTGGAGTCCACTATGGAAACTGCAGACCAAAAAAAAACCTGCAGATTTCCCAAAACTTCCTTATCTTATTTTCCATTTCAGTTCTGATTTGTTAAAGGAACATTCTTTTGTGCAGTACAGTAATACCCCAGGGTCAGTTCTGTTTTAATAAGTCAGGGTATAATTTTGCATGTAAATATGTACATACAAATTATTTTTATTTGCGCCTGAAGATTAAAGAAAACATTAAATTAGACAGAACGTTTAGTAAAATCTTAAATAATACATATGTATAACAAATCACATTATTAAAATCGTAAAACCGAAGCTATTTTGGAAGTAAACAAAAGGCGAATCGATAAGATTTGAAAATCGAGTAAATTCCGGATTCGCGTAACTCTGCACTGAAGTGTAAAGTTTTCAAAATTATGGAAAAGCCAGCTCTGTTTCCTGCGCAGATGACAAAAATAGAGACAAAAGAGAGAATGTCATTGAAAATCTGGAGAGATGACAAAAATAGAGACAAAAGAGAGAATGTCATTGAAAATACTCGAAGCAAGATGTAGAAAAAAAAGTCACTTAACCTTCAATCACAGTTTAATCCTTTAACGTGCAGTGTCCCCGCTCTGGGAACACCAAACTCTGACGTTTTGACTGTTGCCAGTCACGAAGAATAGACGGCTGGCTGTGCGGCACAGCCAGCTGTCGTGTAAAAAGGGTCTCTAGATCTGTGGCACGCGATGAACGTTTCGATCGTCCGCCATCTTGCTGGTAGTTAAGTCGAACGATGGCAACGGCTGCCCTTTTTTCAGCATTGGGAAAGGGTTGCGCCTCAAAGGGTTAAGTCATCCGTTTTTAGTATGCAGGGTCCACTCTCAAAAACTTTCCAACATCTTTGACATCATTTAGCATACATTTTTTAGAAGAATCAACGCAGTGGTAATTCTTCCCGAAAACAGGCCCTTTCCATCAATGCCGTTTTCTGTTTCATGCATTCCTCCAACAGTAAGTATTATACTTAGGCACGAATTCAAGTCGTAAAAAGAAGTACGGCATCTCGTACTGATTTCTGCAGAGCAGCTGGTACTAGTGTATATTTTATTGCGACAGTCTAGGCAAAAAACGGTCCAGGGCAGCGTTTCCTGAACTTCTGATAGCGATTCACCAGTGAATCATTTTGGGTGGAACCTTAAATCTTAATTCTAAATGCATATTTTCAACAATTTATACAAATGCGATGTAAGTAGTGAATCCAAAACATTCAATGACGTGAATTACCAAAAGTGCGTTGCAATATTTAAATGTTTGGGAAGCATTGATCTAGAAAAAATGTATCGCACAATTGTCTCTCTACAATGTCGTGGAACTTTTTTTTATAACCGTGTACCATGCTTTAAGTTTAAAAACATTTGTTGGCAACACAGCTACTACCATTTTTAAAAAATAATTTTCAAGTTTTTTTTTTCAGTAAAAATTACCGACTAACTAAAGAGTGTAAGTTGCAACACTCACACTCTTCACTTTTCAAGTTCTTACAATAAAGTGTAAAAACTGATTATTATTAGCGAACATGATATATTGGCACAATTTTTTGGGTGTGATCTCTTAGTTGCCATAACAACTACTTGCAGATAACCCTAAACCTGCAATCATTCTGGCAATACTGAAATTTAAATCCGAAAATGTGTGTTTTGCAGCATATTTTTTATGAGTCATGTTAGTTATAAACCAAAATTGTTAATTTAAATTTAAAATGTTAAATTTAAAATAAAGAGAACAAAAATAAATATCTGAATATTCTTATTCATTATGCCATTTTGGAGGGTAATAAACAACAAAAATCAACACTCGAAAAAAAATATTAAAAAGGTTTCATTTTTTATTCTTTTAAAACATCGACAGATGAAAAGAAAAAAATCCCATGATCTTTTGCAAGTCTCCTCGACATGTTGAATTTGGAGAGAGTGAGTTTTACTGCAAGTTGAATGGCGAGAGTTATGCATCCAAACGTAATTTTCAGCATATTTTCTTTCAACTCCGTTTTCAACAAAATAGAACTAACAAAATGCACACTAACCTGACACTAGCTTTTGACAGTCGCAGTTCCGTGAATGATGCACCAAACAGCATCATAACTGCTGCTCATTCAAATTATTCGGTATACAGGCCTTTTTTTTTTTTACTGTTGGAACTTTGTACAGCTGTCTAAAGCTGTTAAAATGTCGCAGACCTCACGCGAATCTACTCAAAACTATGACATGCGTTGTTACTGTCATTTAATTTGCACAAAGATGTCACAAACATTAAAAAAAATTGATATTTAATTTCTTCAGACTTGGTGTATTTATTACCTCCTGAATAGCCAGTTAAAATCATATAATGACACTGTTCCTCGCTTACACTGGAGCAAAACACAAAGAATACATATCGATAAATTAACTGGAATAAAAAAAAGGAAATGTATTTTTAAGCTTTTCTTCCCAAACAGATTACTATTATGATTTCTAAACACAAGACACCCGTTATGTTTCAGACGGAGGCAAATCCTTCATAAGGAAACCGGAACTAACTTGTATGTACATTTTCAAGAAAATCATTCCATACACAATTTTCCAATTGATAATGACATGAATGTTTTTACGATAAAGAAAAGTTTTATAAGAAAATGAAACTATGTATAGTATAAGGCTCTAAATAAAAATAAAATATTCGACTCCTTTGTCATTCTTTTTAAAGATTTTGAAACTGTGTACAACTACGTAGGTGGTTCAAAAAGTAAGGTAACAGAGCTCTCACAGGTGAAACTAGACCCCGAGCGAATGAAATTCCCAGTCTAGGTATAGCAGATGATCACAGCAATCCAGTGCCACCAGATGCCACCCGCCTGGATTCAGTGATTCCGATGGAACATTTCGGAGCCTCCACCTTACAGCCCGGATCCCGCACCCTGTGGTTTCCATTTCTTCGGGTCGTTAAAGAAGCAGCACGTGGCAAGACGTCATTTCCAAACTGTTGCCGTCGTTGAGTGACTTAGCGACCAGGGCCTTGATTTTTTTTCAACGCCGGTTTCGGCAGATCGGTACACAGGTGGAACTAATGAGATTGTCACACTAGCGCAAAATCCGAGCGACTTTCTGCTGGCGCAACTTTTCTCCCAGACTTTTTAGGCTGTATTATCGTTAAGGGTTGTGAAAGCAAACAAACTTTCTCCGACGTCTAATAGTTATCGTACGTTGAGGTATCGTTGATTTGTTGCATAGGTGTATCGTGACTCAGCATGTAGCATTGCCCTTTCGATGAGATTTGTTAATGATTGTGACACTTAAATGGATTGCATTTATCAAACTAATGATCAAAGTAATGATTAATCCGTGGAATAAAATCGACTTCTTCGAGCCAATCTTCGAACCGAAGTCGATGACGTAGCAGGAAGAAATATTCTGACTGGCCAAAATTTCGGCCGACTCTGATTGCTTCGTTCCGAAAGCAAAAAGTTGGAGATCGCCGTCGTCAAGGTAACGATAGAGGAAATCGGACTAAAAGTTGTTCGGCAAGAAAGTTGCTCGGATTTCTAGTTAGTGTGATAAACCTATAGCGCGTTGATGCTCGCGGAGGCTATGTTGAAAAATAATCTGTACTCAACGCCTTGGTATGTCTGTATTTTCTAGGATTTCTTAAATAAACCTTTTGGTTGGAGTATGGGCTACCTTACTTTTTGAACCACCCTCGTAAAATGCAAAGTTACCTGACTATCGAGTGTTAAAAAACTATGTAAAAAAAAAAAACTCTGTTCAGTTTTCGGGTTCGTAGCGAAAAATGTCCAGTGTATATGAAAAGTTTTAGTAAACAGTTTAATCGACTTGACAGGACGAAACATAAATTTTATGGGTTCTGGAATTTCGACGATCCAGATGTTGCTACTACACACAATTCGCAGGAATTAACAGCCAGTATCTTTGATTTATGACAGTGTGAGCTGATCTTCAGAAGCCGTCTGTAAAATTCTATACCACAGGTGAAACTCTTCAGTGGAAATTCTAGCAGGAAAACTCTCAGTTGCTCCTCAGCATACAATCAGCGACTGAATTCCGGCAGGTCATTCGGGGCAAGCGCCTGAGCCCCCCCCCCCCCCCCGACAAAAAGGGAGTCCCTCAAATTATCCTTTAAGTTTAAAATTTTTCAAATTTTGATTTCAATGTAAAATAAGAGACAGAGAAACTCGTTTTAAGAAAAATAATAGTAATAATAATGACCCTGTTAACTATCTCATAGCGCTAGCATTACATTCACAGGTAACCAATACAGCCAATTATTCAGCACAAACATATCATTTAGGCCTAGTCTATGATGCATGCCGATCGCGAGGAAACCATAGAGCTGATTTTCAATCGGAACAGGTAAAAAGAAACAGCTTCCTAAGTGAAGCAAAGGGGAGATCTATAAATAAATCCTCTGATATATAAACATTATGAAAAATAAATACAAATATGTTGAGGAACATGTTACTTGAAAAATACAGAATGAAATGAACGACTGAAAATTAAATAATATCCTTGAAATATTATTGTCCTACGTAATATCATTATTACAGATTTCATTTGACTTTGCATCTTGACTCAACAATCATTTTTAGGCTGTTATAGCATCCTTTGTACGGTGTGACAGAAAAATTGCCTTGCTGGGTACAAAAGTGTTTTCATCAGAGGGGGTCCCCCAATGAAGCTTTTGCCCAGGGGCCCCATCTCTGCAAATCTGTCCCTGCATGTAGTAAAGAATTCACAAACAGCCTTCAAAAATAGGCTTGTCAAAACCAGCAAGATGTT
This sequence comes from Cheiracanthium punctorium, assembly GCA_038373885.1. Taxonomy (NCBI): domain Eukaryota; kingdom Metazoa; phylum Arthropoda; class Arachnida; order Araneae; family Cheiracanthiidae; genus Cheiracanthium; species Cheiracanthium punctorium. The sequence goes on along the minus strand of JAWZYV010014840.1, from coordinate 6,568 downwards.
GCTTATAAATGCTCACACAACATAGAGAACTTTGGCTCTTACAGATATGCATTCTCAGTGAACAAGGTGACAACTGAACTGAGTGGCAATCTGCCCTCCCGTGTTAATAGGTTTCCCGAAGTTTCCATCCATTACAACAACAGTCTAATTCATGGCATTTCCTATAGGTCGTGTATTGATGACGTAATACTAATGAAATCGTGTAATACTAATGCACGAAAGCAAACATTACAGGCCCTATTAATAATAAAGCGCAAAGTGTCGCCAAGCTTGGCGACTTCTCAACGAAATATCACCAAACCAAGACTGCAATCAAAGAAGCGATACCACGCAAATATTTAGAGAGAAAGCAACGTAATGTTTGAGCATTATTTTCTGTGGTTTGAATGCGTAAGAAACAGGCTAATTTTAAACTGTCAAAAATTAACGTAAAAGCGTGAATTTTTTCAATTTTGGCACACTTTAGAGCAAATGTGCTATCGAAAGATATAAAACCATTTTATTTATTTATTTTTATTTATTTATTTATTATTTACTTATTTATTTTTACATCTATTTAGTCACACAAATTCGACACTTTTCCGCGGTATTACGACATGAAAGAAACTAAAAATTAATTGCGGGTTTTTTTCGATCCACCTTACTATACAGGGTTACTGGTAACTCGACATATTCCTAAGGACGTGATAGGGAAGCCAAAGTGCTACAATTTCAACACCCATATGTATGGCCGAAAATCAAGAGAAATTTAATTCTTAATCTTTTTTCTTGAATAAACCAAAACTTTTGGATCGCTTTTAACCCATTCGTGCCTGGATATTTTTGCGACTTTCTTCGATTTTTGCTAACACCAGCAGTAATTGATAAATTTCTGATGTCAACTTTTTGAACAAGGGATGATTTCATTTAAAATCATTATGTATAAAAATTGGAATGTCAACATCCTACTTGGCCATATTAAAATATTTTGTGGAATTGAGGTTCAATACTCGCGAATAAAGGCTAGGAAAAATAAATAACGTTTTCGACTGATAGCGAAAATGCCGTCCCAAAAAAGGGACGCTAGGCATAAATGGGTTAAACGAAAGGAAGTTACCACAGTTTTTAATTGCTTAAGATGAGCCACAACTGTGAGTCTCAACCTGGTGTGTTGTGTCATCGGGTTAGTTAGTTTCGACTATGCAGCATGTTTTCTCGATTAGCCAGAATACAAGAAAACGTGCTTACGCTACGCAGAGTCGAAACTAACTAACATGCCGACAAAATCACAAAGCCGTTTGAGATACACTTACAATCTGGTGTGGCTAATATTTTAAACACGTTAAAACAATGATAACTTAATCGGTTTACGAACGCCCAAAAAAAACCTTGGAACAAGGGAGTATCCTTTAGCGATTTTGTCTGAGCTAAGTAAATCTCAACCTTACTTATGAATTACTTGTTTTTATATCGGCATTAATGCGTTTTTGGAGAGCTGATTAAAAGGGCAAAATTTTATTTGTAATTTATATGCTTACTGCAGTCATATTTTTTTGAGAAAAAAAACATTTTTTGAAAGGAAAAGTAAATTAATAATTAAAAAGATGCATTTAAAGAGCTATAATTTAAATTTTGAAGTTCTTTTGCACTTTTTTATGATTACGTCAGTTTAGTTCGAGTGCCAGCTCCAAAAATAAATTAAAGTAGTATATTGTAATTTAATTAGTAGATTTTTTTAAAATTTTCACTTGAATGGAAAATTTTTGTTTATTCAAGAAAAAAGTTTAAGAAATTAAATTTCTCGAAAGTTATTGATTTTTAGCCATACACATGGGGAGTTAAAATTGTAACACTTTTACGGAGTTGTTGTTGTAGGAACATGTATTCGGATTTGCGTGCTTGACACGAGGAACAGCTTATAAATCCACGTCAAAGAAAGGACAAACACAGGGGGGGGGGCGGGCAAAATGCCTTGGGAGGACTTTTCTGGGTTCTAGCGCGTATTCACGTTACATCTGGAGGAAAACCGCCCAAAACTCCAGACCGCTAGACCGACGGCCCCGCGAAGGACAGAACCCTGTTCCTCCACTTGCCATCTCCCATGTCAGTGGTTTTAACCACTGTACTACACATTGGTTTTTATGGAGATAGCAGTAGTCCTGTATACCATCTCATCTACCCACGAAATGTACATTTTAGTGCTGCCATCTATATGCATTAATGAAATCTAATAAAGGTAGAGCAGGAAAGGCTTTTTCGATGCATCTCTAGTACCGATCAACGATCTGTAACATTCAAATTAATATATTTATTTTTAATTGCTTATCTTATTTATTTCACACACACATACTTTCTTTTACTCAGATTCATAAGCGCACCTACTGTGGGTGCTATGGGGACTCAAGCCCCCCCCCCCCAAAGGAAGAAAGTTAGAAATGAAAAACTATAAAATGAAAATTTTCGCTAATGGGGGGGGAGGGGTACTGATATTTACGATAAAATGTCCAAAATGTCATCTACCGAGCATCAAATAACACTCAAAAGAAACTGGTGTTGAAAGATGAGATAAATAAATCTTTGTAAAATAAAGTAGCACACATAAACTAAATTGTAATTACAATTAAAGTAAAATATTTTGACATTATAATAGAGTTTAACTAATCGAGGTCACTACAGCCGATTTAGCAGCATTTGTAGCCCAGCCCCCTCAAATTAAAATCCAGGTGCGCCACAGCTCAGATTCTTAGCTTACTATTTAACTTACTTTATTTTGCCCCAAACATTACAAAATGCAGCTTAAACAAATTGGCAGTAGGCGGGAAATCATAATTAGTTAAATCTTAGCACAGTGTTTTTAATTCTGGCTGCTCAAAATTTCGTCTTGTGGAGCAAAAAGGATAAATCATGTCGATTATATAATGCTTTTCAGTTCACGACAGGGAAATTCTTCAAAGTATATTTTTATTTTAATCACAGCCTGTATATGCAGAACAACTTTCGTGGGGGTTAAACCCCCCTTACGTAATCATGTGCATACAAATGTGTATTCATTACTACGGAATTTATACATGACTAGTTGAAGCACACGTCGTTAACACGGATTAGTTTGTCATGCAAACTTCCCAAAAGATTGAAGATTGAATTTTCGTCATCATTGAAGGAGTACAAAGAATGGAATTAGCATACTGGCAAAAGTATAGAAAGCGAAGTTATAACTTTTGTATATTGTTAAAAGATTACAGGTTAGAATGTAGCGAAGTGATGAGTAAAATTTACAACAGATTTTTAATTTTTTTTCAAAATTAAAATTTTATTCCCGTTGAACGAGTTTTTCAATTCAAGAACCCATTCCTAACCTGTAGCTAAATTTTGTTCGATTCACTGTAGATATTTTTACATTATGCCCCAAGAAAATTTTCCACAATTCCCAAAAATCTAAAAATGCAACTAAATATTTTTATTAAGTTTTAAAATTTATACCATTTTTTAAAAAAATATTCCGACATTTCAGTAGTTCTTGATCAAGCTGCTGCATTTTATTCTTTTTTTAAGTCATTTTTGGTGCAAGAACAAACATTTATACAGTTTTCACAAAATCTCAAAATTCATGAAATATGTAAATTAATTTTGGCATCTACAGTTTAAATTAACTTGCCATCTAACACAATTCCAAATTTCATTCTACAGTAAAACCTGTGTTGAACGACCCCCGTATTTAACGACCACCTGCTCTTGTCGACCATGTCTTAGCGGTCCCGAGTACCATATAATTATAAATAATGGTTTCATTTTCCTTATTGAACGACCACCTGCCTGACGCGACCCAACGACCGCTAATGTATAACGAAACAACATTCATTTAAAATCCTATTTTAACGACCGCGATTTCTTAAAAAAATTTCTGTTTTTTTCCCCCTATTTGAATAAGTTCGTTGTACGAATGATCAGTAATCACGCCGGTATGATGAAAACGGAAAGTTGATACCCCCCACCTTGTTTAGTTGAGTGTGTAACTGCCAGCTTCCAGTCACAAACTAAATAACTCCATGGAGTCCAGTGAAACGCAATAGCGCCACTGCACGTTAGCTTAACTTGTGTTACTGCTATTATATTGAAAATAGAATTTTATGCATTTAGACATTACAGTGAATCGTTTAGCACAATTTTTTTTTAAAAACATTTCTTCGAAAAATTATTGCATCACAAAATCTGTGGCTCCGTATGCAAATACTACAGAGAATGACGTCATTGTTCCGACCAATGAGCGATGCCGATACTGGCGAGAGCTAAGCACGCAAAATTCAACACAAAATTTTATTATATCTTTCAATTTTTTTTTTAAATTTAAAGATATTCTAACTTCATTTATATAATATATATATATATAAATCTCACTCTCTTTCTCTGCATATATTATAAAAAAGTAAGTACATACATGCTTTTCATTATGTTATATCTACTATATAAAAGCCTTATTCAGTGATGACAGGTAATTATCAAATAAATTCCAATTCTATTGATAAAATTAAGTACACTTAAAATTTTGTCAAAATGTATCGTATTACCTGAATTCAAAGACCGACCCTCCTTAAAGACCACATTTTCTTGGTCCCAGTGGTGGTCTTTAAAAACAGGTTTCACTGTATTCCATTGCCATTTTTCAGGAATGGAACAAAGATGCACTCGATTTTGACAAAATCTCACATTCTTATAAAGAAAGGAAAAAAAAAAAAAATACTTCGACGCTTATAGTTTAATGTGACCACCTGTGACGGTACTAAATTTATTTCATCCGCTTCAGCTTCAGCTGTTTATAAGTAATGGACACATGTTTTCACTCTTTGAAATAATTTTCGCACAATCTCAAACTCTAATCAATATATTTTCTTAAATTCGACGCCTACAGTTTAAGTTGAGTGGCCATGCATCCATCATTTCATCCAATTTCACTTCATTCGCTTCAGTCATTTTTACGTGATGCGCGAACAAAGAAAAGCGTCACGGACACAAAGACTTACAGAAAAACTTTTTTTTCAACGGCGGCACTGGGTTCCCAAGTGCTTGAAATAACAAAATTTAATTTCAAATACTCTGCAGACAAAAGTTAAATTTCATTTATATAGATTTTGAGAGTCACTACACCCCATGTTCTCTGTGGAAAATGATGAAAGGGGGATTCTTTTATCGAAGCAGAACCACATAAAATAATTCCTGCTAATTAAACAGATTTTAAGATACTCCTAAACAATGGATGATCGTAGATGCTCCCTAAACATTGGGTGTTGTGTCTATAGTGCTGCTATCTATAAGCGTTAGTGTAAACTAAATGTAACAGAAATAAAGAAATACTTTTTCCATGCATCACCCAGATTTCTCAGCAAATTAATCAACGAGCCGAACATCAGTGTAAGTGGGGGCGAACAAAGTCGCAACTAGGGTTTAGGTCACCCGGAGAAAACCTTAACCCTCTTCCCAGAGGCAGCTCCTCCATTTGAGCACATGAGCACGTGAACCCCCAACGGCAAAACTAAAAAATCTGGAGTGACTCCACTCGACTTTCCAAACACTTACGATTAAGATCATGACCAAGCATTTAAATAAATTTTAATCGATGAATAACTCAAACATATATACCAAATTGAAACTCAATCGAATGCACCGTTTAAACGCTTGCGCACTTTCAAGAATTTCTCCCCATATGCCATTATGCCATAACATAAAAGAAAGTTTTGTCGTAGCCCTGTAGGAGAACTATAAGTCCTATACACACCAAAATCAATACCGGTCTTAGGATGGTGGTTTATAACATGTATACCCAATTTGAGCTCAATCGAATGTATCGTTTAAACGCTAGCGCACTTTCAAGAATTTCCCCCATAGGCCATAATGTAAAAGAAATCTTTGTCGTAGCCCTGTAGAAAAACTATAAGTCCTATACACACCAAAATCAATACCGGTCTTGCGACGGTGGTTTATGACATATATATCCAATTTGAGCTCAATCGAATGCTCCGTTCAGGAGCTATCGTGTTCACTCACATACACACAAACACACATACACACACACATACACACATACATACATACATCTCGTAAAAATAGCATAAATGGATTCAGAAGCCCTCAAAACGTGTAAAAACACCAAAATCTCGAAGTCGAATTTTTTCAGGATTACAATACTTTCCTTACATGGTACATGTTCGGAAAGTAAAAATAAGCACATTAAAAAATTAAATTTAAAACAAATATGTACACATCTAGATTTTTGTGAATTTAAAACGTGTGTTCTACTCTCTCCACCCTCCCCCCAGTATTATTAAATACGCTTAATATAGCTAACGCGCTGTAGTGTAGGAGGTTACTACATCACAGTCTCGAATCGATCGCACGTGCGAACGGAAAATTTTGCTTCTGAACCGCTCTTGGGAATTGAAGCGGAGACAGCCGGGAAAAGTATGGCCGCTACTGATATCCTTCCGTTCGCACATTTTCGATGTGCACACCGGGCCATTTTTTTTGCGGTATCGCTTCCGGATTTACCCTTAATTTGCTACGTTCGCTTAGATAATTAATTTTATTCCGTTTTCTG